>KK119963.1:185636-239425 GCA_000611955.2 Stegodyphus mimosarum | reverse complement strand
CATTTTTAGGTATTTTAGTATTTTTTACTTATTTATACCAATAAACACATAAAAATTTAAGAGGAAATTATTTGTTTGAAATTTTCTATTAGTTCAGATTTAAAATACTATTTTCTAGAAGTAGTAGTTACATATTTCCTTATAGCATAGGAAAAGCTAAAAAAAATATCCAGGCCTGAAAGCATACAACAGCTTTATAATTATTTGGACGTCAATTATGTTTGATAAATATGCTAATTTTTTAAAAATCAATATCAATTTCAAAAATAAAAATACGTAAAAATTCTAATTTGTGAAATGAGGAGCTACAACCAGCTTTTTCTTGACAATTATACACGCTGCAATAGCCAACCAATATTAAGTCTCTGTAATCGTCCCTACTCCTCTGGATGTGATCTAGGGGATAGCCGCGAGTGCGTCAGACGAAGGAGAAAACCCGTTTGGGTTGGTCTATTTCTTATTCTGGTGTAGATACTGTGCTGGAGAATAACTGCACTTGAAAGGGATTTAAAATCCTTTTTTATTAAATCACTATTATTTACACACTTCCCAACTCGGGAGGGATACAGAAAGTAAAAGACCACACTTGGGCCTAACTTAACAATCAAACAAATTTATACTAAACCTAAATAGAAATTTAATTAAACTTTGCTCGCAGAGCAAATCGCGGAGTTGGCCTCTAACTAAATGGTGCGTAGCAAGAAAATACTAATACTAGCGCACTTCAATTTATTTCAATATGCAATCACGTAGTAAGCACTATGGCTTATAATTTTAGCTGCTAGCTGGTCAGGCGAACGTCGAACAGAATGACCGTGATCTGAGACTAAAAGCTCTCATACACTGAGAGGTTTCTACCTCTGGTTTAAATAGTACTTGGCTGTACTTCAAATTAGCATAAGCTGAAAACGCGCGCTTCTTCTGACGGGAAGTTGAAACAGGGAAGAGATAGAAAGATTTAAATTAAAATAAAACTTTGTTAGTTTAACTAAAACCTTACAAGCCGAGATATTAATTAAAAACTCTGAAAAACGTAATTTTCGCTCTCATTTTTCTAAGTGGCAACAGTCTCGCACGCCGGAGATAAAAATCTGATTTCTTTCGAAAAGTGTTGCCACTGCTCCCTTTCAAATCGTAGAGTTTGTTAACCAAAAATTGTAAGTTTTGCAAACTATGAAATAAAAATAGCACTACCAACCATTAGACATATTACTATTATATAAGGTCATATTCTGACGTTGAAGAAAGTAAGTGATTGCATGTGACGTCATTGTGTAAAGAAAAGTTTGTTAATGCCAGCACTTTAAGTACATAGCTGCTGTTGGCAACTTTTTTTTTGTTTCAAGTTAGGACGATATATTATTGCCACGTTAATTCTTTTATTGATATTGAGACAAAATTGTTATATTACATTAAATTTAAATCATGACTCCATATGCGTAGGTATCAACCTAAATTGCCAAAAGTTTTTGTTTTCTAGTTTGGCAACAAAATAATTATTTACGAACCGGTTTTTGCTTGGAAAGAATGAACTACTTTCATTCATATTGAAATGCTTTTACGCACTTTCTTTTCAGGTGTACATAGAACTTCTAAATTTAGCTTCGGCAGCAGCCAGCTCATTTGGTGGGATTGCCCTCTAGTTTTATTTATTATCGTTGGACTGCGCCATAAATGTCGTCAGCATACAGAAACCAAAATCTAAAAGGAATACTTTTTTCAAATATTTTGAACTTAAAATATTGCATATAAATCTCGTATACCTATAATTCCGCGGAATACCTAAAACTATTCCTCTAAGTTGTCTACAGTTGGATTTTTTGCAAACTCTATGTCAGCCCAAAATTGTTTTCTATATAATTCCGAACATCAAAAATGAAGATTTTGGTTATTTAGAATGTGTTTGGCTAAAAATATAAATTCCTTACCCTGAATTGACGAATTCGATATCTTTCGTAAGATATCGACTTAAAATCTGTTTTAATTTTCGAAAATAGTTGGGTGTAGTTTGGTATAGTTTAATACTATAATTTATGCACACACATCAGTGTTCGTTTAGGAATGCTAGACATGCGAATTTCATTTTTCATTTCAGCTGCTTTTTTGTACATGCATTTTCAATAGTTTGTTCTGGCTTTTCCCCTCATCTAATATTATTAAAGTAATTTTCCTCTATGTTATTTTCTTCTCTTCGAAAAATATCCTTCTCATATTATAGAAAAAAGTTTTGCTTAAAACTTCGGCGTTGTAGGTAATAAATATAATATTCAAAATTCTACTTTCCGTTTTTTATGTATAGCAAATACAAATGGTTATAAGAGGAATGAAGTAATTCTTTTATTAATTATTTTATCCACTGTAATTTTAACTACAGTAGAGAGTTATAACGGCCTATATGAATTGCAGTTTATTTATTTTATATTGTTTTCCAGTCCTTTCGTTTTATTGATAATATTATTTTTCTAACATATCGCTTTAGGATATTAAAAATAATACTATGTAATATCCGTGCGACAAAAAACCGTGAAAAAGAATTTAATAGTTTTTGTAAATCTTTTCAGAAACATTTTTTTAACCCCACGTTTAATCATCTGGAAATACTAAACTTATACTTTATATAGAATAACTATGATTTCTTATTTAGTGCATGTGTAGATGTTCGTAAATATGAAAACACATTCATTACTTATCATTGATGTATGTGGATAATTCATATTTTATGAATGAGGAAATATTTAATGTTGAATAATCTTCCCATTATTAACTGAATTGAAAAAATAAATTAAATAATGATACATTTCTCACTTCAGACGACCCATATTTATATAAGGGTAATATAATGCTCAGCGCGGTGACAGTTAAAAAAATCTTTATTCATTAACTCCACCCTATTACCGTAAAACTTCCTTTGGTTTAATATTTTTATAAAAAGCCTCTTTAAATCTATTTAAACGCCATCTGTTGCAGAATTAATGAATTGAATAATAAAATGTAGTAGCGAACCGTAAAAAATACAGATAAATAATAAAAAAATCATCAAAATATAGCGTTCGTTAGTGAGTTATAGCTTACAATAGAATTCAAAGTAGCCTTTGAATGCTTTTCAAGGAACAGCTTTTCACTAGATTTCAGCTATTTTATATTCTTTTTTTAGTTTTGATTTCCAAGTTCATATTAAAACTTTAATTTTGAGCCAGCAAGTTATTGATTTTCTTTTTTTATCTCCTTCTCATTTGCATAATAAAGGACTTCGATAAGTAACTCCATCCTGTACTTCAGAAATAAGGATAATGTAAAGAAACTTCATTACTTAGAGTTAAACTTCTCGTGTCTCAGAATGCTTGGATCTTTCAGGTAACAGCTTTTGCTTTCAAATTGCAAACTTTTCGGACATTTCTCATTCTATTAACTTGAAGTTTTTAAAGCAATATTGAAATGCAAATTCTTGTAGTTTCACTGCACAACTGGCTTTTTAAGTTAAGTTAGTAGGTAGCTGGCTGTGAACAGCCACTTTATTTTCCAATTTTGGTTTATTCAAATCCATTTCATTTGTATAAATAAAAAGTCACATTCAGTGCATTAAAGTTGTGTATAAGTATAATTATGCAAAACTATAACTCATTAATATAAAATTAATTTTCAACAAATATTAATAAGAAAACTTATTCAGAAGCAAGTATGTTTTAAAATTCATCTTGAAAGAATTGAAAGGCAATCAAATACACTTTTAAATGAAAAAAACTGTGTTTATTTTTGCTATTAATTAATTAAATCTTTTACCTTAAACATGTCTTCAAAACTAAATGAAATGCAATATGTTGAATCCCAGTGTCCACAGATTTTCTATGACTGAATATGTTTTGAAGTTTCGTAATTAAGTTTCGTAATGTATTTTCTTTTATTAATGTATGTGCCTTCGTATTCATGTATACCTACATATAAACTAGGGAACAAATTTTAAATCTTCTACTTCTTAACTATTAATATTTCCAGATGAGAAAAGTCTTAGAAAAATTATTTAATTCTTTTTCTCAGTTTGTCAGTGCAGCGGGTACTCATTAATTCGAATTTGGTTACTTCGAACTAATCCAAAGCCCCCCCTCCGAAAAAAAAAACTTATATTAGCATTAATGTTAAAAATATGTTATTAAATCTAACTAAATTTTATCACTTCTGTTAATTCGAACTAAAAATTTGCCAAAATAAATTTCTTTTTTCTGGCTTGAGGGATAAAATATATTCTATATTTATTATTTTGTTTGACAAAATCGTGTATATTTCTTTCCAGCGTAAAGACGCACATGCCTGCATTCTTAGATTATTGTATTCTCCTTAAATTTTAGTTGCTATTGTCCTACTGTCCACTTCTTATCTGGGCTTAAGGGACAAAGCCTCCTGGCCTAAGCTGTTTCCTTGGATTCATTCAGAACCCTTTATAAATGGGTCGGGATAGGGAGGGAATCATTTGTTTATTTGTTATCAGTTTTCTTAGATTTGTGCATATCCAACAGTCAAAGAACGTCTATGTCAAAAAGGAAAGGTTCCATAGACGTAATATAAACCAGTTTGCTATTAGGCCGTTAGAAAGCGGAGGGAAAAAATCGCCAAGAGATTTGGCGACGGAACCTGGCGGCGAAAATTTCGCCCTCCGCGATGTAAACAGGAAATTGAGAAACACCTGTTAAGAAGAAACGTTTTTTGACATAAAGTTTCTTCATTGAAATTTCGGGATAATTTAAACTCGGATTTTCTTACTTTTTTTTTTGCTCAAAATAACTAATTCATTAATTAATTTACTTGCGTGAAAAAATATTTTCTTTTCCTTTAAAGTTTGAAGAAATTTACAACGATATTCGATTTATGAACTCTTGATAAACGCGATCTTTGAACTTCGACGCCAGCTTCGAGTTTTGGCGCTTTGGCGACAGATATTTCGCGCACGCGCAGTTGTTTCCCTCTATGTTGGGACGGAGCCATTCCTGTTGTGGTGAAGTTATCTTTCTTAACAATACATATTCTTGGTCAGTTATGCCTGCATTGCAGAGAAGTTAATGTAGTCTAGTTTTTCTTCTTCAGTGCACTGTTGCCAGAAGCTTTCCAACTAAAGTAGCAAAAGAAGCCTCAAAAAGTTGCAAATGAAATCAGAAATCACGTGATTTTTGTGACATCATAGTTGCGCATGCTCAAATAACTTCTGATGTCATCACAAATTTGCTGTCCCTTGGTTCCGTTAAGTTACAGACTGTATACAATTCTTAGTAGTTTTAATTACGTATCTTAGCTTTAACGAAATTTTTTTAAAACTAGTATATTGCTCATTTTCAATTGTTTAAATATCCATTAATTTTTAATTAATTCTCTTTGATTTAGATTTCTATTTTTAAATTAATTTGTGCATATCCATACTTAAAAGATTCCTCACGTTTTAGCACTTTGTAATAAATTTTTTGCTTTCGCAGTTAATTTTTATAATTTATTGTCTTTTTGATTAATTGAATTAATTTAATTTCATTTTATTTAAAGAAAGTTATTGAGTTTTCCGTTCTGCCTGGTGGACTTATTTCAGATTCTGATTACTTAAGAAAGACTTGTTCTTTCAGTGTTAAATTGATTTCTGTTGTTTCTTAGAAAAATGCCGTTGCTTTGATTTTGAAGTCATTTTCATTGCTTAGTTCTTAACAACATTATAATCAGGAGAATGAATTTCATTTCTTTCTATGTTTGGGTACCCAATATATGGCTCGCAAAATAGAAGTTCTTTTGTTCGATTCGTTATAACTATAGAATCGTTGGGGTAAGGGGGGTGACTGAAAAACAAACGTACGGGGGAAGGTGAGAGACCCGTAGAATTTTTCAATTTTTCTTTCCCTCTGTTTCCTCCTTTCCCCTACCCCTTTCTCGTCATACCGGCGTCAGGCTTTGAAACCTTGGAAAGGAAAGCCCACATGTAAACGAGATTGCGAGATGCCACCTTCTATTTAAGCCTAAATAAGCTGTTTTTTTTAATATAAATTATTTTAATTGTTACATTATTTTAACATATAAGCATTTTATGATATATTATACAAATCTTTGAAGTCGCAAAAAGTAGCATAAGGAAATAATGGAAGTCGAAAAACTTCGCAAAATCGCAAATACTAAAATTTTAGTAGCACAAGTTTCTCAAAAGTCGCAAATTTGAGAAAAATCGCACGGTCTGGCAACACTGCTTCTGTGTGTCGTCTGAACCTGTAAGAATTCAAGATGCCTACACATGGAAAGTACACAACTCTAACGTTGGAGACAAAGGTGGAAATTTGAAAGAAAGTAGAGGATGGCGAACGTAAAGCAAAGTTAGCAGCTGAGTATGGAAAACAAATAACTTGTCAACTTATTTGAAGATCAAGTGGCGCCGTCTATGCAATTACATTGAGCGAACAAAGAATTCTTTACAGCCTTCTACTGGTTTTTTGTAATAGCAAAGTCTCCAGGATAATTCCCCATACAGTCTTTGAGGGCTATTTGCTTATGCTACTCAAGGAAACGAGACTCTATAAGCTCTTTAATTCAATGTAACTTTTACATGGTGACGCATTACTGTCAAAATCCATGTTGAATTTCAAGCAACAATTGGTATCATAATTTTATTTTAGTTATGGTACGCCGAAGTTATTTAACAACTTTTATTTTCAAAACAAATGGATGGAAAATTATTACCCTTGGAAAGTAAGCACATTTCTCATAATTTAAGCAAAGAACTTTAAACGTAATCCAGAAAAAAGTTAAATGTCCCTTCCTAACCAAAATTTGCCTCGTATCAAAAATTTTTTGCAACATTTTTACTTTGTAAACAGTGTTGTCGAGAAGTAAAATGTCTATTTACAAAGAACGTTTTGAAAGAAAATGGATTATAATGGCTTTAAATGATATATAATACTTTCGTTTTATCGCTGGAATATAATTTAAGAAATGGATGTTAAAATTCTAAGCAAGCGGTCATTGTAACATTAACACTGAGACAAAAAAATATCTGGCTTGAGTCATCTAATGAGCAAACTAGTTAATTGGTCACAGTATCCATCTTCAAACAATAAAAAAGGACCGAAGAAACAAAATAACCCAATTACTGTATCCTAAAGTTTCATGGCGATAGGCCAAAAACTGATTAGATCAAAATAATGAAACTAACTAGCAAAAGTAATCATGTACGAGAGGGAAGATAACAAAAAATACCGTGAAGATAAATCTGTAGGAGAGAATTATAGAAAACGTTTCATGCTAATATTTCTTAACAACTGTAATTAAAATTTATGAAATACTCTAGACACTCTAATTTTAAAACAAAATTTGATCAATAAATCCCATTTATATTTAAGCAGTTACTATTATTTACTTAAGACTGTGGAATAATGATAAAATTACTTAATTTTTATTTGCAGCAACAACATCTCGAATTAAATTTTGTCTCATACTTTAATCATATCCTATTATATATTAACTGAGAACTATTTTACAATTTTCAGGAATTAGAATCTCAAATGTGATAGGAAGAATAAAATAACAGCACACAAAAAATGTATAATATTATACAGCATCATTTTGGAACAAAACTGGCATTATTTCAGGTGTGAGAGAAATTAAGAGCTGAAGAATAAAATATGAGAAACTAAGAATAAAATTATGAGCTGCGATACTATATAGAAATTTTTAGTCCAAAGGGGCGGTCGCCCAGAAGAGCTATTAGTTTCGATAAGGCATTTTGCACTGTTTTACTAAACATGTCCGTTTCGCTTTTCAAAGTGTGGCCTCCAAATATTATCGCAAGGTATTATATCTAAAGATATTAAATAATGAGGAATCTGAATGAGTGTATGTGTGCTTCTCGCATTGTGAAAACCTAGAGGCACCCAGAGTCATCACATTGTGAACAACGTAATCCTCCACCCGAATATGGCCACTTGGACGCCCGAATTTCGAAACTGTTTTATTACCTATTTCATATTTTTAAAAAGTTTTAACGAATTTTTGATTAACAAACTCAACGATTATAAAGCAAGCAATAACAACACTGTACGGAAAATATAATTTTATCTCGAGCGCGCGTGACTGCGTATCGGAAACTGTAAACATATGCTCTTTTTGAATTATTTTGTAATATTGCTGTTGAACTAAATTTTATGGAAACAAATGCTGTTCTCAGAATTTAAATTTATTAAAAGGATTAATTGTTCTTGTGTTTCTGAATGAATCTGGTTTTTCTAGCGCCAAATGAAAACGAAAACGCCACTGAAAACTGTAATGAATGATGTTTTGTAATGATCAGGTGTTATAGCCGGGTGCAATTTCTATAGTTATTTTGTTTCTGTCAGTGCGGTTAAATAAAACAAAAATCATCTTCTGAAGTAATGATTTAAAGCCTCATTACGATGACACAGTTGTGAAATTAATCTAAATTTGTATCCACAGCTCTACCAAATGGAATAAGAATGAAACTTAAACAAAATGAAATATATCTTTAATACAATATAATTTTGAAACTCTTAATAAATCTTCGGTAAGGGAATACAACAAAAAATTTCTACTGATTCGCAATTTCTTAGAATAATGAATTTATGTTATCTACGATTGTGATTGTACAAAATTTTTATACTAAGAAGTTTCAGGATAGATTTTGCATCTCATAATCCATGCTGATCATTAAAAATGTTACACCTAGGAAGAAAGCAAATAGCAGAATTTTAATTATTCCCAATATACCGTACAATGGAAGGAAAAAGAATGAATTTGCAGGTGGCTTTCGGTAAACAGCGTTCAGAATTCAGTACGCATAGCTACGAGTTCTCATAGCAACAACAACTGTAATCCAGATGGCTATCGATTCGAACTAAGCTTGGATGACAGATTTCTTCCATGCGGCTTCAACTCTATACCAGAGTTCATCAATAGTAGTGGCTGATGAGTACTAAAGTGGCAGTCTTTCAGCAACCCACGACTAGATATTTTCAATGGGTGAGAGATCTGGAGAACGTGCTTGCTAAGGCAAAGGTCGAACACCCACTGCATCGAGGAAGGTCAGGACAGCACGGGTAACATATGATCGTGAACTATCTTGTTAAAAGGTAGCGTGTCACAGCCGTCTAAGATAGGGCACAGACTCGGGCCTTAACTTATCAGAAATGTAACGGCGGCTATCCGCATTACCAGATATGCGGATAAGAGGTGACAAAGATGCGTATGTAATGACACACCATCTTGCATGCTAGGTGATGAACCCGTATGACAGTGACAACAAGCTGGGGAGATTCGTTTTCCTCAGTGCCTCCTCACAGGTTAAGTTTAACGTAACTCTACGCTCAGAACCAGGATTAGTCTGAAAGGACGATGGGGTGCCACTCCTATGTCCAATGGCCGCCATACTGACAGTCCATGGTGCTGTACAGGTCGTTGCACTCTGTGCAAGCACTTGTCAACCTGCATACAAATCACGTTCCTGGCTGAGGATACTTGAAGAATCTGAGCGATCCCGCAAAGTCAAGAGAATAAAATATCTGTTCCCTCCTTCGATAACGACCCGAGGCTGCTGAGAATCTGTGAGGATGTCCCTCATAGACCGTTCACAATGCCCCCCTAGGTACATTGATTCCATGTTCTCCTGGTAGTAATAGGATTCCAACCAATAGGAGTCACAATGTCACGAAACGATAGGCCGATAATCCCGATAGGCCACAATCCTGTCTCGGTGAATACTTGTCGTGTATTCGTAGGAGTTTCTTATTTTTTCACAAATATAACACAGTCATTACACAGTCATTACTAGAGCTTTTAGAACAGTATCGACGGAGGTTCTGTGTGTTTTAGCCGGTGTACCCCCTCTATCTATTCAATACCGATTTTATTATGATAAATTTCTACTCAGAAACAAATTAAATGAGTCTATGACACATAATGACACTGTCATATGTGCTGAAGACATTACATATTTTAATTCTGAAAATATTTCGCCGATAGAAGCTCGGAGAATTAACTATGATTGTAACAAATTGGGACCACAAGAGATTGAAATCTATACTGATGGCTCTGGTTTCAAGAAGGGCGTCGGTGCAGCATTTGTTGTCTACTTTTATGGACTGGAAATACATTCGCAGAAATTTAAAATGAAAGAGAAAAACTCAGTATATCAGGCTGAAATTATTGCTGTAAAAGAGGCCCTGAATTGAATTGTAAAAGGACTTGCTAACAGACATTGTATTCACATATATTCAGACGCACTTTCAGTCTTAGCGGCGCTCTCCCGGCCAGAGCCAAAAAACGAATTATTGGAAAATATTAAAGATCTTTATTACAAAGCTTATGAAAAACATTCAGTATATCTACATTGGATCAAAGCACACATTGGGCATTGCGGTAATGAGAGGGCGGATGCACTGGCTAAGGAGGCCGCCCTGGGGGATGGAATGGAATACTTATGCGTTAAACCATCAAGAAGAAAGTTGATTGCTACTATGAATGATTATTACCATAAACTATGGAAACAAGAGTGGGAAACTTCCACAAGAAGAAATTACTACCTGAAAGATATAGAAGTTTCAACTAAGATGAGGGTTTATAAAGATACAGACGTTAACCAGATCATTACTAATCATGGGAGGTTCCCCTCTTATTTAAGCAGATTCCACCTCCAGGGCAACGATAAATGCCTCATTTGTGATCAAGTTGGAACCGCAGAACACTTTGTCGAGTTCTGTGCACTTACTCAGGGGGTGAGGATGAAATATGGAATTACAAGTACTAATGAACTTAGAATTAAAAACTCCAAATTTAAACAGTTTGCCAAAGATATATTGAGTATCATCAACAGCAATAAATCAATTATTGGAATTGAGAGTTGATAGGGTATTGAATGGAAATTACTAGGAATTAAGGATGGTTATGAACATTTTAGTTTTATTATATTAACTTAAAGTGATAATATTTTTGGAGTTTAAGAGCTTTTATGTAATATAGAGGATACTATTGTGGAAGTATTTTATTAAAAAATTCTAATGAATTTGAGTTTTGTAATTGCTTTGTATTATTTTGTAATCTTATTGTAAATTGTTGTTCCTCATGGATTTGAGAATTTAGTGCTCAGAATAACTCCCTAAGGCCTTATAAATTTTAGTGAGGAGAGAGATATCCTGTGAACTCATGTAAATGTTTATAAAGAGTAAATGAATATTGTATGATATTGGACGCTGTATGTGATATATTATACCAATTGTATTTATTTGCGGTATATTTTGTACTATATAATGAGATTTTGCTATGAAACCAATGGCTGTATGTGATCCATTATACTAATTGTGTAAATTATGTTATACTTTGCATTATATGATGAAATACTTGCTGTTGTAAAACATAAGATATTGTACAATGTACCTGTGACATGCTCTTACTGTAATTACACAGTTGTGACTTAATTGATTAGGGACTGCTTAAAATACTACTAAATTTGGATTTAATAATTATTGGCAATCTAATCAAAATGATTAATAGAGACATAAAACACTTAATGGAATTAAGTTCTTCTTTCCACTTCTTCACATTTTAAGGTATTTTATCTAGAAATTGATATATTTAAATTAGTCTTTAAAATGTAAATTAAAGAGTTTAATAGAGACAGGATACTCTTTAACTGAATTTTAAAAGTTTAATATTTTAATTTGTTTGACTTTTAACATGAATAGAGAACACAGATTTTAAAATATTTTGGAATAGGGATATATCACCAGTGTTCTTGTTTTTGTTTTTGTTTGTGTTAGATGGGCCTGTCCTCTTTTAGCCATAAGGCCGTTTATTCGGCTAGGGGGGCTGAGGACTTCGCCCTTTACATTACATTACATTACATTACAGTCATTACACAAAAAACTAACGATCAAAATCGATTTTCAAATAAACAAATTGTGCAGTATTCACATGTATATGCAATGTAGATGATATTATTCAGACCTACTTTGTGCTCGTGCTCCGGAATACCAATGATTTGCATACCCTAGCATATAACAAACTTCATACAAATTTGTCGTTCGTTGCTTTCCCTCATGTTGTAGCAATTTTAATGGCCAGCGGTATACTTCGCTTAATGGCACAGGTAGCTGATAAAAGGATTGATTTTGTAGATCTGGGCATTTAGGTATTCGAATGGTTCCAGTGGTTCATTACTGCGATATGCCTCGCCTTTCATTTTTGAATAGAAAACCGATGGGCAAAGGGTATTAATTATTAATTCTTCCATGTGTGGTTAATTTTAACAAGCACATTTATTCAGCATGGTAAAAATAATATAAAATGTAACACAATTAATTTTTATAACCAAGTCTCTTTTAACGCAAAAGCGTTTTGTAATCTATTTATTTTAGATGATATATTGCTGGTAAATACATTAATTACAATAGAAGAGAAACACGCCAATGTGACAATCAAATTCGCTGAAACAACCTTGTATTTGGCGCACATTTACTAAAAACACTCAATCGATTTTGAGGGCAGCTATAGGTCCCTCCTCATCAGGAGAACAAAATATCTAGAAAGGGAAAGAAACCTCATTAACGGCTTTTTATACTCTCGGGTAGAACCACGCGCGAGGAGGCAACGCCATCTATCGGCAAAAATAGATAGATGCCGTTACTGAGGTTTCTTTCCCTTTCTAGATATTTTGTTCTCCTCATGAAGAGAGACCTGTAGTTGCCCTCGAAATCGATTGAGTGTTTTTAGTAAATGTACGCCAAATACAAGGTTGTTTCAGCGAATTTGAAATAAATTAATGTTTATAAAATCGTGTGTTCTTGGTGCCACTTATAAGTAAATTTAGTTCTGCCCCTTCCTAATTGACTAATTTCTTCATTTCATTTCTATCTATTTTGTGAATATAATTTGGCTGAGTAGAAACGTCAGCTGCACACTAGTTTTTAGTTTTGAATCGGATTCTTGCAAGCAAATTGGCAGAATGGGATGTTTTTCTCTTGTAACATGAACAAGATAAAAACTCCCTTTGAAAATCATCCCAGGAAAGCAAATTTTGGCATATAGCTTTTTGGCTAATAGTACGTTTTTATAACATAATCTGCTTCATTTCAGCTTAAAGTTAGATTTTATACTGTTTCCAGTTTTTTTCTAGAAGGCAGTGCAATATCTTGGATGTACTCTTTCGGACAAGATTACTTTATTAGAGACAGAATTTGATATAAAGATTGGGAAACGATTGGTCTGAAATAAAGAGTTGAGTACGAGCATTAAATGGAATCTTATATAAATCTCTAATTGTTTAAATGCAACAAAAAACATTTCCCCAGATAGACTTTTTGCAGCTAGAAAACGTTTATTGCACAATATTACTTTGCTTGGAGTTGCAGTCTAAGGAAAACGTTTTTTCCCTTACAAAGAAACAGTATGGGTATCAGCAATTATGCCGTTAGATTAAGATTTGACTTAGCTTATTATGGTATTATTAAATTTTAACATTTAAAGGCCTTTTATCATTAGTAATTCTCGAAATTTTATTAATGTAACTATCCAGGAGTGTTGATTTTAAATATGAGGCTTCATTATATGGCCTTTTGTTATTAATGATTCTCGAAGTTCTGTTAATGTAACTGTACAATTTTGCTGATTTTTAAAATTAGATTTCATTGTAAAATCATAGCAAATTAGAATTAATAAGATGAAAAAGATTTCGTTATAAAAATGCATTATGTTATTACTTGTATATCTTGTATTCAGTACAAAATGCTTCAACTGCGTGCTACGAATCTCTTTTAATTTCACATAAATATTTATAACCTTCTTATCTATTATTTCTAAAGGTTATGCTTAAAACCATCATCTTTTGATGTAAAAACAATATTAATGCTCTTTTATTTTTAATTTAATTATTTGTCATGAACTTTAATGAGATTTTGCTGGTATAAATACGAATGACGAAGTATACTTGATACCTTTGAGAGGATTAACTTTCCTAGGTTATACTTTAGCTCTCCGAAATGCTAGTTCAGTCGCTGCTTAGATGCCAGCGCAGAAGGACGTACATCGCTTTCTCTCAGTTCCGAACCGGTATTCGGAAGCTCTCCCAATACCTTGACCTTTGATTACTTCTTACACTTCACCATCCTATTATCAACTAGAAAGACTTCATCAACTACTACTTGCCAATAATTGCTAAAATTTCACGATATGAGTAATCTCCAACATTCTCATTAATGATCGAAAAGAGACATAACACCAATAAGGTTAGGACACTTCAGCACGGGAGCCCGTGGTAATGAACAGTTAGTTCGCAGATGCGTCACCCTACCTGCAGATGCCGATACCATGGCTTTATCTATAAACGATTTTCTAAAAAAATAACTGGGATGTGTTATGTTTCAGGAAGGAGATTATAATTCTTTAGACCATGATTAATAAATAATCTTACAATTCTTTAGATTTTCGTACACCCTCCCTATGTCACGGTAGACTGATTAGCTGTTAGTTAGTGGTTTTATGTTAGCACTGATGTAACTTTACGTAAGCCCACCAACGGCCGAGTGGTAAAAACAAATGAGCCTTAGTTCGGTTCGGAAGTTCGAGTTCCGGGCAAAGGGCTGACTGCATGGACGCTTTCCTGGTGCTACCTATGGAAACCGCCGATACGGACTCCACGGGGAATAAAATATTTACTTTTTTGTCACAAATTGTTGTTGTTAAAATTAATATTAGTTCTTGTTAAATTTATAATTTATTTTTACCAGAATATAACGCAGCAAAAATTCAGTTAATGAAATCGTATTTTTTACTAAGTGAATAAGATCAAACAAGAAAATAAACATTACTACAGATAAGTTTCATGAAATACATTTTAAATTGATTTAATTGAATTAACTACACGTCTTCATATGTTTTTTAAATTTGTTTGGATCAGCTCAGTAAATAAATTTAGAGTTATATGTAAGTTTGTGCATCATATAGGATTGGTATTGGGAAACAATATTTATAAGGATTAGTCTTATATTAAGAATGAAGAGAGAAAGAGGTTATTAAAGAAAGACCAGTTAGGGTATATAAATTTGTACTCTCTACTTAGTTGGACGACAGATAAGATAATCCCATCTGTACATTTTTCTTCTTATTTGTTAGCTGGCGTATTTGGGAAGCGAGAACGCAAAAAATAGAAGGAAGAAACGTTTTCTTGATTGTAAGAAATAACTAGCACTTTGAAGAAATTGTCTTGATTTTTCAAATAGCACTTCTGCACTGATATATATTTATATATTGTTACGGATTTCACATTTATTTGACTATTAAATTTAGAATTGTAATTAAAATTATTTTATATTTCCCGTGCAACGCAGACGATTAGTGATAATTAAAAAGTTTATAAAAGCCGAATTGAAACACCTCATCTCAGTTGTTGCAATTGTTGTTGTTGTAGTTATAGCTATTTAAAGAGAATTGCTGTTTGTTTACTTAATGCTGTTATTGATTGTAGCGATTTCGCTGTGAGATAGAATTATTTTATCTGTTTTGAGTTGCGTTTTGCTAAACGTTAGAGATATTGTAATACTGTGCGAATATCTTTGAAGAAATATTTCAGCATTTTGATTTATTTCTTGTGGAAAGAATAAACTTTTGTTAAATTTTTACAAATATTTCAAACTATAGTTTCATTCTACTCTGAAGTGATATTCTGTTGATGTGACTTCCTGAATTAATTTTAAGTATATATATTGTTTCCTAGTAGAGCAGTGTGAAAAAGTTAAAATGGCGGCCACGGGCCATATGCGGCCATCGAAGTATTTTTATGCTGCCCGCGAATGCAATTCCCGTAAACTGATTAGCATTATTATGACAGGAATTTCAAGAAAATGTTTAAGATTTTAATTGTTTAGCATCCAGTTTTAAAAAAAAAAGCGAACGTAACCTTTTTATAAATCTATACATAGAACTAATTAATTTAGACTGTGATGTAAATCCTGCACAACGATTTTAAGATACAGATCAGATTAATTTTTATTAGTACTTCTGAAACGTTAATTATATTAAGTTACGAATTTTTGAAGTAATTATTCGCTTTGTTCTTGAGTAGATTTGCACAAGGGCAGTTTTATATAAATTAATAATTCTACGAAAAGATCCAGACTGCCGATGAATATCTACTATTTATGATGATACTTTGTAGTAATTTCTCTACAAGATTACAGACTTCATGGAAATTGAAACATCATGATGTGTTGTAGATGAAATGTGTAGTAAAATACACTCATGTCCATAAATTAAGGATAATTCGGAGTCACGCGGAAATCGAACTCTAAAATGAATATATCACCTGTAAAATCACTACACACATCTTCAAGAATCATATGCAAATTTCACGAAGTAACCAGATGACACCGATGGTACGTCACAATAACGAGAGTGTAAGAGAGTGATATATAAGGAATACAGGCAAAGAAGTAAAACTATTCTCAGGCGCTTTATAAGCATTTCAGTGCAATAACCGAATAGTTATGACACAAAGGACGCCTTTGGATGATTTTTTACGTGGTAGAATTATCGGCCGTCTGGAATGTCGGCGTACCCAACTTGAAGTATCAGACGAACCTGGAATTGCCCAGAGTGTAATCTCCAGCCTTTGGCAACGATTCCAAAATGATAGTAATGTGAGTAGACGTTACAGCACAGGTCGCCCCAGAGTTACAACGCCGAATGAGGACCAGTATTTGGCAGTTACTGCCAAAAGAAACAGGCGGAGCACAGCCTCAGACCTGTCTCGTCAGCTCTCTTCAGCCACTGGAACGACAATTTCAAGGCAGACCGTGTACAGACGCTTAGGGCAGATTGGTCTATATGCTCGTAGACCTGTCAGATGCGTTCCACTTACTGCAACTCACTGTCGCCTGCGGTTAGCCTGGAGTAGAGAGCATGCATTGTGGCTTATGTGATGGCTTGTATGATGTTTTCCGCCGAGTCCATGTTTAGCTTGCTGTCTGATTCTCGCCGGACTTTCATACGGAGAGCTCTAGGTACCCGTTACTACCAAGAAAACATCGTTGAACGACACCGTTACGGTGGTGCAGGAGTGCTCGTTTGGGGTGGAATTATTCTGGGTTCCAGAACTGACCTGCATGTTCAACTTGGAACTATGGCAAGACAAATCTATCGGGACATCATTCTGGAACAACGTGTACGTTTGTTTCGGGGCGTCATGGGCGCACAATTTGTGTTTATAGATGACAACGCCCGTCCTCACCGTGCAAACATTGTAAGCGAATGCCTTCAATCGGAGGATATCACCCGTATGAATTCGCCAGCATTCTCACGGGACTTGAATCCAGTAGAGCACGTGTGGGTCATGCTTGGCTGACGAGTTGCAGCCCGTCAACCTCCTCCTACATGTCTACCGGAACTTCGGAGAGCATTGCTTTTTGAGTGGTGTAATATCCCCCAAGATCAGATCGTTAATTTGATACTCAGCATGCCTAGGCGTTGTACGGACTGTATTGCATCGTCTGGGAGACATGCAATGTATTAACAATCATACCAATCATGTAATATTGGTTTTTTGTAAATAGGTTTTTTTTTTGTAATTTGCTCCAAGGAGACAAAATTGCTAATTTTTTTAGTAATATCAAACATATAGCATCTTTTTTTGCTCTTTACCTTTTGTTTAATAACTAAGCTTTACAAATAAGTCAAATTTGTTTTGCTTCTAACTCTTCCTTTGCCTGATTTTCTATTATCCTTAATTTATGGACATGAGTGTATAAAGATGTTTATAGTAATTTTCATACAAATATTGTATTTTCTGTTTGCGTCATAAAAAAGTCTAATAAATAAAAGAAAGACAATAGGATATCATTATTTATTCTCAGTTTTGTCCCTCTTAGGAACTTTCGTATATTTCTTTTTAGTTTAAATTAAAAGTAAGTTATTAATTAGCTCGATATATTACAATTAGTTAAATGAATGCTAATCTGAAAATTTTAATATTTAGCTGCTTGTTTGAATTTCAGATTAGAACCAAAAACATTTCTTGCACGTACTAACTCTAATATTAGTAATAATATTTAATATTAAATTTAATAATAACTTTAATATTAAATTGGAGACAAAGCAAAGCAACTCCCCAACAATACTAATAATTGAACAATGTAATTTCGTTTTATAACTAACGATACTAAAAGCTACATTCCGTTTTATAGCTAATGGTATTAAAAACTATAAAAATTTTCTTTTTATATCTAATAGTTCTAAAAACCAGAAATTGACATATAAGGCCATACATGCATATATAAGGACAAATATAATGACATATATATATATAATGATTCAATTTTATAGCTAATGGCGCTAAATCTCACAAAAATGATTTCGTTTTGTAGCTACTGGTACTATTGTCAGGACTGAGTGTTCGGTGCATATTCTTGGCAAACATCTTCGTGAAAGTAACTAACTCCTAAGTCCTGATCTTGAACAGGGAGCTGAATGCAGCTATGTTCTGTGGTAGAATACTGTGAATAAGTGGTAGAAGAACTACACTTCAGAGGAATTCAAAATTCTCTTTTATTAAATCACAGTTATGTACAGCCACTTCCCAGCTCCAGAGGGATACAGAAAATAATGACCGCCACTTGGGTCTAAACTGAACAATCAAATTAATTTAAACTAAAGCTAATTAGAAATTAAATCGTCGTTGCTCACAGAGCTATGAACGCGAGGTTGGTCTCTAAACTAAATGGTGCGTAGCAAGATTTAACTAATACTGACGCACTTAGAATTACTTCAATAAGTAATCACGTAACAGCGCTACGGCTTAGAATTTAAATACTAGTTGGTCAGGCGAACGTTGAATAGAGTAACAGTGGTCTGAGGCTAAAAGCTCTCTCACACTGAATGGTTTCTACCTTTCGTTTAAATAGAACTTGGCTCCACTTCAAATTAGCATAAAGCTGAAACGCGCTATTATTCTAACGGGAAGTTGAAATGAGAAGAGATAGAAAAGGTCAAATAAAAATAAAACTTTGTTAGCTTAATTAAAACCTTACACTATAACCTACAAAAGCTGTTATTTTTGAATCAGTTGATAAAGAGCATCGTTACAAATGAATTATAAACAATAACATTCTTGTTCTATTCACACTTAAAAATCTGGAAATAAAAGAAATAAATTTCTTTGGATTTGAAACTACAGACGCCTCTCTTCGACCTCCGAAAGATTTAAAACACTCTAGTTTCAATAATTAAAATTTTCCTAAAATCCTTACAATTTTTTCATAAGAAAATTGGAAAACACACCTTAACTATGCACTTTTATAATAATTACATACATTATAAGGACTCTGTCTTATTAAAAAAAAAACGGAATTCCTATGGGAACATTGCTCTCCACTTTTGTCTGCAACCTTTATCTTTTCATCGAAGAATGTAACTCCCAAAAATCTATTAAGATTTACTCCAACAAAATGTTTAGGTACATAAATGATATCATTCCCGAATCAAAATAGAAGAAAACATTATTTATCCAAATAGTTTAATCTTTAGTAAAACTAATACTACTCAAAAAGAAATCAACTATTCGGATTTACATATCTTTGATTTAAAAAACGTTACAAGCTGTGATGAAAAAGGGACTTCAGTTCCAAAGTAATTAAAGAAATTTACTAGAAATCTAATATTTCGAAAAATCTCTTTAAGGCAGGGCTTCTGTGGAGGACTTTCGGGGGAAAATTGGCTTGTATTTATGACACGTTTGAGGAAAAACAAGAAAGCATCCATATAGCATGCCTGTTTAAGATTTGATCTTGATCGAACTATGAGTACTCAATGAAAAACTTCATACTTCCAAAGATGTGAAACGATGCTGTGAGCAACACATACTATACTACACATAATCAGAGGGATAAAAAGAACAATAGATGTACTCCACGTAATTTGTAAATGTACGCCAAATACAAGGTTGTTTCAGCGAATTTGATGGATAAAAAGAAGCTTTATTGAAAAAGTAGCATGGAGCGCAATGCGACTGAAGGCCGAAACATCCCTGTGATGGGTGTCCAGCAAGAAACATCCGGTCTTTAATAGGGGATATGATCTCCCCTGACTGCTAGGCAGGTTTCACATCATTTGTGCATGCTGGATATGTGGTTGTTAATGAGCTGTTGAGACACTGCTGCTCATTCCTCTTGTAGCACCAATCGCAGTTTCGGAATCGTTACTGGCGATAAGTTACGTGCTCCGACGGGTCTCCCTAGTAAGTTCCGTACATGCTTGACGGGATTTAGATCCAGAGACCTTGCCGACAAATCCATGTGTTCAATATTTTCACTCTCCAACAAGCTCTTCGACAGTAACTGTGCGATGAGGTGGAGCGTTGCCGTCCATGAAGAGGAACTGAGGACCCATAGCCCTTGTGAAAAGACGCATGTAAGGAAGAAGAACCTCGTTACAATAGCAGTCCCAGGTGACGAATTTCCTTGGGAGATATGAAGGTTGGTCCCTCTACCAAGCATTATGTCTGCTCGAACGATAACTCCGCGACCTCCAAAACAGTCCCTTTTGATGATGTTGAAGGGGTTATTGCGTGTTCCCCGTTCTGTCCAGATGCGTATGTGTCTAGGATCGCAACTCAGACTAAATCTGCTCTCATCTGTAAAATTTAATCATCCCCATTCTTTGTCTCTCCAATTCCGGTGTTCCTGGCACCACAGAGAACGCCTTCTCCGATGGGCAGGCGTTAGAGGTACACACCGTACAGGGCGTCGTGCAAACAGACCACCACTGTGCAGTCTTCTGGCCACGGTAAAACGCGATATCGGTCGTCCAGTCGCCTGTGTCGTGTGTCTAGCGATTTCTCCCGCTGTCTGCCGCCTGTTTCTTCTGGCCTGTAAGGCAATATACTGGTCATCTGCGGGTGTGGTTCCTCGTGGACGACCACTACTAAACCCCCGGATAGCTGTTCCTGTAGTTTGAAATTGTCTCCAAAGATGTGAAACGATGCTGTGAGCAATTCCGAACTCTGCAGCCACACTTGTCACACTGCGACCTTCCTTCAACTTCCCAATGATTCGACCTCGGGTAAAAGCATCCAGATGTCGTCTAACAGATTGATTATTCGCCATTTCTCGCTGAGGCAGCAACTCGGTGTGATTTTAACTGCTATACGGCGTGCAATCTCTTTGTCAGAAATACTGATCTTACACCGACAACATGCTTTATACTACTCAGATACTCCCCTATTACGTCTAGCTGCATATCTGCGCATGTGCTACCGTACATCACCTTACTTAATCTCCTGATTGGTCTTTCTGTCAGATCTGCCTCTTCGTTCAGCTGATATGCTAATTTTTCGACTTCGTCCTTAATTTTTGCACACCAATGTAACTCAGCAGAAAAATTAAAATGTACCTTTTTGTGGGTATTATATTTTATGCTTTAGATTATACATAAAATGATCATGCTTCTTGCTGTGATACTAAGAGCTTACTCCCTCACATTTTCAAGTGCCCCGTAAGGGACCCTTTTTAAATTTTGATGAGTAATGAAGTAAAACAATAAATAAAACAAAAGAATAATCATAAGTAAACAAAACAATAACAAAATAATAAAACAAATTTAATAATAAATAAACTGGACAAAATTAATAAAAGGAAAAAGAAATATTAACAATTCACTAGTTTCTAATGGTTCTTCGCATAATAATAGTAATGTATCTATTATTTCTGGTGCTATTAATGGAAACTCTAATTACAACGTTAAATTGCCAAAAAGTATGATTGATACATTTTATGGAAATGCTGAACTGTGACAAACATTTTATAACATTTTTGATACGGCAATAAATCAAAATGAAAAGTTATCTAAAGTTGATAAGTTGAATTATTTGCTTAGTTTATTAAGTGGCGAAGCTTTAAAAACTGTCAAAGGATTTTTATTATCCTCTTAGGATTATGACAAAGTGCGTAAAATTTTTAATGAAAGATTGGGTCGAAAAGATCTCTTTATTGATTCATACATGCATAAACCGTTAAATTTACAACCTATCGGAAAGTTCGTATGACATTCATGCTCTGAGAAAATTATGTGATACCTGTAACGTGCAAATAAGTTCACTGAATTCATTAAGTTTAATGAGGAAGAAATTAAGAATAATCCTAATCTTCTGTATCCGCAATAATTTCTAAGTATTTTAATATAAATCAAGAAACTAAAAGTGATTAATAGATGACTTAGCAACTGTTAAGTTTATTTGTGATGGTAAACGTTTATCGGAGTAGTCTGAAGATGCTAAACTTAAATCATGAAGTCATGAAGTACTTTTAATTAAGTAAATGGAGATGATAAACGAAAATTTAATTTTGAATGCAAAAACATAAACATTTTTAATGATAGTTGTAGAAACACTGGGTACGTTTTGAAAGCAGGAAAGATAAAAAATGAGCAATGTCCTAGACGGGATTTGAACCACGACCCTCTCGAATACGCGCCAAGTGTGCTGACCACTACATCACGAAGGCATGCTAAGAAGGCGAGAGAAGTATCTTATATAGTATGTTTAAACGCCTTTTCTATGAAACCGGAAATTTTGACAAAAATTTTCAACCACGATAGGAAAAACTTTTCTTAGCAAAATTTTCTTTTAACTGTATGGAAACTGTTCAAAAAAGAGTAGAATTTTTTACACTGCTACATTAAAAGGCGGTAAGGATTATTATTAAGATATCACGAGCCAAAATGCTTGTGTTTCAGATTCAGAGCTGTTTCGGGTTCAACAAATAAATTATCCAACTTTACAAACGGGCTGGCATGATGCTAAGAAAGGAAATAATAATTATATTGTTACTGATAATTTTTAATACCACAGAGATAGGATCTTAGGAGAAAAGGTTCACCAGTTGCCTGTTCCCAAGAAGAGAAGGAATCATAGTTTGGATTAGCTCATTCTAGCTTGTCAGGTGGTCACTTGCAAAAAACAAAAACTGTTGAACGATTATGATATTCCTTCTATTAGCCCGAATAAAAAAGGATGTGAATGATTAGCGCCTCACTTATAGGTCCTGTAAACGTCAAGAAAAATGCATTTTTTGATGATGTTCCTATTACGCCAGTGACACTTCCTAAGCGTTCCAGATAATCAAGATGATGACCTGTGGACCAGTGATTGGACCTGTGGAACCAAGACGTCGAGGTTAGAAATATGTGTTTTATGCTCTTGATCAGCATAAGAGATGGCCAGAAGCAGCATCGTTCAAACATCTTAAAGCAAAATCAACATATGATGCCTTGTTGCAGATATTTATGCACACTGAATTCCCTCAAGCTGTACCATTAGACTACCTATCTAGCTTTACTGTCTCCAGAGTGTTTGAAAAGAATCAGGTCTTCCAAAAAATTCTAACTCCTTAAAACCCAAGTACAAGCGGCCTTGTAGAAAGATTTAAAGCTGCTTTGAAAAAAATGATTTTTTTATACCACCACAGAATTTTCACAAGACTGCGAGAAAGATATTCCTACTTTTGGCCTACAGAGGAGTCCCTAATGCTACAGCTGCTGCCAGTCTGTCTGATTATCTGCACAATTGATCATAAATTTAGACAAAGCTGCCGATGAGGATAAAATGATAATGTCGAGTCTTTGTCACTGCGCGTGTACAAGACAGAATGCATGAAATACAGGATTGTCGCACAAAATGGAGAACGATCATTAGTACTTCAAATTCCATATTGTTGCTCATCAGCCGACACAGAAGGAGGAATAATGACGAAGAAATCACGCTTTTTAAAGAAACAGTTCGGAAAGACGCCAGGGCGACATGTGAAGGAGTGAGGTTCAATACCACACTCACGTGGAAATCACACTTCTCGTTTGCTATAGGCAAGGCCCTGAAATTCTCAGAAAAATGAATTATCTCCTCAAAATATAATCTTCAGTTGAAGTTGTACGAAAAAAGCGAAATTATGCACTATTATAAGAACTATTCTGACATATGCTTAGCCTGCCTGGAGCGCTGTTTCATACATGGATTTTATATCAGAACAATAAAATCACCATCGCATCCTGGTTTGTTCGCAATAAATAACTACACAGTAATTTTAAAATTAATAATTTAAAGACATTTATCAATAAACATAATGCCGAATTCTTCACAAATGCAATCACAAATGATTCCGTAAATTATGCTGAAAACTTCAAGTACGAATAAATATATACTGACGCAAATTTAAGACCCTACATCACCTGCATCCTCCATAATGTGTTGCATATCACCTATTCAGTTTCCAAATATTTTATGTCTTATTTTACCACTCTCTTCAGGTAGTGCTGACCTCGCGCCACACGTTTATTATTGTGTATGTATTTTACTTTTGTTTGTTTTTTTGCGCCAACAAATATGAAACCAGGAGATAGAAGAGTTCAGCATTCAGGGAAAATGTAAGCATGTTAAAATTCTGCTAGCTCATATAAAAGCATACATCTGATTTGTGTGTGTGTGTGTAAATGTCAGGTACAGGTAATTATCAGTCCATAAAAATTAAAGGAAATGTATTTAATAATTATTAATTATTCACCTTACCATCATGCAACACATAAATTGGATTCTGCTTCATATTCCATTCGTTCTGAGCCAACCAGTGACGGAGTGATAAAATCGCTGAACACTGGTAGATCTGACCAGGGTTCGATTGCAGACAAAAAGCTGGCATATGGGTATTTTTGTGGTTTTCCCCGGGTGTAACGTGCATACGAACAAGTTCCTCTTAGTACGTCTCCACGAAGGTATCCCTCCCATTAGGCAGATAGCCCTCGCATGCTTTATCATAGTTAAATAAACCAACCAAACTAAACAAACATTTCATTTGTTTTAACTTGAAGAGATATTAACTCACAGTGGCATTATTTTACCACTGTGACGGTATCAGAGCATTTTCGAGTGTCATATCACACAGCTCACGAAAACTGATATAATCTAGTGTCTATATTTTTAGCTACACGAAATCCACCGTTGCGATCCTATCCATAATATTTTCAATCTGAGGTCTCCTCTAATCTGGGTATCGTTAAGGTGCTAGCAATAGCGAGTAATTTTAACTCGCTGAAACTAACTTGCATAAAATCTATCAAAGATGGGTTAGTAATATTGGAATTGTGAAGACTGCCTGAGATTAAAAAATTAAGTAGCACTATCAAAAGTAAAATCTATGAGTTTCGGAGCAATTCGATTGTTCGAACATTTTTAATAAGTTGTAATTTTTCGGCCTGTAGAAGGATTTTTCTCGTAGTTGAGAAAAGGTTTTTTAAGTCTGAAATTTAAGCTAGAGTAAGAAATTCTTTTGTTTTTAGCAGATCGCAAATTAATTACCAGCATTTTAAAATATTCATGTGTTATTCTACGCTATATGTGCTTTAGTGTATGCATGAATGT
This sequence comes from Stegodyphus mimosarum, assembly GCA_000611955.2. Classification (NCBI taxonomy): domain Eukaryota; kingdom Metazoa; phylum Arthropoda; class Arachnida; order Araneae; family Eresidae; genus Stegodyphus; species Stegodyphus mimosarum. The sequence goes on along the minus strand of KK119963.1, from coordinate 214,014 downwards.
AACAATTATGAACTGTTTGTATTTTATGTTTCTTCTTCTGAACTGTATGAACTAAAACAATATCTAACACAAAACTGTTCACTCTTCTCGACCTGAGGAATGTGCTATCAAAGCGTTGAGCTACGTACACTGAATATTACGCCCGTGTCTAGACGTACTACGCTGCTCAGAATGAACTACTTCAACTATTTCTTTTATACAGAGAATGTCATATTTTATAGTATTAATATTATATTTTCATATTTTATTATTTATATTATTATATTACTTTATATAAATTTATATCATATTATTGTATTTTATAATATTTGTATTATGTTATTATGTTTTATAGTATTTACTTTTTAATATATTTTATTTTTTATACATTTCTATAATAACATAGTTCATTTACACCAGGTTTCATGCCAGCAAAATAACTTTTCTGTGATACATCTGAACAAAGAATTATAAAGGATTGATATCTTTTAACTCATTTCGCAAATAATGTAATTTTAGGGCATGATGAAAATTCATGTCTCCGGATAAAATTTCAGATTATTCCAAGCAATAAGCTATGAACTATCATATTTTCTTCCAAAAGAAAAATGCAATTAATGTAATTAATGACGGAACAATGTTATTATACATTAAATAAAGTGGCATGATTAATAGACAATGTAATTAATGATTTTAAGATGATCAAAGTTCATGAAACGTGTACTTGAATTGAAAGCAAAGGCATTTGTTTCCATTCAACAAAAGACTTTATTAGTCACAATAATATTTTACACAACTTTAGGTCAGAAATCCCTTTTATAATAAACAGTTTACTCTCTTTTACTATAATATACAGAGCTAAGAGTAAAAAACATCAGATTCAATCGGATATTTACAGATAATATTCAAATTTGTACAATTCTATTTTTTTCTAATTTAGTATTCCTATTTGAATAAACACTGAGCAAATCTAATGTGAGCATTATGTTTGCCATAAATTTATTTACATTATTTTTATTTTCAATTCATAGCTGACAGCCAGATTTTAGAAAATTATATTCGAATGCGAATAAATAATGTGAGAACTCGTGGAAGGAATTAAAATTTAGTATATTACACTAAATAACTCTTAAAAGGTTTTGTAACTAAACTATAAATATTCAAGAGAATCACTTTTGAGTATTTTGTACTGAAATGCTTGTTGTTAGAGCAACAGATAGTTTATTTGCATATTTCATTCGATAATTTTTTACTAAAATTGTCATTATCAGGACATATAAGTGTAATTTAACTAAATTGAATTTCCTCAATATTCAACAATATTTCATTAATTACCTTTCTTTCCATATATTATATATACCAAGCTAATTCGAATTTCCTCAACTACACCCCTTTTCTTTCCGCACATTCTGTAAACTGGTACATAAATTTCAAATATGATTATAGATCTTAGATTTTTATTTAGTTTGAAACAGTGGACTTTTAAAATGCATTCCGTGGAACTAAGAAAGTTCCAAACACTTCCTCTTGTAGTTCCCTAAATAAAAATTTAGATTAAAAAAAAATTGAATACAACGCGGACAGAAAAATTGACTATCTAAATAATTAGCTAAATTACATATTTTATTTCTCTTGTTAATTTATTATGCATAATATAATATAATATATAGTTTCATTTTATTTAACATATAGTTATATTATTATGTAATATGTAGTTACATTTTATTTCTGTTGTAACTTATATATTTATTTCTACTGTTCTGCTTATTATCGTTGTATAACATAACATAAGTTGAATTTGTTTTAATATGTAAAATTTTGATGAAATAACGTCATTTCTTATATAATGTGCACGCAAGATTAATATTTTTCATAGCTTTTTTAACATTTACTTTTCTGAGGACAGTAGAGACTTTAGCAAAAAACTTTATTTTGCACATTTCCCTGAAACGGTTAAAAAGGGTGTAGTTTTAAAGATTCTACAAAAGAAAATTACTGTTTTAGAGGTTTCCTAATCGCCAAAGTTTGAAGAACACTGTGTCGTGTATGCATGGCACGGAAATTTTTTAAAATTTTATAAGTGAAATTGATTTAAAAAGTGCCTGAGGTTTTGTTATTTAAAAAAATCAAATGTGTGTCGTCAAAATGTAACCCCTATTGCACAACAGGGGTTTTTAGAATGATTATGAAAGAAATTTAACACTTTGAAAACGTTACATATAATTTTGCATTTATAACTTTAAATGCTGCTAGTTTTATGTTTGCGCATAAATAATTAAAAACTGTATAAATAATAAAAAATATTGCGTGAAAATAATAAAATAAAGTATTGCGTATAAATAATAAAAGTTTTAATTATGAGAAAATTAAATAAATTATGAGAAAATGTATTAAAATCCTAAAGTTAGAAATAATTGTCTTTAAAAATAGGAATTTGTTGCTATGTATATAAATCCCAAAATCAGATATCCTTGAAAAATTCAGGAATCGATAAATTTTTCACATTGGAAGCTTCATCGCCACTTATTAGATAACATATTTAAAGCTTAAGGGCGTATTCTTGACTGCATTTATTAACATCATGCTTAGTACAGATAATAGCACCAAATAATGCAATTAATTCAAGCTTATTACTCCATGTAAACATTTCTGGTTATATTTAGCAAATAAAGCTTGAAATATAAATAAGCAAATACCAGATGCCAGTTTTTGCTTCCTTAAGTTGCCAAATATTTTTGAGCAGGAGAATAATTAGTTGTAAATGAGCTTTGAATATCATAGTATCCTATTTCGTTTAAGAACTATGCAACTATGCAACAAACCTGCAAATTTCAATGCTGTAAAATACATACACCTTGTACAAAAAAAATGTGCAAAAATCACTTCTATATCTCTCGTTATACTGCATGATTGCCGACATTTAAATTGTGTTTTCCATATGTGAAACAACGCTACTTAGGATATATATTGGATTTATATGTAGCACTGTTCTAGCATAGGTATTTTGACACAAAATCTGACTTTTTCTGGAATAGCATGCCAATGTTTTTCCATAATTGGATTCTACCACACAACTTATGCTTAGATATTAAATTTTGTAATTTTTGGTCAGAAATGTACGGAGAAATTAAAAAATTTATCTAGGCGCAAATCTTCAGGGTGCGCTAATTATAATTCACTCAGCGAACTTCTTAATTTATAGCAACCAAGTATCTTTCCTTTTTCTGCATTGTACACCAGCGGAAAAAAAAGTCATCGTTCATTCTTTTAAATAATTTTGACAAAGTTCGTAAACCACATTTAGCGATATAATCGCTTATAACATATATGCTAATTTTCAAAGCACGCCAATATGTAAATTCACCTACATCTTAGGAAATTTCGAATGAAAAACTCCAATTTTTGCAAGTATGCTTAGAAATACATCTACTTTAAGATGATGGTAAAAATATTATAGGTTATAATTCTGTAAGAAATGGATTTAAAAATATAAATTTCAAATATAAATCTAAAACAATGGGCAAATTTTATTTGGTATGAACCTAAAATTTCGAAATGTGAAAGGAAGAATAAAATGAATTTAATAAGGAAAGAGATTTTAAGAAATATATAGCAAATTCAATTAACATGGAGGAGCTAAAACTTTCAGAGCAAATTTTTTTAGAAACTATGCGAGCGATTTTTACAAAACTTGACACTTTGGCATAATTTGATTCGCAGATTCGAAATATGGAAAGAAATTGGTATGCTATTTTAGAAAATTAAGATTTTGTGGTAAAATACCTAAGTTAGAACAATGCTATTGTAAATTTAGTATATATCTTAAGTCGATCTTTTCAGACATGGGAAACGCAAGTTAAATTTCGACAATCGGTCCTGTAGAACGGGAGGTACAGAACTGTCCCCCCTTTTTTTATTGGTCCAAGGTGTACGTACCATCTGTTTATTTTACAGATAAAACAGTTTCGCACCGAATATTTCATACGTTTCCAACACTTCGCAGAACATTACAATGGCAATAATTATCATGATAAATTTTGGTATTTCTTTTATTACACCAAAAGTATTTCTTTGTGAAGTTAAAATAAATTTAGTGAAATTGTCCGTAAATAAGTTTCAAATAATGCTATGACAGGGTTAAAAAATATGCTGCTTTAAAAATTTAAGACAAATTATAAAGTGTGAAATGGATATGCAATATAAATGGAGAAAAATAAATTCTTTGTTTGTTTTCGTTATCAGTGATTATGAATGTGTCTAATTTTTTCCTGCTTAAATGTATGAATTTTTTTTTCAAAAGTAAATATTTTTAAAAACATACCACGACTATCGAAAAGAATCTTAAAACTAAAATCATAATTTAGAAACATGTAACACCAGTTACAATAAAAAATTCACAATGTAAGTTCCGATTTGTTAAAATCTTGTGAATTACAGGAAGCATTGTTTGAAATTACACAACCGAGTCTTTGAGAAAACTGTAAAACATGAGTAAACCTAGTTTCGCTGCCAGTTGAACTTGAAATTAGTAAAATTCTTGAAGTTTCACTCATAGTTACAGCATCATTAAGATTTCTACGACACTCATCATACTTATTAGAACGGACAAATTCGTGCGTGTCACGATGTTGCCTCCTGTAAAAGAAAATGAAAGAATTATTTTTCTTTTAATTAAATAATTTATACAGAATTCAAATTGCATAGCAGTGAATTAAATAAAGCATGTCAGTTACATTTGATTGGTTATACAGAAGACCACCAATAGAGCAGGCGCACAGTCATTTAGACTTTCGGCTTGTATGCTCTATTGATGGGTACTATCCACCATCTGCAGCTCAGCGGCATTTATTATAAGAATTTAGATTGCATGTTACACTACAGTTGGTTAATGTACAAAACATAAGTGATGAGAAATGTCGAATACATAATATAACTTTAAAAATAAAAATAAAAATATAATACAAATATAAAGTCTGTGTAGAAGTCAACATATAAATATATATAAAAGTCCATATCTTGTGGAATGTTCATATGTAGAATGTCTGTATGTAGTAAAATTAATAAAGTAATAAAATAAAAATATAAATTATATGTAGAAGTCCATATAATTATTGATTGGCTATGCAATCAAGTCAAAATCCAAAGTTTCTAAAGTAATCAACCCCACATAAAATTTACATAGTTATTTCAAAGCTTACATACATGCTTCACTCCTTTATAATGCATAATGTTTAAACACAATTGAAATGGAAGAGTTATAAGGTATTTCTCTCGCCTCCTTAGCGCATACCTTCGTGGTGTAGTCATCAGCACGCTCGGCGTGTTTTCGAGAGGCCCGTGGTTTGAATCCGTACGAGGGCATTGCTCATTCTTACCACCTCCTGCTTTCAAAAATTACCTAATGTTTCTACAGTGGTGCCCGAACTAAAAAAGGTGCTGGATGATAATTGTCCACCACCAGTATTGGGAGACTGGATTCCCTAATCTCCATCCCCCTTTAAAAGCTATTTGTCCTACCTTCTTGGCATGCCTACGTGGTGTAGTGGTCAGCAAGCTCGACGCGTGTTTGAGAGGTTTATGATTCGAGTCACGGCGAGGGCATTGCTCATTTTTCATGACTTTGTAAGGTTTTAGTTAAACTAACCAAGTTTATTTTAATTTAAATCTTTTCTATCTCCTCTCTGCTTCAACTTCCTGTCAGAAGAAGCGCGCGTTTTTAGCTTATGCTAATTTTTGAAGTTCAGCCAAGCACTATTTAAGACAGAGGTAGAAACCTCTCGGTGTGTGAGAGCTTTGCCTCAGATCACGGTCACGCTGCTCAACGTTCGCCTGACCAGCTAGCAGTTTAAATTTATAAGCCATAGTGCTTACTACGTGATTGCTTTGTAAAATAAATTAAAGTGCGGTAGTATTTAGTATACCTTGCTACGCACCCTTTTCGGTAGAGGCCAACTTCCGCGAATTGCTCTGCGAAGCAACGTTTAATTTAAGTTCTATTTTAATTCATTTAAATTTATTTGATTGTTAAGTTTGACCAAAGTGTGGTCTGTTACGTTCTGTATCTCTCCCGAATTGGGAGGTTTGTTATTAATAGTGAATTAATAAAAGAGGATTTCAAATCCCTTCACGTGCAGTTATTCTCCAGCCCAGCAGTTACATCAGAACATAGCGTACCTTCCGCTCCCTGTTCCAGTTCAGGACTTAGAACGTAAGGATAAGAACCCTTTACAGAATTTACCATGTTCTCAAAGAATACACACAGAATGCTAAGTCCTGATAATGGCGCCCGCACAGAAAGAAGAGGATGGCCTCAGCAACAAGAAGACGAACCTGAGACACCTGCTGTACCTGTCCAGAATCCTGAGATAGCACCTCCTGGCATAGAAGGATTCGGCTACATCGTACAAACCATGCGAGCAGCCATGAAGCCAGCGGCAAGTTTTGACGGCAAGACAGCCGTAATCAATTTCCTGGAAAAGCTAGACTCCCACTTCATGCTATATCCAGTCCACGAATTTCAGAAAGTCGCTCTTGCTACCAGCGCTTTGAAGGGCCAAGCGCTAAGTTGGTTCAAGTGCATCGGAAAGAATCTCTTGGGGGAACCAGGAAGCCCCACATACACGTATGAAAATTTCAAGAATTCTCTAGTGAAAGCATTTCCCGTGGTGCGAGATCGAGCCAGATTGGAAGCTGAACTGTTTAGCCGATACCAAGAAAGAATAGAAGATTTGTCTAATTTTATTTTGAGGAAAATTCAAGTTTTCAAGCTTTTGTATGGAAGTCGCCCGGATCCTGAAATTATTCAAGTTATACTTCCTAGGCTACTGCCCCAAGTTCAAGATTTCATCGAACTAAGAAATCCAACAACATTAGACAGATTATTTGAGCTCGCGGTACAATTTGAAAGCCGAAGAACAGCCGACAACGAACGACGACGCCAATTTGAGCGAAGAAGTCAGTGGAGTTCGCCAAGACCGCAGCAAAAGCAAAATCAAAGTTACGGGAATAAGGCGAAGCAATGGCCGAAGAAAGATGTGTCTCCTAAAGCGAGCGGCGAACGAAGGGAATTTAATAGAAGAACAAGCAAAGATTCCGAGGGCAACCAGAAGAAAAAGAATTTAAACTAAGAGGGATTTCTTCGAGGAAGGTGAAGAAGTCCGAAGCAGCGCAAAACCCTTCCAAAATCAATTTAAACACCGTGGTCGTTAAGAATTTGAGTTTGCCGAAGATTGAAGTTCTAATCAACAACATACCGGCGACAGCCCTCTTGGATACAGGAGCCCAAAGCAGCTTCGTATCGGAAAGATTCTTTAAGAAGCACTTTCGACGTTACAGAATTTTTAGTGCAAGAGACACGGATGTCATAGCGGCCCAAGGAGAAAAATGTAGCTGTTTAGGAAAAGTACCATTGTTCGTGCGTATCAACAACGAACAGGTAAGAATCCTGTTTTATATTGTGCGTAACCTGCAGACTTGTATTATTCTAGGTGTGGACTTTTTTAGTTTGGCAGAAGCAAAAATTGATTTCAAGGGGGGAGAACTAACATTAAATATGAAGCCAATTGAAGCGAAGAATGATAAGCCCCCGCAGCTGGACTTGGAACATTTACAAGCAGAGGAAAAAGAGAAAATCCAAGGTCTGGTAAGTCACTTTGCGAATTTATTTAGTGATGTACCAGGCTTTACGCAGGTGGTGAACCACGACATTGACACGGGGGACGCTCAGCCAGTTAGGCAAAAGCCATATAGATATGATAGGACAAAAGAGGAAATAATTGAACATCATATTAAAGAGATGTTAAAGAATAAAATCATCACGCCAATTTCTAGCAGTTATGCTAGCCCCGTTGTCCTGTGTAAGAAAAATAATGATTACCCGATTACGCACCCGAAGCGGTGGCGTTTTGCTATAGATTATCGCAAGTTAAATTCAGTTACAAAATATCCTGTATATCCGTTGCCGATAATTGAAGAAATTATTCGAAATATTTCGTCTACAAAATACATGACTACATTAGATCTCACGAGTGGCTATTTTCAGATTGGGGTAAAACCCGAGGACGTACACAAAACCGCGTTCATAACGAAATCTGGTACGTACGCATTTCTTAGAATGCCGTTCGGATTATCCGGCGCGCCGGCAACGTTCCAAAGATGTATGGACATCGTCTTAAGACCAGTCCTTGGTAAAAGCACTTTCATATATTTAGACGATATTATAATTACGAGTAGTACTCTAGAACAACACTTACAAGATTTAAGAAAAGTATTTTCATTGTTAAACGAAGCTGGTTTAAAGATAAATGCGTCTAAATGTAAATTTGCCGCAAAAGAGTTACGTTATTTAGGATTTAAAATTTCCCAAAAGGGAATCGAAACGGATCAGTCAAAAATAGTAGCCATTAGAAATTATCCTGTTCCTAAAACAGCGAAGAAATTATCGTCGTTTCTCGGGATGTGTTCATATTACCGGGCTTTCATTAAAGACTTTGCAAAAATAGCTGAGCCACTGCTAAAGTTGAAAAGAAAAAAAGCTAGGTTTTCGTGGTCAGCAGAAGCCAACTTGGCGTTTCAAAAATTGAAAGACGCATTGACTCAAGCTCCCGTCTTAAAATTTCCAGAAGGGGATAAGGGATTAGAGATTTCAGCGGACGCTTCAGATTTCGCGATTGGTGCAGTGCTTTCCCAAAATGGTCAGCCCGTGGCTTTTTTCAGCCGAACATTAAATGAAACCCAAAGAAACTATTCCGCAACAGAGAGAGAAACTCTCGCAGTGTTAGCATCAGTACAGAAATTTCGTGTGTTCTTTGGAAGTTCTCCAGTAACTGTATATACCGACCACGCGGCGGTCACTAGACTCTATTCTGGAAAAAATTTATCACCCAGATTAATAAGGTGGGCTCTCAAATTACAGGAATATAACCTAATAATTAAACATACGCCGGGAAAAGAAAATGTTGTGGCAGATGCTTTAAGCAGAATTAACTTAGATGAAAATGGAAGTGTAATTAAGATAGCCATGTTAACATCCAAAGTATTAGATTCTCGTGAAACAGTAATAGCCGAACTCAAAAAAGATCCGGAGTTCAAAAATATATACAATTATTTGGCCGACCCTGAGAATTTCAATCATCCGGATATTGTGCCGATAAGAAATAGGGCCGAAAATTACGAATTAATTGACGGACTGTTATTCTATACGAAAGCTACTAATGAGAATCATGAATATAGACCGGTTATCCCAGCTAGCATGAGGTTGAATGTATTAGAAGAGTTGCATGATTGTGCCATTTCGGCTCATTTAGGTATAAGAAAAACTGTTCAGAGAGTTCGCGAGGCAGTTTTCTTTCCAGAACTGCAAAAGTTTACTAGGGCGTATGTCCAGTCGTGCCCAACATGTCAATTAAATAATTATGTTAATTTCCGCCCGGCCGGGTTCCTAAATAGTATTAAATCAGAATTCCCAAATCAAATAATAGGCATCGATTTACTTGGACCTTACCCTCGAAGTAAAGTTAATAAAAGCCGATATCTTTTAGTTATAGTGGATCATTTTAGCAAATGGTTAGAGTTAATTCCGTTAAAACGCGCGTCTGCAAAAATTGTAGTAGATTCAATTCTAAATAAGTATATTTTAAAATACGGGGCGCCCCTAAAAGTTATTTCAGACAATGGTCCTCAGTTTGTTAGTAAAATGTTTGAGGAAATGTGTGCAAAACTGGGCATACGTCATCTAAAGATGGTCCCGTATCGTCCGCAGTCAAACATAGCGGAACGGGTGAATAGAAATGTAGTGAAAATAATTCGTAGTTATGTGAAAAACTATCACTCTACCTGGGATAGCCATATAAATGAATTTGCATTTGCCCTTAGGACCGCCAAACACGATACTACACAAAAAACACCCGCTGAACTCTTCTTAGGAAGAAAGATCTTGACCCCCCTAGATAAACTGTTCTTTGTACAGGAAAGGGCAGAAGAATTTAAAATGAGTGATATACAAAAGTTAATACGGGAAGCGACGGAAAATATAGAAATGGCCCAAAGAAAACAGAAATTGTACTATGACCTAAAAAGAAGAGAGGTCAAGTACAATGTGGGAGATGAAGTGTTGAAGATTAAACACAACTTGTCAAATGCCCCAGAGGAAAAGGTGGGGAAATTTTTTCCGCGTTTTGAAGGCCCGTTCACAATTGAACAAATTACGGGGGCAGTGGTTATATTAAAAAGAAATGATGGTCAAACGCTCAAAGCGAATGTGGACCAAATAAAACCGTTCTATAATCGCAGCAAAATGGCTGTATTTAAAGATTCGTTTCAGGATCCGAGGCAATCGACTAGCCAGGAAGATATACGTCAGCAAAAACAGCAGGAACCAGCTACAACGGCATCGAAATGTCAGAAGAAGAAAGCTCCCCCCCAACAAAGAAATAAGAACCAAAAAGGTGGTTTCAAAAGAAAGTCTCACGATGCAGGTGAACAAATCTACGAACGGAATTACGAGCGCACCAAGAGAAGAAAGCAGAATGGGCAAGGGAAGCCCAATGTATCCAAAAGAACTGTGGAATCATCGGACAGGTGCCTGAGAAGCAAGAAACGTCGATTGCAGCCTGAGAATCAACTTCCCGAATACAGCAGGAACCAGGACAAGCAACGAGCAAGGGCCCAGGAGAGAAGGGCCCAGTCCACCAAACGTCCAGCGGAGCAACCTCCTCTACAAAGGAAATTGCCGAGGATACAACGACGGAATTTCAAAAGAAAAAGAGACGAGCAGGCTCCGAAAGAACAACGAAAAACGAGGAAACTGAACCAGGCCACAACTTACTCAAGTTTTAAAGATTGGGCCAAGAAAAGGATGGACGATCATAATAAGATAAGTACAATTTCGTATTCAAAAGTTTAGTTAATTTTTGAGTATACTGCAAGTTGCAGGACTGATTTTACCTCAAGCGAGGTTGACTTTTACGCCAAGTGAGCGATAAGTTCTCATATGGAAAGTAAAATGTTTTGTTAAAAGAAATTGTAATTCTTAAAGATTTAAAATTACTTAATTTTGTAAATAGATTAATTCTGTAAAAGCAATGAATTGCTGAAAAGAATATGTTAACTAAATGATTTTGTACGACGCTTTGTCTAAAGACTTGTAAAATGTCTAGAATGAAAATTCGGAAAATTGAAAAACACGATTTAGTCTGTAGACTATTAATTCAATGTAATTTGATATTTCAAGAAAGTACCTTGAGAAAGGAATAGGAAGCACTTGCTGTAAGCTTAGAAATTTAACCTATATTTCTGTAAGCTTAGAAATTTAACTTCTATTTGCATTTCAGGATTGCTGTGAAATTGTTAATGTGTTATGAAATGTAACAAATAATATTATGCTAGCAATGCACGTTAAGTGCAATATTAATGTGAATGTTGTGTGCAAACTGCGAATTTGTATGCATGAAAAGTTAAAGATTCACTATTTTAGAATGCAAGTGTTAATTAGGCTCTCCACCAAATACACTTAAAGTGTTAGACATAAAGCTAGTGAGAACCTTAGGATTAGCTGGTTATAGGGCGTTTTTTTCAGGTCTCGTATGTCAAGTTCTAACTAATGTTAGTCGATTGTAGGTGGAAGAGTTGAACACCCCCGAACACATAAAAACCCGCAATGGCGGTTTGCTTTACATCCAACACCGGTGAGAGAGCATACGGGGGAAGAATTTAATTGTGCTTGAATGATAATGTGTGTGTGCAAAATTACACAGAAAAAAAAAAAAAGGATTTGTACCACTTAGAATTATTCTGTTATTATGTCATACTAAAGTTGTTTTCCTTCCAGATTTTGCTGGAAGGAGTAAGACTGTTTGAAGAATAAGACTTGAAAAAAAAAATGTTGAAGATTGTTGTTCCAGAAAATTTCGTCTGTATTTTACACAAACATATATTGCCTTGTAAGAGTTGGCCTAAGTTTAGAACAGTGAAATTTTCGACTATTTAGAATTGCTAGTTTTCAACATGGTCCGTTTGGACCAAAGTAGTTTAACTATCGCAATTCTGGCGGGAAGTATGTAAGGTTTTAGTTAAACTAACCAAGTTTATTTTAATTTAAATCTTTTCTATCTCCTCTCTGCTTCAACTTCCTGTCAGAAGAAGCGCGCGTTTTTAGCTTATGCTAATTTTTGAAGTTCAGCCAAGCACTATTTAAGCCAGAGGTAGAAACCTCTCGGTGTGTGAGAGCTTTGCCTCAGATCACGGTCACGCTGCTCAACGTTCGCCTGACCAGCTAGCAGTTTAAATTTATAAGCCATAGTGCTTACTACGTGATTGCATTGTAAAATAAATTAAAGTGCGGTAGTATTTAGTATACCTTGCTACGCACCCTTTTCGGTAGAGGCCAACTTCCGCGAATTGCTCTGCGAAGCAACGTTTAATTTAAGTTCTATTTTAATTCATTTAAATTTATTTGATTGTTAAGTTTGACCAAAGTGTGGTCTGTTACGTTCTGTATCTCTCCCGAATTGGGAGGTTTGTTATTAATAGTGAATTAATAAAAGAGGATTCCAAATCCCTTCACGTGCAGTTATTCTCCAGCACAGCAGTTACATCAGAACATAGCGTACCTTCCGCTCCCTGTTCCAGTTCAGGACTTAGAACGTAAGGATAAGAACCCTTTACAGAATTTACTATGTTCTCAAAGAATACACACAGAACACTAAGTCCTGATAACTTCTACTTCAAAAAAAATTTCCTAATGTCTCTACACACCTCTCTGTTCAAAACATAGTAATCTCTTCCTGCATGGCGTCATTTCAAGACTTATCCATGTCACATGATTTATACATATCGCTGGTGACGTAAATAGAACTAACTTCAAACAACCAATAATAATTTTACAGCAGTATTAATTGCCTAATTAAAAGCATTGAGAAACAAATCTAACGCATTCTGAATTGAGATTTCTTCCTCAACACGGCGTGTTTGCTTTTACACTTGGCCTAGCTGGACTGCTGCTTGTTGGTCTTTTCTTATTGCAAAGTTATTAAAATGTACATGATTTGAAACAGGCATGAGTAACGTGCAAAGTTATTCGTGGCAGTAACATTTTTTTAATAAAGATGAATATTTAATCTGCGTCTGCTGCCAGTTTGTTCTCCATTATGGAGCAACATTCTACGCCATTAATATTCTACAGTATCATTACGGCTATATTTCCTTCATTACAATGAGTCGGACAAAAAGTCATAAGTGCGGGCACACCCAAGGAAAAATCCAATTATCTCAGCTTTCATATATCGAATTAATGGATTAAACCGATTTTGCAAATTAAAATTTAAAAAAAATAAATACTTTATATATTGCCAAAAGGCAGCCAGCTGGTACAATGCAGGTAAAAATGTTTTATTTCGAAAATTGTTGCCACTCCTAGCTCTCAAATCGCTGCCCTTGTTTAAAAATTCGTTAGATTTCTACAAAATATTAAATATACGTTCAAAATTCTACCTTGGATGTGCTCATGTTCGATTTGAAGATGACGCGTGTAAAAGTTCATTTTCTCTCAATGCTAGGAACATACATACATATATACATGTTCTTTAATATTTAATTTTTTTAAATACATCTCGATGAATTAAAAAAAACGGAAAGCTTGCAGATTTAATGTTATGCTAAGATTTAATATTATGTTTTCTTCATTTACATATACATATACGTTGCTAGAGCAACAGGGCTAACGCACCTTTGGGCTAAAAAATATTCAAAACAGCACATCTTTGGAATTTCGGATAGACAGTCTCGCGCAGGGGTAAAAACATTTTATTCCGCCCAGTGCTGTCACTGCTCGCTTTGAAATCGCTGGGTTTTTTAACAAAATTTAATTAAAGTTTCACGAAATATGAAATAAACAATAAAATAATCCGAAATTCAAGATTCGGGGTTCCAGGTACCCATATTCGAGTTGAGGACAACATTACTCAAAATTTGATGCATCTAGATATCGTTATTTTTCACAGTGCGAGAAACATATATACCTTCATGCAGATTCTTCATTAGTTAATTACTTTAAATATAATACAGGGCTCTAATATTTGGTGACAAAAATTTGAAAAATGAAACAGCCGCTTATAGCGTTTCAAGGTCGTTTCAAGACCGTTAGCCTTTCTGGAATAAAGCTCCTTTCGGTTAATAACATTTGGTGATTGAGTTTCGAGACTAATAACACCTCTGTTAAACGTAATCATTATAATTAACAAAATTGTATTTATTAAAGTAATTATTCACTTCCTTTTGCAGATGTAAAAATCGTAATCAGATTTTTTCTCTTTGTGGTTCATCAACTTTTAACCTTTTTTCTCAGATATTCCATTTTCCTAATCAGATCAGATATTGCGAATTCGCTGATATCCTGAGCCAGACGTTTGATCATGGGAAGTTCGTTATAGCGGTATTTGACTGTGTTGAAATTTGCTAACCAAAAACGTGACTGACTTTAATGAATAAACTAAAAGCGTAAACTTATCATTCTGAAGCTTTCTTTCGTATTGGAATTTAAGTAGTAGCTCTGGGGTTCTCTGTCCTGTTAACATGATGCGTCTTTTTCTTGTTGCTGTGAATAATCTCACTTGCGTGATCAAATAAGAAAAGGCGCAGGAATACGCGGCAAGGAGTAGAAGATTGCGTCTGCCGTTGGCTAGAGTCTTGAGCACTATACAAGTGAGAGTCAGATTTTGCTCATTTCCACCCCAGTTTCGAAGGAGACCACCTCGAGGATAGGTCTGAAGTATTCGCACCCAGTCGATCCCTACCATCAACCTCTCGAGAAAAGTTTCCGCTCGCTGCTTATTTTGCGTTCCTGCATGCCGCTCAGACACTACATATTTAGAAACATCCATACCTTCTCCGAGATTCCGAACATCGGGCGCTTCGTTACGGCGGACAGCGCCACTTAACACTTTCCCATCTGGGCGGCAAATTATATTGTAAAAATAAGAAAAAAAACGAGTGTTATCTTTAACGAACAGCGCCAGCTTTTGTCCCTGTATGACCATTGTTTTCGTTTTGGCATTTTGCGTTGATTTACTATAAACGTCCGATTCACTTTTCAAATTGTTCCCCTCAAACATTACCGCCCTGTATTATATTTAAAGGAATTAAATAATGAAGAATCTGCATAAATATATCTATGTTTCTCGCATTGTGATAAAACAACGGTACATAGTGCAATCCATTTTTGAATAACGTACGTTTCCACCCGAATATGGGCATCTGGAAGACCAAATTTGGAATTTGTTTTATTATCTATTTCATATTTTGTAAAACTTTAACGAATCTTGGATGAACAAACTCAATGATTTACAAGCGAGCAATGGTAATACTCTACGAAAAAAAAAGTTTTTTCTCCAGCGCGCGAAACTGTGCATCGAAAATTCTAAAGATATGCTCATTTCAAAATTATTTTGCGATATTGCCTTTGAACTGAATTTTATGGTGTAAGTGTGAAGAACCTGATATTTAATAAATAAAGGTAACACACAAAATGTTAAAAAAAAGGCCTCTTTGGATGTAATTTAAAATCTGAAACATTTCAGATTTTCTTATATACATGTATATATTCCACATATTTTGCCAAAATTAATTAAGTGTTCAGTTGTTTATTAGTCGCAAGGATTGCTAGTGCCAGCTACAAATAGTTCTATACAACCATATCAAATTATTATATTATATATATATATATATATAGAGAGAGAGAGAGAGAAAGAGATTAAATATTCCTTTTTAGTTTAGTTCACCAACATTTTAGTCTGCAAAAATAAATAGAGCCCACAACGTCATTTTTGGAGATTTAAATCGATACGATTACAATGTAAAGTTATATTTTGGAGAAAGCAAGCATTAGCAGGTCTTATTAGTAAGAGAGGCTGGAGGTAAGTGTGATGTATTTAGGACGAAATCCTAGCCCAGAGTTAATTAGTTCCGATTTAAATATCATTTAAATGTCTAATAAATAATTCCTTAAAATTATTATTGGCTGATTAAATTTCAGTTCACAAAACCATCTGCGTTACCAGCGTTATATAAAATTCAAATGACGGGGATTAATTTGGGAATGATGCAGTTCAGAGGGGTTAATTATAGGAAATCGCCATTTTTAGGACAAAAACGGGAGATTATATTCGTTTTTAAACTGTTTCTTGTTTAATATACAAAACAAATTAAAAATAATCAAAATTGAAATAAATGTATAAGCAGGTTTTTTTTTTTAGCCCAAAGGGGCGTTAGACCGAAAGGGCTATTAGTCTCAAAACGGCATTTTGCGTCGTTTCACTTTCTGCGTTGATTCACATTTCAAACTGTTGCCATCAAATAATATCGATATGTATTATATTTAAAGAAACCAAATAATGAAGAATTTGGATGAATGCATGGATGCTTCTCTTGTGCAAAAACAACCGTATCTACAACCATCCAATTTTGAATAAAGTACTCCCCCAACAGAACGTGGGCACTCGGAAGCCCGAATTTTGAATTTCGAACTTGTTTTTTTTCACTATTCCCCATTCTGTAAAATTGTTAACGAATTTTTATTAACAAACTCAACGATTTCAAAGAGAGCAATGGCAGTACTGCACATAAAAAAATATTTATATCTCCAGCGCGCGAGACTATCTGTTGGAAATTCTAAAGATTGGCTGTTTTTAAATATTTTGTAATATTGCTGTTGAATGACGCCCTTTTGGGTGTAATATAAAATCTAAAAGCTTCAAGGGTTTTTTTTTTTTTTGAGTTTTTCGAAAGAAGGAGGGAAGGAACGATTGTCTAGCGATGGTGAAAGTGACGTGTGTGGGAAATAAGGTTGAGAAACAGGGGATTAGAATATGTGGCTATGACCTGAGTAGAAGCAGCACAAACTGTGAAAATATCTGGAGTCTCAAAATTGTGTTTTCTTTTGACAAAATTTCATCCAAAAATCAAAAGTTAAATTACAATTATTATTACTACAAAACAAATTTTTAATGTATTGAGTGTATTCATGTTGAATGAAAAAAATGCTATCTACACTATGCCATTTATTTACAATGTGTACTGTCTTTTACAGCCTTACTTTATTTATAGTTTTTTAGATCCCATTAAAAGAAAAAAAAATCGAAATCCCAGTGTACTTTTGTGTTCATCTTGTTCTTGCTTTTGATGTAGGGATGCTGACGATGTAGCGTTCATTGTACAAGGCAGCACGTGGGACCAGCTCCAGGATAACTGCAACACCACGCTCAGCTTATTTAATGACCTCTGCAATAGTTTAAAGCTAGAAATTTCACACGTCAAATTCCAAGCACTAATTTTTCATAAACCTGGACAAACATTAACAAGAAATCCTATTCTGCGAATTGGTCAAAATAGATTAAAATGCGTCAAAACTATCAAGTATCTTGGTCTAATTATAGATCAAATATTTACCTGGATACCTCATCTCCAAGATAAAAAATTAACCACTCTCAAAATGGCACACGCATTAAGGTCAATGAGAGGTTACTCCTGGGGCCTCAACTCCCATATTATGAAAATGCTGTTGACAACAGTCGTAAATAAGATCATCACGTATGGAGCAGCCATCTGGGCGCTGCCAATGACGGCCAGAAAAGTTCGCACTCTCAATGCCATCCAGCGTCCATTCTTAATTAACATCCCCCGTGCATTTAAAACAACCTCCACCAACGCCCTACAAGTTCTGACAGGGGTGACTCCTTTGCCACTTCAAGCCCAAATTGAAGCACTGTCCTCCAAAATTCTTCTGCTGAAGAAATCTGCAAGCTACGATGATGTCATCTTCAATCCATAAGACTACGAGGATACACCACGGAAATACATTAGACACCCGAGTAACTTTCTTCATAACCTGCACTGTAACCTCAACAACCCTCCACCATCTAGTAAATTCACAGCATATACTGATGGATCGAAGATAGAGGACAAAGTAGGCTGCGGAGTCACTATAAATTTCGGAACAAGTACCTACATTGAATGGCAAGGTGTCCTCAGACAAGAAAACAGCGTATTTCAAGCTGAGCTTACAGCCATTCTGAATGCTATCAAGCTACTTCTACCAACACATACGGACACCATTCATATGATTACTGATAGCCAGTCATCTATCTGTGCTATCAAACAACAGTTCCCAAACTCACCAATTGCATATCTAATTCAGAATTTAATACTCAGCAGCAACAACAAATTTATAATATCATGGACTAGAGGTCACAGCGCTTGTGCAGGAAATGAACGCGCTGACCTCTTAGCAAAAGACGCAGCTATTCACCAAATAGGCACTCCAATCTCTATCCCGTAGCCAAAGTCAGCATTGAAATGCAAGCTGAAACAACTTGCAACCGCACAATGGCAACATCAATGGGACCACGGAGAACAAGAAAGACGAACATATGAATTCTTCCCTAAAGTAGATGGAAACATCACTTTTTCATCCTACATCCTTTCCCCGTATATCTCGGGCCACGGCCGATTTCCACTCTACTTCTACAACAGAAATAAAGCTTCCTCTGACCGATGTATATGCGGAAGCATCGAAGACCCAGAGCACTACATCTTCAACTGTCTAATGAGGTCTGTTCACCATATCCGTCATCCAGGCAATCCAGGTCTAGAATTCAGGCGATTTCTAATCAAGGACCCAAAAACATTTAGTCAGATAAAGAACATCATCGACTACCTCCACAGACAAGGACTCAATATGTGCCACCCTTAATGTTATAATCCACTCATTCTGCAATAATTTCATTGTTATCTCCAAAGTGCCTTCATTCTTCATTCATATTTGTGCCTTACCTCCATATCATGATATCTATTTATTATCTATTTATTATTATTAACTATTTATTATTACAAACAAATTATTATTATTAACTATTTATTATTACAAACTTTGTTGTAACTCACGTACCTAAAAACATTACCATCACCAATTGTAACAATATGCAACTCTGTATATCCAAATGTATAACATCTGTATGATTGCATATCACCTTTAATTCTCAATAAATACGGGAAGGTAGTACACCGGGGCAATACCATTTTTGCTCATAGCGATAATATGGTGCCCCCTGTACTTGTTCCTGTCCTGTCCTGCATATTTTTTTTTTGACTTTTCTTTTCTTAAAAATTGCTCACTTTGTGTGCGCTGCTATAAGTTGCAGCATCTGCATTCCAATTAATGAATATGATTTTAATTAGTTTTATTTTCGGAAATAATTGCATTATTTTACTTATATTTGTTATAAAGAGAGACAACTAGAACAATCTGAAAACTTGCATATAAGCTAACTTTATTGGATCAATAAAGGTTGTAGAGTCATTAGGATTCTTTTGAAGCAAGAGACGTAAAACTGAGCAATACCTTCGCCAGGCCTCGAACCTGGACCTCACGAATGCTCGCCGAGTCTGCTAACCGTTACACCACGAAGCCATACAGAAAGGATGGAGAAAATACCTTAAGGTTGCAACTTGGAAACGAGTCAAAGTGGTAGGTCTTGCAAAATTTAAATAATTTTTAAACAGTAAGAATGAAAAATAAGAATAAATAGCCGAAAATAAAAGAATTTCATGTTATCTCACAAGTTGTAACCATAAAAAGGCTGCTAGAAAATTTTAATTACGTGACTAATTTACTTCTTCAAGTGATCAGGAGTTAGACAGGTAATATTTATGCGTTGAAATGATTTCTGTTTTATGTAAATTTCTGACGATACTGTACAATGCAACATCATGATGAATAAACAGGGCGAAAAGTAATTTTGTAAACCGAAAATAAAAAGTTAAATACATTTTATACCCATAAGATGTAAACTGTTCCTAATAAGTTGATATAATGACGTGTAAATTTAGGTTACATGAATATATAAGGAAAAATAAATAAGTGAAATTAATTACCAGATTAAAAAGTAGACAGCTGACGGAACCAAATGAAATTGGTTACTATATAAGGTTCTATTTCAGCAAAAGATTGTAATTTGTAAAAAATTAAAAATATCGGAATTTTTAGCCGGAACAATGCGTTTAATTTTATCTGGAAGAAATAACTTTACCCGGAAATATTTTATTGACAAACACAGCTAACAAAATATTTTCAGATAAAAATCAAAAGAAAGCAGGAGACAGGAGAAAACAGCCAACTAAAAAATAATCATAAAAAGAGTAAATTTAATAGGAGACAAATTAAGGTAAGTAGCATTCGCTTGATCTATTTCGTCGAAGAAGATTTATTTAGATGAGTTCGAACCATAAAAGTGACGTGATTTGGGATGAAAAAGGCAGGGTCAAGTATATGAAATGTTAATTTATACAAAAGCAAAGTATCACGATCGCAATGTTACTCATTGTTCCAGTTCCCAGGAATAATAGGGATTCAGTTAAATATTACAGTTATGGATCTTGAAATCAACAAATATTTTTCGAAAAGATGCGTTTAAGGTTTTCTCCTTCGTTAACAGTACATTTTTCGGACGACATGTCGCTGAATTATTAAAGAGAAGTATTCAGATTTGAAGGGATTTATTTGCTAATATAATTTTGTCTAAGTGTTTCTTTATTACAGAGCATGGGTTCTCAACCAGGGGAGAGTTCCCTCAGGGTAGAATTTCATTGTGCCAGGGAAGACGAATGTGGACAGCCTTTTATTTAGGTTAACACTTTCGCGCCGACTGTCAGGTATAAGTGCCAGCAAAAAATGCACTCAGTTCCCTGCCGCCACGCTGGCGTACCAGAGCGTTTCCTCGTTCACCCCCTGCCGTGACACATTTGTGCCAGTGTTCTGGAACGTTTTAAAAACTGTAACTTTTGCTACAAGATGGCATTGTATGTCCATAAGGTTTCTGATACATGGTAAATTTAACCTTCTACTCAGGAGTAGAAAATGAGAGTAGCATGACTCACATACACGTGGTTTTTGATAATAAACATAAGGAGAAAGGAATGTTTCCAAATGGAATGCTTTATGACGGCTCTTTAAGCTATCATATATGGTAAAATTAGCTTTTATTTTTCCTTTACTTTAAGTGAAAATATAAAAAAGTAAAAGTAAAAAAATTGCTCACTTTGGGAAATAACTTTCGGAAGCGATATTCAGATTATTCCAAAAGTTTTAACTGAAAAAATACATTAATAAACTTTTAAATTAATAAAAGATACAAGAAAGACTGTTTATAAAAAGTAAAATCTTTCATGTGAACTGGAAGACAGACACTCAGTGAACTCAGTCTCTGACAAAATGTCCATATGAGAATCACAAGAACAAACTACCACTCTATAACTCTTTGGGAAATGAATCATCACTTTCATTCATATCACTAATTGGCTCATTTATCATTCATCTGATAAAAAAACGCTTTCTCGCCGTAATAAACGGAAGCCATAAAAGACGCTCTAGCATGCCAGCGTGCCGGCCGGGAGATGGCTGCGTTTCTTGCTTCTTCATGGATTTTTGGCTTACTAGCAAGAAACCCTGTGGCGCTGGACAGACACTCGCGAAAGAGACTGCCGGTTTCAGCGATAAACGCGCGTTTGTGCTTCCCGTCGCGAAAGGGTTAAGATTTCGTAAGTCATACCCACTAAGAAAAAATGGGTATAATTTGTAGAATCTATGAAAAAATAAAAATTATATGTGATAATAATATCTTGAGTTTTAGTTGCTGATATTTATTGCAATAAAATTCCATACTGTTCCAAAGACCTTATTTTGTACTAATCAATTATTATGCAATTTAAGAAACTTTTCTTTCCCTGCTGATTTCAATTTCCTGCCAGAATGCAAATTTAAATGATGTTTATGCAAATCTAAATAAGTTCAGAAAATCTACTTTTCAAACACGCGGCAAACACTCGTAACTAACTCTTCTGCCACGAACTTAAAATTCTACTACATAAATACTATTTCCGAACTCATTTAAATTTGCATTCTAGCAGAAAATTGAAGCCAAAAGGAAAAACAAAATTTCTTAAAATAAAATAAAAAAATTGAATACAAAATAAGGTCTTTACACAGTCTGCTTTCTGGTATAAAATTCATAAAATTTATGAACACGAACTTAATACGACTTAGACAACCGGTATTCTAAGACGTACCACGTATAACTTAAGCTCACTACGTTAAATGTGAACAGCTTATAATAAAGCTTTCTTTTTCCCAATTAATTTATTTATACAATTAATTACAACAGCCATCACAAAGATTTTTTTCCCATTTACTTGTCAACTTTACCCCATAAGTCGTACACCCATCTCTTGTATTTTAGGCATTGAACCATATATTCTTCGCAATCTTCCTCGTTACATACAGATGAACACAATATGAAACTATATCGTTGGCTAGTGAATAAATCGTTTTGTCGAAAGAGGCGCAGTTGGGGTGATATTACGACTAATATTTAAAACGTGCGATTTACGCGGTTATACGACTTGCACAAACTTATCCTACCTGTTAAGTCAGGACCGAAGAGACCATCCATGGTTCGATTCTTAAAGATGTGAATCATGGAACTTAAGTCTTCTATCAGTGAAATCTATCGTTCGATTCTTAAGGATTCAATTCTCGACTTTAATTTTTGGGTAATTCATAGCATACCTTGTTAGTGTGATTTGAGATATATAGGCAAAACCGTAAGAAGATCAAAGTTTCGAAAAAGAAAGCTATATACAAAAAAGACGAAACTAACATATTTTTGATAGCTAATCGTAGCTGGAAATTTAACTCTGCAAAAATTATCCCAAAAAATTCTTCCTTTAAGTTTTTCATATTCGGAAAGATTTGTCTTGTTTAATTAATGACTTTAATTCCAATCTAGTTTTTCTAATGCTTTTAAGATGTTATTAGCTTAATTTTTTTTATGTTTCGTTGCTATTTTTGCCGACAGATGGCGTAACCTTCTCGTTCACTTTACTCCTTTTGAGTGTAAATACAAGTGGGGATTTTCCTTTCTTTCTTGATTCTTTTCCTTTTGATGAAGAGGGGTCCTTGAAATCGATTGATTCTTGACTAAATCTATGCTAAATACAAGGTTATTGCTTTGCCTCATTTTATATTTTATGCCTGTTTAATATTCAGTTTTGGTTTTTAGTATAAAAACTTCTTTTATTCAAGTTGTGACACTTATCAACGTTTCCTATACTTTCTCTTGTTTAATATATAAAACTCATTAAAAATACTCTAAATTTAAATAAATGTATGTGCATTTTTTGATGTTTAAAGGGAAGGTAATGATCAACTAGCAATAGTGAAAGGAGTACATGAGGGAAAAAAGTTGGGAAATGCTGCTATGGAAAATTCAAAGAATTCACCCTTATTTTCCTATTACAATAAAATTAGATTTGGATGCTGTTTCTTCGCAATTTTTATAGTATTAATAAAAGTGGGATTATTTAGAACGAAGACAATTTAATAGAATACCTTTTGGGAATATTAGAAAATCGTAACACTTTTTCTTGTTTCAATACAATAAAAAATAGTCCAAATTTTCTTTTGCAATATATCATATTCCGCAGTTTTATAAAAGAATTGTTAGGGTCATAATTAATCCCAATTTTGGATTTATCTGCTGTTTTGCTTTTTCATGCATCCTTCTCCTTTTTTTTGAATTCCATCTTATTAAAAAAGAGAAAATTAATAAGCATATAGAAACACAAAAAACTCTCTAACATTTATTTTTTTATTAATTTTAATGAAGAAAATGTCAAAGTTATTTAAAAGACATCGTTAGATTTGGCCCTCGAATACAACATTTATTCTAGACAATTAGACTCGAATTATTTATTCTAATTATTCAATTCGACTCAAATTATTCATTCCTTTTTATTCAATTAGACTCGAATTATTTATTCTAGAATTCGAATTATTACTTATTGCAATTTATTCTAGACTCGAATTATTTTACATAGAACATTCCTGAATAATATGTACACTTGTTAATAACATAAATGTTAATAACATAAAGAATATTAGTAAATAAAAATTGTTTAGAAGCTGCAGTGTCTTCACTAAGCATAAGTGAGCGAAAGTAGACAGTTTGTTGCTGCATTCAGTTTAGTCATTCAAGCTGCATTCTGTTTAGTCACATCCAGCCAGGAGATAAGCATCAGATTATACAAAATAGCAGATATGAGTATGTGACGCAAAGACGCACGAGTTGCAAAAGCGTATGAGATGCAAACACGATGGGGCCCGGAATTAATACTCTGCCACAGACCCGTGTAAGGTTTATGAAATGATGTGATAGGTTTTGTAGTGAAAAAAAAAGCTGTGGGCGATTTAAAATGATGCAGGAACTAAGGAATAACAACGGATGAAGAGAGAAGATGCTGCTATAGACTTTTTATTTGTTTGTCACAAAGTCAATCATGAAGGATGATGTAAGACGTACCAGTGAAACTAACTGTGCTTCCCGTCTTGTTGATCAAACCCACATTCGTCAATATATGATGTAGGTTTGCAGACGATATGGTTTCCTGCCAATGTTCATTATTTTGGACACTTTTGTTGTTGCTATTGCTACCAATTGCAATTGCATGACAATGATCAGCACAAGTCCTTGACATTCATCGTGCAAGGAACCAGATGGGCCTGTCGTTGGCAGCAGCCATAGGTGACAGGAAAACTTTAGCTAAGTTCTGTCTCCAGTTTGGAGAGACAGCATTCGGGTGGGGACGGTCCCCACATCGCTTCCTATACTTATAACCTCTAGAGGGAACTTTTGGCTAGCCGCATATTCAGAGGGCCACTATGTCGCACAGACACTATTCATTTACAAGCATTTATACATTCTGCAGAATTTGAGCCCGGACTCTTCGGCACGGCATTCAGAGTCACTAACCACAGCTTGGGCGACTGAACACTTCTAAATTCAGATATATTCTAGGGTTTCCCCTTTTATTTTGCATAACAAATTTATTTTAAGTTTGATACCTTTCCTGAACCTCTCAACTTTCCCTTGTATTTTCTCGCCAGGATATAAAGTTAAGTGAAGTGAATATTTAAATGGGAAATCTCTGAGGGTAGTCAGAGCGTATTTTCGTTAGCCAGCGAACGTTTCGTTGCTATCTCGCTGTTATCGTAGCAAGCCTTTTGGCCATTTCGGATTATCATCACGCCTGTTAGGTTTTTGAGAGCACCTTGTTAGGTGCAATTCAACGTGATAATCCATTCTATTAGATTCTACTGGAATTGTAGTATACATTTAAGTTTCCCACCGCAAGTTGACAGTGTTTTGTAAACGCACGAAGATCGTGTCTTTTGAATTAATAAAGGATTACTTTTCACTCTTCTGTGCTCGTATTTATTCGCATTTCTGCGAGAATTCGCCAGATTTATTGTAGGATCTAGAAGTAGTTTATGTGGTGTAGCAGAGACAAATCTTACAATGCGATGCAACATATTTAATGTTTATGGTTTTTAGTATTACTGTAGTTAAGATTCAAAGAGTGCGATCAAAATTTTAGAACACTCTGTACTACATAAGAGTTTTAATTGCGAATACAAACTGATTAACTGCGAATACAAACTGAATGTATAGCAGGAAACATAACTGAAAGAAATATTTGAAGTAAGACAAGCAAAAATAGCTGGAAATGGAAAAACATAAATAGGAACACTTGCAAAGTGGATGAAAGCTGAAAGATTCAAAGGACGCTAATCACTTGAAGATATTTGCTTAATTTTTAGAAGAAAAACAGATGAAATATTTTTTGACTAAGATTCACACTGGTTAAAGATAGATGATTCTTTCTTAGTCGTAAGAATATTTTATCAACTAATCAAACACTATTTTTTTCACCGAAACAGAGTTTACATTTTTCATTCGTGAAAAGTACAGTTAGCATACATTTCTTACACCTATCCTAATGGAATAAATTGTTCTCATTTAAAAACATCGAGCATTTTCTAATATTAAAATACCTGGAATTAAAGCATTTCCTTTAGTTGAACAGGACTTATAAAGTATACTAAGTATTACAGTGTTAATAAATGCTAGCAATCGTTACTTATAAATGCTAAATATTACAGTGTTAATAAATTCTAGAAATCTTTATTTACAAACTATAATTTTTAAAATTTTAAATTATGTGTTCACTAATTATCCACAGATCTTAACTTCTAAACGACAAATAATTTATGTTGCTCAAAAATACCCTTTCTATTTTTAACTGTGCAAACTAATTAAAACTGATGAATTGTAATTCATTTCTATAAGAAGCAACAAACTGAAATCAGCATTTTATTGATTAAAGATCTTTAGCGAAAGAATACATCACTTTGCCTCATATTTCAGAAATCAATTGAACAATGGAAGTTAGAGAGGTTATAATCTTCGATCTAGTTCGCTGTATGTTTATACTACAGACCTGATGCCCATAATTAATAGAACATTAATGAAAAAAATGAGATTTAATTGATTGCATGATTCTGAAAAAATCAGTAATTGTCTATCTTTAATTGTTTTTATCCGTTTAATTAGTAATTGTTTTTGATTGCAGAGCAATTTGCTTTTTGAGGCTAAGACAATAAAAGTGCCTTTATCTAATAAAACATTTATGTCAGATATCGATTCATAAAGACATGAGAATTAAGCAAAAATTTTGCTGCTGTATAATATATTCCTTGAAGAAAATCACTACTCTTTTTCAACGGAAAGAGGAAATATTTCAATAGTTATAATTTGCCTTCGAGAAACCATAGTTAGCGAAACCAAACACATCACTGCTTTTTAATTTAACAGAAAAAGAATCTTATCAAATATAAGTTTCATCAATGTTTTCAATCCCTAGCTGTAAGCTCCAAATTCAAACAAATTCTTATTTATATATTTATTTTTATTAAGGGCAGATTTACGGATTACAAAGTTTTCTTAATGAAAAGCATCCAATACATAGAGTCATTACGTTTTTTCTTTTGAATCAGGAGATGTGAAAAATGTGCAACGCCCTCCCGCCACTCGAAATTTGACCTCTTATATGCGCCGAGTGTGCTACAAGACATCCTGGAAGAAGGGAGAATATACCTTATATGCTCCCCCCTTTAAAGGACGACTGGGAATTAGGGACTCATTCGCCAGATCCTGGTGGTAACGAATTATTGTTCACCACATTTTAGTTTGGGCGCCATTTGTAGAGTCATTAGGATTTTTTGAAGCAGTAGATGTGAAAAATGTGCAATGCCAATGGATTTCTCGGATACTCGCCGAGTTTGCTACAATTACACTAGGAAGGCATGCTGGAAGAAGGGACAAAATACCTTATAAATATTGAGTTCCCGTACCTCATTGTTATTATTATTATATGAAGGGTTCTCTACGGCGGTTTGGTGGTAAGAGAAATGCGGTGGGAAAAGCTCGCATCCGTTTGCCGGGGATTCACCTTCAAACTGGAACGGAGCTAAGCAAAATTGTAATCTCATGTGTAATTCGTTAAAGGCCCATGCAAATGACAAAACGTAATATTGCACTCTTTACCACGAACATTTTATGGCCTTGTTTTGATTAGGTCAGTTAGTTTGAAAGTCAGACAAGACGAACCAGGTTAACACATCTCTTACGGAACAGTGCAATGTATTGCGGTTACAGGCATTGCGTGCATACAGAATATAATCTATAATCCAGGCAGCGATATAAATGCCCTAACTGCCTTAAGTCTGAACATCAAACGGGGCAACTTGCGGCACCGCCGGTGGTGACAAAGATTGCCATGTCGCTGGAACCAAATATCAGTAGCACTTCGGCACCAGAACGGCACTTTTGGCTCCGGAAGACGATGTTAATACCGTTAATATCCATGCAATTATTAAGTTTGCGAACCCACTTTCCTCTTCTCGCATCATAAAAATTTCTAGT
The DNA here is from genome assembly GCA_000611955.2 of Stegodyphus mimosarum. Lineage (NCBI taxonomy): Eukaryota > Metazoa > Arthropoda > Arachnida > Araneae > Eresidae > Stegodyphus > Stegodyphus mimosarum. The sequence goes on along the minus strand of KK119963.1, from coordinate 186,169 downwards.
TTGCTGCTTGAACAATGGCATGAATTTTCAATTCACCTTTTCATAATCGTCGACTGTTTACCAGTGAAATATTTCTTCAGATGTAGAATAATGTGAATATTTCTAGACTGTAAATATGAGTTACCTGACATGTGATTCAAAATCTCTTGTGTGCCGTGTGTTTAATTTCTTTGCAAGAAGAGATGATGTGTCTCGCTCTTAGAATTTCTCATTCATTGCCGTGGAGCAGATAGATACCATGTGTCACATTTCCTTCATTTCAGTTTGGATTCTTCATCAAAATCGTTGGGCGATTCACGCTGTAAGTCAGTACAAATTGTTATTCTATTAGGAATGGACTCAACAAGATCTTACTCGTTCTCTTAAAAAACGGAGGCATTCACTTATGGGAAGAACACTAAAAATTTCATTTCGGGAAGGTGAGGCAAGATTACATTTGCTGTCTTTGAAGTTATTTTCTCAGATTAAGATGTATGACGAAAAAGCTAAACTTCATCTTTGGCTACAATGGAATGCGGGTATTAACAGTTTTC
>KK119963.1:170770-185626 GCA_000611955.2 Stegodyphus mimosarum | reverse complement strand
TGAAGTAGTTGGATCCATAATCATCGCTTATTCCTCCTTCATTTCTAAGTTGCCCGTTATACTTCCTCTTATACGGAGCGCAGTAAACGCACGAGCAATTTTCTGTATCCGAGTTCTTCACTGATGATTTCACAGTCAGAGTCTTCAAGATCTGCACAAAAACAGTTAGGTTTAATCGCATCAGACTGATTAATTAGATATATCTTCCTCAACTTTCTGAAGGCAGTTGTCTGATATTAAAGGTGTCTTCCGATTTTTATCATCAGAAAAATCAGTTATTCTTAGAATTCACCATTTCGCCACAATCAAGCATTCACTACTTCACCAAAATCTGTCGAATTCAAAATGCAACCATAAGAAACACATATTTTTCTATGAATTCTCTGTGATTTGTAGAATTTTTGGAGTGAAAAATCATGTACTGATATGTCTGGAAATTGAGCGAGATTTAGCACGGCCGCTACTAAATCAAACGCGACTTATTTGGGAAGGACGAGGGAATAGTATATGCGACAATGCTAAATAAAGTTAAGATTAAAGTAAGAGATTCATGATATCTAACGGTGTTACAGCTCAATTAGAAATATCTCACACCATAGAACAGAAGGCGGTGCCTGAAGACTCTACGTGTAATTTCTAAAAATATATAATATTATAATTCAATTATTCGTGAAGTTCCCGGATCGGTAATTAAAGATAATGAAAAGAAGTAAGTTAAGCTAATGGAAAACTCATATGCATTATAGTATATCGCTTTTAGCATTTAACATTAAATTACTACTTAAACAGATCCGCACTTTTGTCTTAAGTAAAATATTTCTGGATTCACTGATGGAAATATTTTCTTAATTTATGGAGTTTTTAATACCACAACCAGACTATTTTTCTACACATTTCAGTTTGTCTTTGAGATTCATATTCACAATAAATGAAACGTTGCCCATTTTTTTCGGCGTTTGCTTAAATTATTGCGAAAAATTTCTTCGCATTTGAAATGAAATAACGAACGTAAAAAGAAATAATTAAATGAAATATCATCCTGTTAGAAGCTGCATTCTACGTCTGACACAAAAAAGGAGTGATATATGTCTGAGGTATCAATCCGTTTACGTTTATTATAATACTGTAAAAATTTTGAAAAATTAAAGTATAATAAAATGTACTAATGAGATTGTTTCCTTATTTTATATATTGTTGCGTGCGTACAGGTTCGTAATAGACTGAATAAAAAAGTCTGACAAAAGATTAATAAAATTTATTCTTATCAAAAGAAATATAACAGAACGCTGGAAAATATCACACAATAAAATCACTACTTCAAACTACTAGAAACCTTAAATAGAAAGCAATGCAAAAATACGCATGTAAAGAGAAAGCTGAATCTGATAGCTCAGTTCACAAGGAACTAAAACAACTCGCACTATCAATAACTAAGCAATTGAAAGACGCTCGCTCTTTCTTCGATCTTAAATAGCTTTCAACCGGTCGCGAGAGATCTTTCTAGTAATTTCTGCTTCTCGAGTTTTCTGGAAAGCAAATAGGGTTTGAAATTACGGTTACAGCTAACATAGTGTTCAATTACTTTTATTCAATTTTAATTTAAATTACCGAGATATCCATTTATTTAATGTTAAAATGCATTAAATGCATTTTTACTTTTCCGACATCGCTTTCTCTTATAATTCGTCTCGCGCTGCATTTCGCGGGGAAATACAACAATTTTAATTATATTTCGAGTAAAATTAGCTATCTAAATGCAAAATTCGTAACAATATTGTTTAATAAATTTGCACGTTTGAATACGCTGTCTTAAGGCAAGTTGCTGTTGTTGTTTTAACTAATCTCGCTTGTCTAAAATCAAAGTCATCGCGAGAAGGCGATCGGCTCGCCGATATTTTGAGTGCCCCCATACCGCACAGACGCTATACTTTTACAAACATCTAAGTTTCTACGAGATTCGAACCCAGATCCTACAGTAGGGCAATCAGAGTCACTAACCACTATCTCGGATAGGCGGCTTATTACAAGTACTGCACCGAAGCCTGGAATCAATGCTAAAATATATATTAATAGACCCAGATTCAGGGTTACAATGACTGAAAACAAATGTTTCATTTCATATAACAAAATCTATTCTCAAAATAGTATAATATCCTAAATTGAAACTTAAAAATAGATAAAACACTTTGTACAAAATTAACGGGACTTTCAATTATCCACTTAAAGAATAAATGTCATAAATAATTTTACAATTCTGAAGAAAAGTATTTTGCGCACTGTTATAAAATTTATAAATTATATTTTGTTATCCCCACTTTTTTATTTCAATCACTAGATGCACATATGTTTAATTTAATTGGAACAATTTTATTTAATTTAAGAATGTTTACATTCAGACTCAGATGACTCTTACTTATTTTTTAAGACTTTTATTGGTAATTCTCAATATTGTCACCAAATGAGCAAGCGAACCAGTGAAAATAAGAAATTTATGTGTAATTTTGTCCTTTAAGAGGTTATCCGAAAGCTGTCTAAGAAAACCTTCTAGACGCCATTTTTTCTCTGCCTGTCTAGAAAGTAATTCAAAATTTTATTTATTTATTTTTTTTTAATTATAAACATCTCAAATAATGTAACCATTAGCCGACTTCTTGTTGCCTTTCGAATACTGTAATTCTTATTATATAATTTTATTTTGGAAGACTAATGTTAATGACGTAGAAGAATAATGTTATGTTTTAAGAATAATGTTACGGCTTTCACTAAAAATACTTTACTTTAGCTACAGAAAGCGAAAAAAACTACTATCTGCTGGCTTTTAATCCCCTAAAGCTAGTGTAAATTAGTTTCGTCCGTACTTACATGAACCATATTTACAATCACTTTCTTTAAAATAATTTAATTTACCTTAATTTGTTTTACTTTCAGATCATGGGAATACTTAATACGGCATTAAAATACAACATAAAAGCCCACAATTTTAAATAATAAAGTAATGTATACGTGGTAACTCTGCCGGATGGTTTGCTTTCGCCAAAAGAAGCACTTTTGGATGCAAATAGCGACGTTATTATAAATACCTCATTTATAGCGCAAAATTATGTTTCTGGTTCATTTACCTCCATACTGGGCACGTCTGCGGTTTTGCAAATAAATTAAATATTAGTGTAAAATCTTCGAATTCTTCAAATTTATTCAGAAATTCCGTCCAAAATATAGTAGAAGGAAAAAAAAGAATGAAGTTAAATATTTTAGTAGTAGAGTAAAAGATTTTATTTCCAGCATATTATTCGACCGATAATATTCTCATTAGACTTATTACTAAATCAAAAGGTTTATGTTTTTGGCAGTATGAAAAGTGGAATAGAAATTCATCCGAATTTATTTACTGTACTGAAAATTCCGTTGAATGTATTTATCCATTTTAAGTGGGATTTAATAAAGAAATTACTCTACCAAACATTTAGATAAAATGAACTTATCTCATGTTTCAAAGTTATGAGGAAAACAAGTAAATACTAGTAAGTAATAAGACACAAGAGAAACACACCTCAAATAAATCAGTGAAACAACAATTGAAAGTGATAAGTGAAATAAGTGAAACAACAATTGAAAACTGAACTTCTGAGAATTCTCCAGAAGTACAATTTTCAAGTCCTTTTGTCGCCTATTCTATAAAATCCATGATTCTTTTCTTAAAGATACTATTTCTGACTTCACTTTTTGGGGAATTTATAGCATATCTTGTCAGTGTGGTTCGAGATATATCTTTGAAACCAAAAGAGCATTAAGGTTTCGCATTAAGAAATATGAATCTTATGTCTGAAAGGGTCAAATTTACAAGTCTTCGATTGCTAACCATAGTTGGAAATTTAATTGCAGTTTCGACTTTGGGTCTGCTGCAATTATCCAGAAAGCTTCTTCCACTGGAAAATTAGATTTTCTCGAAGCTTTTCACATTCACAGAAATTTACTTTCAATCCTACCTAACGCTTTTTAATCTCGATTATCCTAACTATTCAATTTTCATTATTATTTCTACTAACATATGACTATACTCTCTCATCTCTTTCGACTTCCTTAGGGTATTTTCAGTTGCAGATGTCTTTGCTTCCGATAAAGAGGGACTTTGTTGACCCTCGAAATCGATAGAGTTTCTATACTGAAAATCTACGCCTACTGAATTATGCTGTTACTTCACTTTTATGACTAACAAGTATATTTAGAACTAAAAATTATTTTAACTTGTAATATTGAATTACTTTCATACCATTATCTGGAGAACCTTGTAAGGGTCTGCTTGGCATGGTGTCATCCAGAGTACCGGATTCTGGTACTGATGATCGCAAGTTTTTTTCTAAAAGAGAAATGTCAGTTGCTCATTTTACAATTTATTATCAATTGTTCACAGAAAATATTTCATTTAATTAAAAGGTCATGCATCATCATAAACTATACTAGTAAGATCTGTACGAATGAATCTTGAGTCACTGATAAGCTTTAAATAGGCTGGTGAGCACTATTCTCAGGTGCTTTTTTATTGAATAAAGTAAAGTTAATTATTCATAGCTTGAAAACAGTGGTTTATTGTATCTTTAAGCTGAGTAATTCTTGAAACGTTATGCAGTTATAGTTTATCATGCGTCATGTATTTAGTTCCATCTTTATTGGAAGAATATGTTCAGTATCTTTATTTTATAACAATTTTTCAATAAATAAAATTTAATTCATCTGTAGTTATCATTAAATGAATGCCTGGTTGTAGAGACATTAGGTTATTTCGAAGCAGGAGAGGGGAAAACTAAGCAACGCCTTCGCCGGGAATCGAACCACGGACCTCTCGGTTACGCGTCCAGCATGCAGACCACTACACCACGAAGTCATGCGAAGAAGGAGGGAGAAATACCTTATATACTCCCCCTTTTAAAGAGCGACTGGGGTTTTGGGGACATAATCGCTAAATCCCGGTGGTGGAGAATCATCATCCACCACCGTTTTAGTTCGGGTGCCAGTGTAGAGCATTAAGTTATTTCGAAGCAGGAGACATGAAAAATGAGCAACGCCTTCGCCGGGAATCGAACCACGGACCTCTCGGTTACGCGTTGAGCATGCAGACCACTACACCACGAAGGCATGCGAAGTAGGAGGGAGAAATACCTTATATGGTTAGTAACTATGTAGTCACCTGCATGTTATTTATTATCATCATACACAGTCCTATATACTGTTACCCCATTAAGTAGATGCCTTATAAATTAATTAAAACCTTGTCAGTTTCGTCATAAGCTTACATTTCTTATATAAATATCTGATAGACTAATTATTCCATTGGTTTAATGAAATTGGATATGACATAACGCTATGGCAAAGATTTTTTTTTATTTTGACTTTTGTATCATATTAGTATTTTATGCAATTAATATCATATTATTTCAATATAAATATGCTATTACGCTCCCTTATAAAGGAACATGCTGTTTCTGAATATAAAATAATAGTGGATAGATGGTTATTTAGGAATGTCTCAGATTCGTAATAAGGAAGAAAGCTAAGAGGAGATAAGAACTCAGCCTAAGTACGAAGGAAATAATAATGTAACGATTTTTAGTTAAATATGAACAGTGTGTTTCAATACTTAAAACAAATTTCTATGCAAAAGGTGTATGTTAAAATATTACTCAAAAATTAGAAACATGCCTTGCAAACTGTTTTCAATGTGTTTTGAAATTTCGATTACATAGAGATATGACAGGCCTTCTTTTATCATTTATGGTTGCCGTGAAAGTGGCTCCAACTCATGCAAATAAATTTCACAAAACACAGTTTGTTAACTTCTATTAATATACCACAATAAGGAAAAAGTTTCAGTGTCAGTTTTCAAATCTAAGCACGTTAAATATTAATATTTGCCGGTTTGACAGTAGAAATCGTCTTCATATTTAATTAGTTCAATTCTCTCAATTCTCAGTACAGGGATATTTTCCTCAAAATTTTCAATCAAAAGCTTGTTAAGGAACCAGTAATTAAAAAGGCACATATTACAGTTTGGACCATTATTGCGAAAGTATTGAAAAAAAAAGAATACTTGAAGTAATTTTGTAGAGACATTAGGTTATTTTGAAGCAGGAGCCATGAAAAATGAGCAGAGCCTTCGTCGGGAATCGAACTACGGACCTCTCAGTCACGCGTCGAGCGAGCTGAACTCTTTATCACGAAGGCATGTTAAGAAGGCGGGAGAAATACCATATATACTTCCCCTTTCAAAGGGCGACTGGGGTTCTGAGGACCCAATCGCCAAATCCCGGTGGTGGAGAATCATCACCCACCACCTCTTTAGTTCGGGCGCCAGTGTAGAGACATCAGGAAATTTCGAAGCAGGAGACAGGAAAAATGAGCAGAGCCTTCGCCGGGAATCGAACCTCTCAGTTACTCATTGAGCGTGCTGACCACTACACCACGAAGGGATGCGAAGAATGCGGGAGAAATAATTTAAGTATTATGTTATGAAGCCTTCAAATCACGATAACTGTTTACAAATTTAAACTAGTAGGGGAGGAAATTATTCAAAGATGATTGTTATTTATAACACATGGTTGTAACTTAACACATTCATTGGCATACTAATTCATTCTGCGGTTATGTTTTTCGAATTGTTGAAGTTCAGTAAAAACTGCATGCTTAAATATACGATATATCTTTAAAATCAGAACATGGTTAGCAAAATTATAAATTACTGTTCATTAAAAATTATTCATTAACAAAATACACTCACGTTTGTGAAAATTGCAACACCATGAAGGACTTACGCGAGTGAGCTGAAATTTTCAGGAAATGCAAAGTAGCGCATGATATGCAAATGATTAGAATTGCAAATCCGTAGCGCATGCGTATGCTGAGCAGCGCCCTCTGAACGGCTGATGGATCCGAATAAATAGACGGCTGTAGCGAGGCGTGTATGGTTATCGGTGGTTATCTGCTAGTGGTAAACGTTAACTCAATCTGTACTTATGCCTCGTCGACGAAAGAGAGCGAGATTTGAACAACTTACAGAGTTTGAACGAGGGAGAATCATCGGCCTTCGTGAAGCTGGATTGTCGTATCGTGCAGTAGCCTCTCGTGTGCAGCGTAACAGCAGCACAGTGATGCGCGTTTGGAAGCAGTGGACGGACGAGTGTCGGACAACTCGGAAATCCGGGAGTGGACCCCGAAATGTGACGTCAGCTCGCGATGATAGACACCTGGTCCGCATGGCGCGGACGGACCGTACAGCTTCCTCTAGACAATTGGCAGCACTGTGGTCAATAGCTACAGGTGTTTCATTGTGTGCTTCATCAATTCGTAGACGTCTGCTGCAGTGTGGACTGCGCGCACGGACTCCTTTATACAGGATCCCCCTAACGCACGACCATCGCCGCCTGCGGCTACAATGGGCCAATCAGCATAGAGACTGGCGTGCTGATTGGCAGCATGTCGTGTTTTCTGACGAATCCCGCTTTAATTTGTGGTACCATGATGGCCGCATTCGTGTCAGACGCTATGCCGGTGAACGCCACCTTCCGGAGTGCATTATCGAACGCCACAGTGGACGAACACCCGGAGTTATGGTCTGGGGCGCCATAGCATATCATAGACGATCTCAATTGCTACGAATTGTGGGCAATCTGAACAGCAACCGGTATATCCGTGAAGTTCTACAGCCCGAAGCTGTTCCCTTCCTTCAAAGCTTGCCAGGCGCTGTATTTCAACAGGACAATGCCCGCCCTCATACTGCTCGGATTGTTAAATCCTTCTTTGCAGCGCAGCAGGTACAGCTTCTTCCTTGGCCTGCGTGTTCCCCGGATATGTCGCCAATTGAACATGTGTGGGATGACATTGGTCGGCGTCTTGCTCGTGATCCTCGTCCTGTTGCGTCTGCAGACGAACTTTGGGTACGCGTACAAACGATATGGAATGCTCTTCCTCAGTCAGACATTCAAACTTTGTTTGACTCCATGCCACGTCGTGTAGCAGCACTTATTGCGGCGCGTGGTGGCCACACAAAATACTGATTCTGATCTCTTGTTCTTGTTTGTTTGCTTTGAACATTTAATCATTTATTTGTACCACTACCACTCAACTGTGTATTAAATTGCATTCAATTATGACGATTCCTTCTTGGTGTTGCAATTTTCACAAACGTGAGTGTAGCTCATCAAAAATGAAAATACATTTTTCTACATAATCAGAATCTAACGATACTTTTCAGATAGTAAAGAAAAGAATATTGTGCAAAACGAAGTATAATAGAGAAGGCAGGAAAGTTGTGAGAGATTTACTTAAACACTACAAACGAAGTATAACGATTTTAATAAGTGCGAATAAAAACAAACGTGGTTGAACAAAACAGAGAAAAAATATATTTATTACTAATTATTCTACTTTAACACAGAATGTGCTAACGTAAGCAATTTTAGTCAAATTCAGTCGGATTTAACTTGTGATTTGACTTAAGTTAGAGAACAGTTTCAGTAATCAGCTCATTAGATATTTTCTAAAGCTTTATGCAGAAAGACGATAAACGGAGGAAATATGTTAGAAAGAAACAATCCGGAATACTTTTTGTTAAAGAAATGCATATGAATTTGCTTATTATTAAGAAAAAGATTGTTATTGTTAAAGAAATGTTAAAATGTTAAATGTAAATTTATTGTTAAAGAAATGCATAAGAATTTGCTTGCTCTCTATTAGTAGAGAACTCATCTTTTAGCATCAATGTAAACAACTCACTAGCAGCAACAAAGTGAAAAAAGGAAACATTCTGTAAGTGTATGAGATCGAATAGTTGGAGGCAAATCAAGAAAAACAATTAAACACTAAAATTCGTTTTCCTTGGAGTGTAGCAGAAATGTTAATTTAAGCTTTTTATAGCTTTTGCAGCGAAAATAACATGTCGTTAAACCCGTATTTTCTGTCATCAATAATATCAAATATTTGCATCAGAAAACCTATAGAATAAATCCCTGAAATAACTTTTCAATATTAATATAATTATCATTATCATGGTTATATCATCAACCTCGTTATCATCTTTCAAGAGATTTAAATAATTTGTTTTAAATGTGTCCCTTTAAATACATAATAATCTGTTTTTAAGGGGATATTGTACATCTTCGATTTTAAGAAATATCTTTGAATTTTAATTCCACAATGAAAGAAAAGGTATGATGCTAACGAAATAAATCTAACGCTCTTATAAATACATTTAGTAAATATTTTCCCAATAACGGACTTATTTAATTTATTAACAACAATGATATTATCATGTAAGTACGAAATAGTAGGTAACTAGAAATTCGGAAACATTTGTTATAATAAATAATGATAATTAATAATTATTACTTCGGAAATGTCGGTGTGTCTGAGCTATCATCAATTCTAGGGGCACCTTACGTTTGCCACGTTTATACGAGAAAAGGGGTACGTCTTTGCTTTGAAGAAATATGGAACATCGACGAAGATTTTGATTGCCGATGAAGAATATTAGAACTACTTTTTAAACAACGTGGGTATGAAACTAACAATAATTTCTATATTTTGTGTCTATCTCCCCTTTTTAATCAGGACTGAATAATATGCTATATTTGTTATGGAATGTTTTATAAATTCACTACAGAATAAACTTTTATTTATGTGATTACGGCAAAGCCTCGAGGGCTATTTGCCTATGGAAAGGATGCCTTCTTGGAGGATTTTCTAAGGGGAACTATATCGTATACATATTACACACGGGGATAATTACGAAACCGCCCATGCATCCAGCCCATTCGCTGCATACGAACACACTACAGAATGAAACATTAGTATCAAGTATTTTTTAACCAATAACTATTAATTTTTCTATCAAGCTAAAAATGTCGTGCTTTATTTCTTTAAGGGTTTATTCAATCTACTGATTAAAGAGAGAATTTCAGCGCCTCGTGTTCCACAAAATATACTAAGAGTCTTACAGATGTAAGTTATTGCACTAACGAAATAAATAAACAAATGCACAACACCACTGCAAATAAAGAAAAAAGTCACCACTGCAAATAAAGAAAAAAGTATTTTTTAACGGCCGGGCGCTTTATTTAACAGCCATTAGCCTTGCGCCACTACAAGTGTCTGAAGTGGTGGCCATTTCATTATGGAAGCACCTAATAGACGGTAGCCGTTGCCTCCTATGAAAGGAACGGATAGTTAGGATCATGGGTTCTCTTGGATTCGAATCCGAATCGATCGCTACGGCAGTCAGGGTTACTCTTAAACTTGCCATGTCAAGTCGAAAATGATTTACTTTAAAAATCTACTTAAAACTGATCAACTTTTATTCTGTTGAAAAATATAGAGAAAAAGATTTTGGTCCATAGCTGTTTTAATGAGGCCGGATATTCTCTATTCCAAATACAGATGCCATTATTTCTGTAAAAGTGCTTCTAGCGAGAAAAATGAGCAAGGATATTTAATTCAATGTGAAGTTTTGTGGTTCCATTTGACAGAGCACCAACAAACTCAGTTTAAAAATTTCCACAGCTCCTCGGATCCAAGCAAAATGAATGGCGTATCAAGGTCTTAGAAGGTTAATAATAACTAGAATTCCAACGGCAAGTTTCTATGAAACACTAATTTTCTATAATAATTGTAGCGAAGACAGAGAATCACGTATTTCGTGTGACTTTTTCAATTAAAGTTCATGGATGCTCCAAACCAAATGATGTCGTAATATTTTGTACGAAATATGGCAATAAGAAAACCACTAAAAATAGCCATTTTAATTTTTAATTAGATTTATTAAAAATTTTCTTTGGGGCATGATTGCTCAAAAGCATGCTAAAAGCGAGAAAGAAATTCTTAAAGTTTGCAAAATAGAGTGACGAACATGAGGAAATAGGTACAAAAGAAACTGCAGAATTACCTCTTAAAAAGAAAATAGCTGAATTAAGCAATTAATCAGAACCAGGAGTTATAGATGAGGCCACAGAAATTGTAGTGACATTAGGTTATTTCGAAGCGGGAGACATGAAAAATTAGCACTGCCTTCGCAGGCACTCGTATACGCGCCGAGCGTGTTGACCACTACACCTCAAAGGCATGCCAAGAAAGAGGGAGAAATACCTTACATACTCCCCCTTTAAAGGGCGACTGGGGACTAGGGGACCCAATTGCCAAATTCTGGTGGTGGAGAATCGTTATCCGCCACCTTTTAGTTCGGCGCCACTATGGATTTATTAGGTATTTTTGAAAAAGGAGAAGAGACAAAGTCAGTATTAGTATATTAGGTATTTTGTAGTCAGTTTATTAGGTATTTGAAGTCATAGTAGCCAGTTTATTGAGCAATGCCCTGGCCGAGACTCGACACAGACCTCTCGAATACGTGCCGAGCGTGCTGACCACTACGCCACGAAGGCATGCCAAAACGGCGGGAGAAATAACTTATAAAATTATAACTTTTAAGTTAGCGAATGAAAGCATTTTTTATAATAATCAAAATAGAAAAAAAAAACTTTCAACTGGTTCACTTATGCAATAACGCAATTATTCATTTAAGTCACAAATTGGGCTGGCAATGAAAAGTTACTTTTTAACAATGAACGCAAAAGAAAAAAAAGACACTCGTTGTTACCCTAACGCTTTAAATGGTTATATAAAACATATTTTTCCAGAATTTCAAAAACTCCGAACCAGACTTTCGTCGTCATCTGCATTTGATTTCTAAATAAATCTTACTTTAGTATTATACATATGTTAAAAGAAACAAATCGGCTAATGCCTCTTGTGTATACATAGTGGTAATAAAATATCTCCTTCTCAAAACCGTAAGCTAGAAACCGCTTTGTATTTACGATCAGATTAAAGCTGTTGATACGTTAATCACCTATGTGACTCATTTGCAGCTCTCGTGCATCTCTGCTACTAAATCTCTAAATGAGACAGAAAGAATAGCCCTGTAGATCTGTTATAGATTATTTACAGTTGAAGCATAAATCCATTTAACTTATTTACACGCAAATATGTACCTCACATAAAGCACACAAAAACTCTTCAGTCCTCTTTACTTTCTTAAGAGACATTTAGAGGATCAACTGAAAGTCCATGGCTCTTGAAAATGGCAAGGCATGAGTTTAACAATACAGAAATCATTTAAAAGTCGTAAATATTAATATCACTGCCAGAGATAGCACAGCTAAATATTTCTAAATTGCATATCGGTATTAAATGAAATCAGGCAATTTAGTAATAAAACAGTCACCTTAATTCGTGAGGATGTACTTTTATTAAATAAAAGAAGTTGATTTTGAATAAAATAAATGCAATTAATACATAAGACTGAATTCTAGGAAAGATACTACAGTATCTTAAATCAGAAAACTAATAATCGATTTTGAAAACTGCTGTAGTTCCAAAAAATTAATATTCAGATTACAAAATGTGGAAGATATTCAATCAAAGTCTAATTCAATAACGTAATTATTTTACTAAATAAAAGAAGTTCTGAAGGAAGTGAGTCTGAATAAAATAAATGCAATTAATACATCAGACTGAATTTTAGGCAAAATACTACAGTATCTTATACCAAAAACGAATGATCGATTTTGAAAACTGTGTTGTGGTTCCAAAAAATTAATATTTAGATTGCAAGATACGGAAGATATTCTCAAGGCAATTTCAACCAACACTCATCTTATTTCATAAGGTGATTATTTTATTAAATAAAACAAGTTGATTCTGAATAAAATAAATGGAATTAGCGTAGGTGACTTGAATTTTAGTCAAAATGCTACAGGATATTAAATAAGAAAGATAATGATCGATTTTGAAAACTGCTTTAGTTTCAAAAACTTGATATTCAGAAGAAACAAAAAGTGGATAATATTCAATCAAGGTATTTTCAGATCTAAAATTTACTTTGCAATCTTTGATTCTAAAACATTTTTATTACAATAATTAGTAATTAAATGAGTAAATAATAGAATTTCTGTTTCAAAATGAAGTTTTATAGATACTAATAAGACAGGGAATAAGGGAACAGCGTACAAAAACAATATGACTTGTTCGGAACTTTTCCTTCATTTGACAAAACCAAAGAAGAGAAGAAACTCCAACTTATTCGAACTAGATGAATAATTTTGCAGTATAAAATCAAAATAACTTGATTTAAATTCCGAAAATCTTGAAGGAAAAAAAATACTTGTAAGTATATATTTGTCTCAACGGGATTCAAGTTTTACAGAAAAATCTCAAACAAGTTGATTAACAAAACGGAAAGGCGAACTTCAAACCTGAGAGGGACTCTTGCGATTCATCCATTAGTGTATTAGTTGCTGGGGAATTCTTTCTTAGAGAAGAACTGCCATTGTGGTGTAAATGTTCTGGAAAAAAAAGATCTGTGTGTTAAACGCAAAGGGAAAAAAGAGTCAATAGTTAATAAAGTTAATAAATAAATACGGCTGAAGTTAATTTAATAAAATAAAACTTAATGGAAAAAGAAAATTTGATATTTATTTTTCATACTAAAACAAATGAATTCATACTGTGTATACCTTTCAGTTAATGCATATATGTTATGTATATCCTTATAAAAGTGAAGAATTTGGACTGAAATTGTGAAAGATGGTGAAAGGAGCCAGTTATCAAAGGGCAACGTATGTGAACTCGTCTCGAGAGAGTTCAATACTACATATATAGCAACTCACCAACTGGTCAACCCCCGATAGCATGAAATATTACGCTTATTATTTTATCCATCCATCCATCAATATCTATATTTCCATTGCTGTTTGCAATTGGCCTTTTGCTTCTCCTTTTATATATCTACAGTTTAATTGGAATGTATTTCTCTTTGCCATTTATTTCTACTAGTTTTTGTTTACTTCTTATTTTTAGGCTTAAATTCTTTTATTGAGCCAACCACCTCTGTGTGAAAAAAACATTAATATTTTTGAAGTTCTGTTTTCAAAAGCAAATTAAATCTATAGCTACATATCTATATGTAAATATAATCTATATCTACATACATATGTGCAACAGATGCTTTTAGAATCCTATCTGTTTTTGGCGGCTTTTGGTATAAGTATGATTTCGTTTCAATCTTTCACTTTGATGGAAATGAATCTGAGGAATAAGGATAGTTATAATAACGAAATAACGATATTTATTGATACGTAACTATAAAAAAACAATAAAATTGTAGTTTTGGGGAGATGTGGTTAAACTTAAGGGCCCTGATTGAAAGGAAATTAGTCCATTGCGCTGCTTAACATTATATGTAATTGGAATTTGAAAGATGCTTCCATAAAATATATAAACAATAATATATATATATAATTCAAATTGTAACCTAATTTTGACGAATAATGTATGAAAGGAACTTAAAACTATACACTGTTGAATGATTTTCTTAACATCTGTAGACCCTTTATCCTCTCATATTGTTAAAATTCTACTTCATTCCTTCTTAAAATTATACTTGTTAGAATTATACTTGGAAATTAAACATACCTCTAATAGTGTAGTACTCCAGACTGAATGCATACCACTTCGGAATTTTCCCACTTTTCATGTCATGTAGTCATTAATGGGAAGGGCCCATTAAACATGAAAGTAGCTCTAAATGAATATGATAATATTTGCATTGAATTTTAACAGAACTTAATAAAAATCATGGAAGTAAAATATTTATCCATGCTTTCCATGCTTTGCAAATTAGATGAATTTTAAAGTAATCATTATTCATGTATTTGAAAAAACTTGTTTTACTATGCCCCTAGTTCCCACTTAATACAAATCATTACTACG
Organism: Stegodyphus mimosarum; assembly: GCA_000611955.2. Lineage (NCBI taxonomy): Eukaryota > Metazoa > Arthropoda > Arachnida > Araneae > Eresidae > Stegodyphus > Stegodyphus mimosarum. Next base: position 170,815 of record KK119963.1, on the reverse strand, counting down.
ATGGAGTTCAACCGAACACGCCTGCGTAGATTTATGTGTATGGAC
>KK119963.1:135800-159666 GCA_000611955.2 Stegodyphus mimosarum | reverse complement strand
TGCAAGTGCATAATGTCTTTCCCTGTTTTATCTATTTTTTGGTCACGATGAATATAACCTTAAAAATAGATTGAAGTATGAAACATTTAGAAGAGTATAAAATATAGAAATTTATTCTTATGTCAACTCTATTTTTTCCTGTAAATAATGCTTAGTTTCTTCAAATATTTCAAGATTTTGAGAAAGGCTGAGAGAACATAATGTTACTTGCATCACATGTTTAAGCATTTAAATTCGCATGCAATTATCTACAGCAGTAAACGTAATTGAAATATTCAAATCTAGAGAAAGCAAATCTTGAAAAAAATGAATTTATAATTGCTGTTTACCTTTTTATTTAATAAAATGATAATAAATTAGACCATTTTGTGCATTATTTGAATCGTAAACGAAATGGAAACAGAACAAATAGTAATACAGTTGATTTTGTTTCCCTGTCCAGTCATTGCGTGTCTGCTGTATTAAGTCAAACAATTTCTAACAATGTTGTCCGAAATGATTCAACTATTTTGATGCTATTGCTGACATAGGCTGAAGGATTTTCCATTTGTCATTACTGATTGGAATGAAAATTTCCTATCGTATCTCGGATCAGTCTCGTTAGATAACAATGAATAATGTAATTAAAAATCATTGCAGTATTACGAAAAAAATGAAAATATGAATCAGAAAGGAAAATAAATCTTCTAGTATTACACTTAAACTTCACATTGAATGGCATTACTTAATGTGAATTTTCCGGAATTCGGCTTTTGCATCTTTGACTAAGTCTGTGTTACGTAACTAGTGAAAACTATCAAAATGTAAGAAACAAAAAAATATTTTATGTGCCTTTTTCTGTGTATTAGACGAAAAAATATTAAACGTTTCCTCTATAAACATAACGAATCCTTACCTTAGGATATTATCATTTCATAGTCTTTATTTATAAATAAATTTCAATTAATTAACGTTCAATAAAAAGGATACGAAAGCGAACAAAAAAGAAGGAAACGTATCATATGAGCGCTTATAGCTATTTTTAGATATGAGAATTTAGAAAGGTATGTTATGTAATACATACTTACTTTAATTCAGTTACCAGTAATTGAAGTATACTTATCTTAATTGTAATGCTTTTCATAATTCAGTTATCAGTCACGGAAGTTATTAATTTGATTTTATTAGTTGATCTTAATTTTGCTTTGTTGAAAAGTAATTGCTGTTAATTTACAATTGGCAGTTTTGGTTAACTCTTTGTATTACTTAATTTTGAAATGATAGTATTACCGCTTTTTGTATTATTTATTTTATGTTTGTGTTAATTTTTTCTTTTATCCTTAAGGTTGTTTGGTTAACCATTTAATTTTGTTCTTAAACGCTTAATCTTAAATTGGTTTTTATAATGTTTGTTTAGTTTCTGGTTAGGTTCACTCTTAAGGCCATTTTTTAATTTCTGGTTAGGTTGATTCTTCTCTCTTTGAATTTTAAAGTTTTTTGTTTTACACAAGTTGGTGTATAAAGTTTAATAAGTTTTGTTAACGTACCCATGTTTCTGGTAAAGTTTGAATCCATATTTTCTGACCCTAGTGCTAAAGTCGTTTATGGTGTTGTAGAAACATTCTTGAGAAACATGAATATAGCTGTGTAATTATTGTAGTTGAACTGGACAAACATTCTTCGGTGTTTAATTTAATTTAGTTAATTAAATGCGAGTTTCTGTAAAGCACTTGTCATAAATTACTATTTGGTGATGAAAGAGCATATTTTATCGACTTGTTTTCAAAATTTCCCTGGAGAGAAAAAAATTACCTTCTGCTTCTGCGAAGCTCATCTCTGCCAGACAATTTTCTGAAAATTTCCTTAGCCAAAGTTCAAATCTGCACCCTGCTACTAAAGGTTTTTTTTTTTTTGTATGCAGCTAAGTCACGCCGAGGTTTTGTCACCAGGGTAATTGAGAGCCCGGTATGCTTCCAACCATGCGCGAGTGACACCCTGCACGAGGCTAGCTGAAGAATTTGTTTATTTCATTCGTAGGAAAATAAAAGTTGATTGACACCATGCGTCGATTGTAATGCTTGCAGCAAAAGGGATATCCGCAACCTCGGGCAATCACCCAATGCTTTTACACCCACTGCCATGGATTCTCCTTGTAGGGTTGCCTTATAACTGGCTACTTTTGGTAATATCAAGCATCGCCAAGCCGGGCAGCTCGCGAGAACAAGAAAAAGAGCCTGCAGCTGTTTTTCGGAGGAATCGGGAGAGAGGCAGAATCAAGATCGAGACGAGCCACAGCTGCAGACAGGGAAGGTGGAGTCTAGAAGTAACAACACGAGAAACACGTAACCTAATTTTGGACAGAAAAAAAATGGCCTACCGAATAATGGCAGGGTAACAGACCCAGGATGGAAGCTACAGGAGGGCCGACCAAAGTGTAAAGTCTGAAACCAAACGTTGAATGGCGGTTGAGTATTCCTCCGGCGAAGCATTGCGCGCCATAATTCTGTACGTCAAGAAAAAAAGTATCAGGGGCCCCCTCTTGGTATGTTAATTCTTCGTTTCTATGTTTGACACCGGCTAATCTTCTGTAATTTACTACCACTAATCAAAAATATTGTAACGAAACATGTTTACTTCCAATAAATGTTAAACTTAAATTTACCTAAACTTGTTTGTTTCACTCTTAATTTAGAACACTGAATCATTTCCCTATATTTTGAACGGGATTATATTGCTTAAAATTAAGAAACACAACGCATTGTTTATTCCAGAAATATTACTCTTGTTGTATTATCGTTATGGTTTAAACAATTATACTGTTTGATACACATTTATCTAACCAATATTTTGTTTTCAATGTATGCCACACAAATTACCCTTTGGTACAATATATTAGTTAGTGTTGATATGATTAAATTGTAGTAGGATATTAATATGATCATGTCCCCCGTGAGTTAATCAATGATGTTAAATATTAAAAATACCAGAACAAGTACGTCAAAGAAGGAAATGGTTAGCTTCACTGCCATCTTCATAGTGGAAACACATTTTCCCTTGAATTCGTATTTCTACAGGCACCAAATAAAATTTTCATGCGATGGCTGTTTTCTCTAGCGATACCCGTTTTGCTCATCCTTTTGCTCATACATGTGACTGCTTTTCTGGCATTTTGTATTATTCATTGTTCGCTAGTTTCCTGGAATGACAGTTGTCTGTTTTTATTGAATGCTGTTGTACTGTCAGATTAACTCATGTAAATACTATTTTTATAGTATTATCTTATTATAAAGAAATTAAAACTTACCATATAATCTTATGAAACCTTCCTTTTCTCCTAAGGTATTTTTAGCCACACATTTATAGGATCCAAAGTCCGCCGCATTTAAATTATAAATTTTTATTTTCATATAAATTTTATAACCCTCTGACTCTTCTGTTACATCATATTTCCGGTTGTTCAGTAGCATTATCCCATCATTCCGTATCCACGACGTTAAAGGAGCGGGAGATGCTTCCAGCCTACATTCTAAAGTTACATCTGTCCCTGAAGCGGCGCCTACTAGTTGGTTGGGGACTCGTATCTTTGGCCGGACTGAAAAATATATAAATATCATATTAGACTACTTTAATTTAATAAAAATATATTACTCAACATATTATTAAAGCACCATTACATAACTAACGATTTAGAAATTGTTGAAGTTGACAATAATGAAATTCACTAAATCTACAAAGTTTAGATTGGCGAAATTATATCTTGGAGATTTATTTTAAAGAGCTGATAATGAAGCTTTGTGGCTAAATTCTTCTTTTATAGCCAGCTTTTAATGTTAATGTACTTGCATCTGCATATCATATTTATCCCTATTTTTTATTTTAAATGAACTTAAATTTACTTTATGATTTTAGTTGCGTAAATTTACAACTTATTCGTATAACGAATTATGCCTCTTTGGAGAGGATATTTTAATAAAAAATCCAATAAGAGTTTCAAATGAAAGTTTATAAGGAAACATTTATTTTGGATTTTAAATTTCAATTAAGAAACTAGTAAGAAAAAATAGTATAAACAGTAACTTCCTTATTGTTGTGGTCCCCAAGATAGAATCGCTAATCAATCGAGATATCTCACCGAAATCTCGTTTCGTGTTCTAATACCTTGCTACATGTTATATCTTGGTTGATTAGCGATTAAATTTTGGGTGACGCTATAATAAGGAAGCTCTAAAAAACTGAAAAGACAAATATATATATATCATTCCGCAGTAAGCTGAAACTTTATGAAATATACTAGGCATACGGCAGATGCAAAAAAACATATAGATAAATCATTGAATAATTGTAGAACTTCATTTATGTTTGTGGCCATATGTTATGCTGAAAATCATTAAATTAAATAAATTCGTACTTGGCCTAAGCTAATTAAACGTTCTACTCTCACACAAAAAACGAAATAAAACTCCTAACTGTGTTGAACTGATTGATTAAACTAAACTTAATCTATAAGCATTGACAGTAATTCAATTCGAAATTCAATATTCGATAACATCAATATCTTGAAAGTAAAGGGAAATATATTTTCCCTGGTGCATTTGCATAAAAATCGAAACAAAATTTTTGCCAACAGAAATTAAAAGTACATTTTAGCTAAATCTATAAATACACTACATCTCATGAATATGTATATCATTACAGTCACTACCGGGAATCCTGAAAACACATAACAAATTACCAGTTAACAGTTATTTCAAAACTCTGGAGGTAGCCACGAATTTAATTGAAAGGCATTAATACATATCCTTATAAAGCACCAGGGAAAAAATATCCGTATATCATCAATCAGTCAGTTCAGTTTAATAATAATAATTCAATAAATACAATTACAGTTCAATTATTTCGCAACACATTCTAATAACCAAAATTTCTCCATACGTCTAGTCGTGCTTAGTACATGCAGTGTGTTTTTACGAATAAGCCTAAGTTAAACTTAAGATCCATGCTCTAAGAACCTTCTAGGCAAGAAAATGAACTGACTGCATAGACACTATTTACATTTTTAATACTTTTATTATTCCTATATTGTGACAATCAATAGCAAGTTGGGATAACTGGCAGGCCTCCGCAACATTTCCATTAAATGCATAAGCACTTATTTCAATTTAAGAAAAAATGTTATATTCTGAACAATGAACAATGTATCTTTTAATTCATGAATAAATATATTTCTATAATCCTGAAGCAGGTATTCATAAGAGACATCGATATCTGCCCTTCTATTATTAATCCAATTTAATGTTAAACGTCGAATTCCAATTTTTAGACATGTATAAATCATTAATTTAAGTTTCTAACAATGGTATTAATTTACATCACCGTTAAGTTTTTCTTATAACAGAGGATCTAGATTACAGATATTATCATCATGTGTTCTCAAATAAACAGAAGAATTGAAACAACTTCCTCAGAACTAAAACCTCAGAAGCGGAAAATACAGCAGCAACAACGACAAAATACATTTGAGTCTAAGATTGAAAATTAAGATTCCGGCATCCTTCTTCAACGCACGTTTCTGACACACCGTCGATGAGTCTTCCCATTATGTAGTTTCCCTAAATGCAATTAATTTTATCAGCCGCCTGTTATTCTGCGTCTCAAGAAACTGCTGAGCTGCATACGAGACACTGGAGAAAACTTAGTTCAAAAGCCGCAAATGCGATGAGATTCTGGGGTTCCTTTCGGGCGATATGGAATTGAAGGCAGCACAGCCCATGACGAGTGAGAAGTGGGAGAGAATCATTACATTTTCACGTTCGCCGAATCGGTGCCTTCAATCATTGAGATAGCAAGAAACGGAACAACAAAAAAACAAACAAAGAAAGATTACAAAGATTCGACACCCAGAAATTCCTCTCAATTTCGTAAAGGCGATGACGGATCACAGCAGCAGTAACACTGACTGAGCCTCCCGATTTTTTGCCCTCCTGCTGCCAGGAAAATAACCACGGGAAGGTTCTAAGGCACTTTGCCACGGGAAGCCTCGTTTCTCATTTAATGAAGTATATCAAAATCAGCCAAATCTAATATTTGCCTTTGTGAAATTTACAAAGAAATAACAGTTCTTTGCCCCCTCCCAAAAAATATCATAGGTTTAAGATGAAATTCAAATAAGGCCCTAACGAATACCGAAAGAAATACCAGTCACAAACTGTCGTCACAGCGACTCTTCCTGGCTATTTGCAACAATGGATTTGCAAATTCCCATTCGAATAGCCGCGAAAATACAATCAACATGAGTGGACAGGAGAAATCTCCTTTATTCATCCGGTCACTTAATGGGTGGAGAAATCTTTACAATCTGCTAGTCACGAAATCCCTCCGTAGCTCTCCCGTAGGAGAAAGTGCTATTTATTTGTCAAAACCTGAAATTTCTGCCTCTAGTGATCAAAAGCCGAGCAAACGATGAATCTTAATATCGCTCATTTTTCATGGCAATTCTCTATCAAGACCATTGTAATTTTACCCTTTTTCCTATATATTTGTTCCACCTCCCGAAAAAAAGAGAAACGCCGTTGTCCGGCTGTCTTATCTGCTACCGTGAGAATGCTAACAATACGGACTGAAAATAACGGCTAAGCTGGTTACATTAATCAAAACAATTTCATTTAAATAAAAAGGAATAACACACAATTAGTTTCAGTTCATTAGCATTGTCCTTCTAAAAGCCATACCCATCGCGTATATACTTCCTACAGTATTAATAATATCTACATCTATATTTGTATCATTGTATTTCTATATACCTGTACATAATTTATCAGTTGTTAAAATAATTTATGATCTAACATTTACATTAAAGAAAAACATATTTACTTTGCATCCTGTCTAATATACATGGGCTGGAAATATTATTAATAAACAAATTATTTGGGAGTGGAACTAGTCTATTAAAAAGAATAGCTGCATCCATCTGAAATAAATTAGCCATTGTCTGCTGGTCAGAAAGTAATTGCATAGCAAGCACAGAAGAAGACTTCACGCTCCCAGTGATCATGTGTAGTACCTGATTTTAGAAATTGTCAAGGAGTTTCAAGACTTCAACCGAGGCATAAATCAACACTTCATTGCATCGGAGTCCCTTCCTTTTTCTTGACACGAGATGCACAGCGTGGTTGGTCCATTTCAATTTGCTATCAAAGATGCAACCCAAATAAGTTGAAACATCATTATTTTGCAAAATAATATCCCTATAAACAAAGTTAGGAGCAAAGGGTGGCCTTTATGAAGTAAAGAACAGGCAAGTACTCTTTCTTAAATTTATGGTTATGTTATTTTCCACACACAATAGCAACCCAATCTTTCAAGAGTCTAAGTCAGGACGTTACTTAACCTTATTTTTTTTAATGTATAATTGCATGGAATAATAAGACCATCCGCAAAAAAGAGCCTTATCAGACAGTCCGTCAGATTCATGATATCGAGGAGATCATTAATTAATACATTAAATAAAGTTGAGCTAATCGCAGTATCCTGGGGTATACCAGTTTTTCTTAGTTTGAAGTTAGACATGGAATCACCAAAACGAGTGGCACGAAAGCTATGAGAAAGAAAATTCCCTCGCCATGAACGCATATTGTTGAACACACCAAAGGGCCTGTAAGTTTTTGGATATATATAAGTCACCATACACTATCCAAAGTAGCCTAGAAGTCCACAAACACATCTAGAACAGAGCATTTTCCGTTACTAGCATCCTTCATAGACTGGTTTAGAAAAGTAACTTGTTTGCTTGCTGTCTGACATTTTCTAAACACAGTTTGTGTTAGATCAAATGGTTACAATTTTTAAGATATTTATTTAGACGAAACGTAATCATTCTTCCTGTGTCCTTAGATAAAACACTCGTCAACGAGATGGCGCTGTAGCAATTTAAATCTTTAGGTGGTTTATTCATTTTAAGTATAGGTACAATAATTACTTTTTCGAAATCACAAGGACACCAGAATTCTAGACCTAGTTATAAAGCTCCAAAATAATGGACAGCGCATTGTTACCAAGTACTTTCAGGAGTTCCGGGAGGAAATTATCAAGCTGGAGTATAATGGTAGCAATATTGATGTATATACTGCCAAAAGGAATACGCGCTTCTCTATTTTACTGCGCATTAGTTCTAGACCTAACTTACCATAGAGTTAACTATACTCTCGCCATTGCCAAACATGCTGGGATGAGAATAATGCAGTCTCGATTGTATTCTTGAATGATTCTCGATATTTTATGATTTGTTTATAATAATATGATGGTGCTATCCTAGCACATATTTTACGCTAAAACAAACCATAAATATTAAATATTATTGTTAATTTTTTTGGTGTATGCGTTACGAAGAAAACGGTGTTATTTTTCGAACAATTCTCTCGTTATTTTGAGAATTATACCAATGGGGCTGTAAAGTGTTGTTTCGTTTATTATAATTCATGAAGTCCCTGTGACCATAATTTGATTTCTAAAATTACATAACCACTTTATGGCATTCGTTTCTGAACTTTTCTGGAGGCTCTCCCTGCAGTAGATCGCTTCATTTCAATCATCATATCAGGTTTTGCTAAAGGCATACGGCATTTTCCACGTCTAAGTAATTTATTGTAGCATTATAGGTATGAATGGGAGCATTGTCAAGCTGGTACACCCAATTCTGTCCTCCAATACTTTCTGAAAATGGCATAAGATGATCTCTCAGTGTTTCTATGAATTTTGACAAATCTTGTTGACCATCTAGAAAGGTAAAGCTTGTTTTTTCAAACCGGAAACTGTCCTCACCCTAACAGATCCACCTCCACTGTTCCTCTTAAAATAGCTCCAAAGCTGCTTTCATTAACTCATACCAGTAATACACAGTCCAGTCACATTAATGTGACCACCACGTACTTTCCATGTCAGAGTTAAATAACCAATCACAGAAGGCAGGTGGCAGCACAGTGCAGTTGAGCGTATATAAAGGGTGTGTGAGGGCTTCGGAAAACATTTCAATCGTTGGCGTAATGCAGAAACGAAGCGATTTATCCGACTTCCAAAAGGGCATGATCATTGGCTTTCGGGCCAAGGGTGGAAGCATTTCCGAAACGGCTGAGTTTGTGAACTGTTCGCGTGCCGCCGTGGTAAAAGTGTACAGTGCATGGCAAAATGGGACTGTCCAAAATCAGCGACGTGGCAAATGTGGTGCACCACGGGCCATAGATGACAGAGGCGAACGACGGTTGCGGAGATGCGTTCGGGCAGATAGACGGGCTACCGTTGAGCAACTGACCACCAAAATGAACCAAGGGGCTACCAAAAGTGTCTCCCAAAGTACTATTCAGCGAACATTGCTGCGTCTGGGCCTCCGAAGCAGACGCCTGGTTCGTGCACCTATGCTGACTGCTGTTCATCGACGGCGAAGGCTAGAATTTGCACGCCAGTACAGCAGCTGGACGTCCACTGAGTGGCGACAGGTTGCGTTTTCGGATGAATCGCGTTTTATGCTCCATCGGACAGATGGACGTTGGCGTATAAGGCGTGAAACCTCTGAAAGGAACCACCCTGCAACCATTGCCGGAACGGTCCAAGCTGGAGGCGGGAGCATTATGGTCTGGGGAATGTTTTCCTGGCATTCTCTAGGTTCACTGATCATTGTGGAAGGCACAATGGATCAATACAAGTACGCATCTGTCCTTGCGGACCATGTTCACCCCTACATGCGCATTGTTTTTCCTCAGGATGATGGCATCTTCCAGCAGGACAATGCGAGGTGCCATACAGCTGCCAGTGTACGTGCGTGGTTCGAAGAGCACCAGGATGAGTTTACCGTCCTCCCCTGGCCAGCAAACTCACCTGACTTAAACCCAATCGAGCATCTTTGGGACCATCTCGATCGAGTTGTTCGCGCCATGGATCCTCAACCGCGTAATCTAGCGCAGCTGGCCACGGCATTAGAGTCGGCATGGCTCAACATCCCAGAGAACACCTTCAGGGACCTATGTGACTCTCTTCCTGCACGTCTCGCAGCAGTCCGCTCTGCGAAAGGTGGTTATTCTGGCTTTTGACAGATGGTCACATTAATGTGACTGGACTGTGTATGAATACCTGTCAGATTCCATTGTTTTTTATTCACTGAAAGTTACAGAAATCTATTTATCACCGTATGCCATTTGGTTACGGACCCAGTGCAACCTCATTCGTTTGTGAAACTTCGAGAGCGGTAACGATCGTGCCATTTTTACGTGAATCATACAACGAGACTCCTTGATTCGCCTATGAACAATGTTTTAGTATATTTTCAATCCGCAAGTCATTCTAATTTGGCGAACTGACTTTTTCTATATCGAATTCCAATTTTTGTGTCAATTGCTGCGACTATCCATCACTCGAGATCTTCTTGAACTTTGGCACCTTACGGGATGTGCCTGATATAGCGTTTTAAGAGATATTACATCATAAAGATCGATTACGAAGTTTCGAAATTTCTTTAACAGACCTACCGTGCTGTCTAAAGATCAGAATCCTATTAATATCAGTATCAGAAAGTTGCGTAACTTTAGTCATATTTAAACGCAATCCAAATGATCTCTTTCCTTTACTTAAATTGGAGGTTTGAATGATGGCGTTATCATATAAAAGGCTCAAGTTCTCCATCATGACTGTTGCTAACCAATTTGCATAGGACGCACATTTTTAAAATTTCTAATTTTTCTAAAAGGGGAATTTATATTTTTGTTAATATTTGCTCGAATGCAAGGCACATTTGATTTAAATATACGCATTTTAATTGGGCAAATTTATGCATTACTTTTTTTCTTAAACATGTAATTTGAGATCACAAACTTCTTTTGGGACAGAGTGTATTTCGTATGAGTTGTAAAAGCAATAGTTTCCAAAATTAAAAATCCAGAACTCTCGCAAATTAACTACGATAGATAACTAATAACCGAAATAATATGTATAAGGCCATTTATGGAAAACTACTTTTTTGTTTGTAATACACCTTTGAAAAAAACAAAGCAGTCTCTAAAGATGGTTGGTTGGTGTCGTGTCCTCTTAAGAAATGAAATGGATCCATGCGTTGAAATCACTGTTTTTGCCATTTCCGCTTTATTTACAATAAACACCTCTCCCTGGAAAGGAAATTGGCCCAAGCTTTGCAGACCTGCAAGTATTGTTGGACAGGTAAAGATGTGTCCTGGAGAAAGTTCCATTTTGAGGCATTTTCTACATGTCCTATAATACCTGATTTCCTATCCATTAATTTTCGTTCCTCCAAAATAGCAGGCTGTCAATCTAGTAATGGTCCTTGTGATTTCTCTGTATGCGTCAATTTCAAATATCTGATCTTTTTAATAGATTTTTCTTTGAGTCTACATCTGGCAATGAAATCTCAATCGATTAATCAATCGATAGAATTAGTATCTGCATGAGTGACGGGTATTAAGTTGTTGACATTTATTGCCTATTTAACCAATTCTTCCGATGCCTGGTTTCCTAATTTCGTTTCCGTTAAATTTGCTTTATAATTAACAACATAATGCATCAAAATGATTTAATATGATAAATGATTTAATTTTAATTTGATGTGCAATTCTGAAGTTGAGCGCTCTTGACTGTCCGGCAATACTTGCAGTATGTATTGCCAGACAGTCAAGATCAAGTATGAAGTACAAGAATAAATCAAGAGTCACAGTATGAAATAGACGAATAAATCGTTCATACTATCCAACATGAACGATTTATTCGTTTATTTCCCACAGTTTATCATATTTCATTTATTTGATCACATTCTTAAAATTATTTTATTTCTGTAAATATGTAATTATATTTTACAATTGTTATTATTAATATGAGCAGTCGTCTTCTTTAGGAATACCATTTGTATCGAAGTTTGCCATAAATATTCCTAAAGCCTTTGATCTTAAAAACCAGCAATGACATCAAAAGGCTATTGAGCTTTGAGATCTTCAGTAGCACAATCTGAAAAGTAGTGCTCGTTAGGAATAACGAAACTGCGCTCAGAATGTCTATTTATTCATACATAAGAGCACTTCGAATTCAGCTAAGAACTTATCTGAAGTTTCTAAGCTAAATAATAAATCTCTGAGTTTAACTTGGAAATCACTTTGAAAACTCTCAGTTTGTTGTCATCGTTACGTTAAATAGGATAAATATTTTCTTCAGATATTTATGTTAATAGATAATTTTCTTTCGTGTTTTAAACTCCTGATTTATTTCAACAATTTTTTTTATATATGAGCAATTTGCATTCATGTTTCGCTAAAATTATTCTCCTTTTACAATGATGTATAAAATGTAATCTAAAGTTTATACTGCATTAAATGAAATAAATTTTGAACAGACGTTAATTTTACTTAAATTGCGCTGAAGAAACATTTATGCTTGAAATTCCTATTAAGAGAAAATTCAGAAATTTTTTTACTAAAAATGTTATAAAGTTCTTGTTAATTTAAGTGTCCTAAGTATCCTAAGTTTAGAGTAAGGAAGCGTTCAGCGACTATTCGCTGGTCTTCTTACAACTAAAAAATAGAAGTCCAAAGAAGGGTTAAAATATCCATTTACACACTCAAAGAAATATTACAGACGGTCCCTCTCAAGCTTACAGGAAAGCCTCCACCTCAGGTTTAACTTAAGATAGAAAATAAGGAACTAAACTAATTCTAACTAGATAAAATTTATCCGAAGCTAGCAAAAATAGCTAAGCGAGTTGGCTTCTAATTAAACCTCAGCGGCGAATACTAGCAGACACGTAAGTCTACGGCCAAATGTAGTGATATAGGCTTAAAGCAACAATGTGGCTCGAAGACAGAACACCCTCTGCTGAGACATTCTGAGTTCTTCTACGAAAGTGATTGAACTTTCCATTAAATATTGGTTCTCTTTCATTCACATAAAACGTGATATTTAAATATCATTCTAGCAGGGAGAGGAAGGTGGAAAACAAGAATTTAAAGGAAAGGGTTTTAAAATTAAAAACAACTATTAGAAAATTAAAATGCTCCCTACAATGTTATTTGAATTGTGTAAATTTAAGAAATCTTTTTTCATTCTTGTATTTTTTCATGTAATAATATCAATTTTTTATTTGTATCAGAACTATTGTACATTATTTTGAGGCTATTAAAAATATTCAAGCAAATTCAAAAGCAAGCATTTTGAATCCAATTCAAAGAAAAACCTTAATATTCATATCTTTTAGAATATCTGGAATCTGAGTGTTGAAGTATTGTCATAAAGTGGGTAAGTTTGTGCTGGTGTCTTCTGTTTGTTGTCAAAGAATGAACTCACGAATATATATAACGCTAAAGGAAAGTTAGTTGCAAATCTTGAATAAAGAATTGCAGGACGCATTTGAGAAATTCTCTGACGACACAGTTCATGGAATTGTACCGTTGGAAATGGACACATTATTCCCTTTGACAGATACTGGAATCTAAATGGGTCTATTTTATTTAAAAGACACAAAAGGCTTATAACGCGGATATAACTGAGTTTATGAAAGAACTCGGAACTGCATTGGCAGACCTAGAGATGAATAGAGAGATGATGAGGAGCTCTCAGGAAGGTACAGGGATAAATATTTAATGGAAGTTGAAAATGAAACTATTTAATCAGTAAAGAAGTAAGACTTACGTTCAGTGATGCATCACTTATTCTTTTACATATTTGTAAATATTTAATCTAAAGATAATACTAGGAAATATTTGCTGTAAATTTTAATTTTTTGTTTCATCAAATATTTTAATTCCATAGCTGAAAGACCTAATAATTAATATTTCAGTTTTCTAACTACGCATAATAAATCAATCTTTAAAATTAGACTTAAGTTAAAATAAAATCAAAAGGTAAACAAAATTGCATTTTTATAATTTACCCTTCGCGATATAGTGTTATATATATCTTGAGTGAGTGGTAGGTGAGTTCATACCGGGGTTTTATTCAATCATAAAACTCATCTTTTGAAATAATGTTTAAGTTTCTGTGAACGAATTTCAGAAGTTCTTCAAGGCTATCAAAATGATGACACTAACGTGAAACTTAACTTTCGGAAAGGAAACGTAATCTGTGGTGCCGCATCTGGCATATGAGTATGTGGTTGAGAATGGTGTCTAAATTCTGTTGCTACAAACTGCCTGCAGTGAATAGAATTTTTCAATGGCTCAGCGTCAGGCAACAGAAATCAGTTATTCGAATGAGCGTTTTTTAGGCCTAACATGCTCAATTCGTTTCGAAAGCTGTCCGTTACATTTTTACAAATACATGTATTTATATATATAGCAACTGCCTGTAAATGAGGAAATTCCTCCCAAATTATTTGTTTAAAATCTAAAATGGTTATCAACATCGTCTTTAATCAAAATTTGTCAACTGAATTTTCTGCAGGCATGGAGAATATTCTCCAACACGAACCGAAGATTGCCATTTCTTTTAGGATCACAATCAAAGCACCAAGTTTCATCTACAGGCACAGTCTCTTTTAAAAATCAAGATCGAATCATTCAAGAAGATTAGGTTAGGTTATTTGAATATGTCAAAGCACACAAGTTTCATATCCCCAAGGAGAAGAATGCCCTTGTAGAGGACTTTCTTATTGATATATATTCACGTTACACTCAGAGAAAGCCACGAAAGCCAACTATGCAGCCAGTCCTGGATCGAAACCTAATCCAGGCCTGGCTGCGTAGCTGCATGGATTAGCTTGGGATCGAACCCGGATTCAACTCCCAGTATTCAGAGTCCTAAACTATTCGGCCACTATCTTCGAGAAGACAGATTTTCCAACTGTCAAATTTCTTCGATGTTCTCATTAGTTCTAAAATTCGAAGGGTGACTATTCTTGCATTTAACATCAGTATCTTCCCCTCTATCATGAAATCATAGGTTCAAGCAAAAGATATTAGGTCATGTTCGTGCCTGATCCTGTGTGAATTACAACTTTCACACGTATCGGTTGATGCTATTCTTCCTTTACAGTGAAATATTATTACTAGTATTTATTCATCTTTCTAATATGTGACAAAGAAACATTCAGCAGTCCAAAGTAGTGATTAACTGCACAGAACATTCTGAACGCCTGAAAATGACATTTGAGGAAAAGAAAGTTAAGATGATCTAGTAATAAATACTGTTAGCTAACATTTTGCAGGCTTGATGGACTTTGTTAATATATATAATCTTAACACTTTCTAGATACATTGTGTATTTTTTGGTTAACGTACCTAATTTATTTTGTTTTACCATGTGTAGACTACTATAAAAATTTAATTTCTAAAACAGTTCGTATATCATATTTTACGTTTCAGTTTAATTTTTTTCATATTGAAAGTACGACTGTTCAAGTTTTTAATGTAAGCCTCGGTTCAATCTCCTGTTCAATTTCACATTAATTGTAGAGCCAAACTGAAAACTAACTCTGTAACTCCTGAAACCTACCAGGAAAAACTAATGGAAACGAACAAAAATAAGCTAATTTCTAAGTAATTTTAATATCACGGATGCGGAGTGAAGAAAAGTGCTATATTACTGTGTTTCTAGATTTATAAAGACAAAATAATGCGAATCATAAATGTTGGCTTCATTTCAGGTACTTTCTTAGCACGATCTGTGAGGGAAATTCTGCGACAAAAAAGCCATTATCGACTGATGAATGCCGTAAAACGATACCTTGAGAAATGATGGAATATATATGAATAAATAAATGTTATTTATTCTGGATTTCTTTCGGCACTGAAAATGGAGAATGCTACATGTGGGAAAACGATCGTGGCGGGAATATTTGAATGAGTCTGCTTTATATTAAAACGCAAATATTGCAAGATAACCTTATTTCAAAATAATTAATTTCATTGATCTAAAAAATATGCATGTCTTAAATTAGTATATTCAA
Organism: Stegodyphus mimosarum; assembly: GCA_000611955.2. Taxonomy (NCBI): domain Eukaryota; kingdom Metazoa; phylum Arthropoda; class Arachnida; order Araneae; family Eresidae; genus Stegodyphus; species Stegodyphus mimosarum. Next base: position 143,762 of record KK119963.1, on the reverse strand, counting down.
ATTTTTCTGAAATTAGTGATGCCTAAATAAAAATAACCATATGGTCAAATAGGAATAATTGGAAACTAGACTAACAGAACCGTAACTACACATTTGCTTCCGTTGTTAATAGATAAGAAGCAGTTTTGAAATGTACGCAGCTATAATATCAGGTTTTTGCAGCTGAAACTAATTCTTAAGTTTATATTTGAAAAGGATTTGATTCAAATTAGGAATATTAATTAAAATCTTTATTAATACAGAATAATAAATTATATTTTGAAATGAAAATTTATTAGTAACTTACAATTAACTTGAAGAAGTATTCTTTTACTGACTGATGGCGGAACACCGTTTGCTGCTATGCACAGGTAAGCCGCCATATCTTCTCTTGTCACTTGGCTTATATTCAGGTACTCTCCTGTTGTTTGGGGCACTGTTTGGTTAATATAAATACAACATGTAAAATGTTAACATAAAGTAGTAAATTCAAAACAACTGCAATACAAATTCTAGTAGCTAATTTATACACCGAGATAATAGCATGCAGTGATGAGCATCAACTTCTAAAATAAATGAAATGTAAGCTTGTATTTCTCAGTGCATGCAAGGATGAGTAAATTCATACAATTTTAGTCAACTCCTGATGAACCAGGAGTGGATTAACCGAGCTCAATCTAAAGGGAATTTAAATTTATTTATTGTGGAGAGATGGGAAAACTGCTATGACAAACAATCTGTAAAATAAAACTGTCGAAGTAAAATATTGGAAGTCAAGAAGAATCCATTAGACAATTAAAATAACAGAAAATCATTTGCATTGATATATACCAAATGTATTGAGAATGAGCTCTTTGAAATTAAAATATTTCAAACCTACACATTTTACGTGAGTTTGAAAATCGATGATATTTTTCAAGTTCAAATATAAACATTCCTCATTGATTCCATCAATAACTCAGTTTCTTAAATCAGTAAAGGAACATGCCAAAGTGGAATTTATAAAGAAGCATCCTTGTATTTGGCGTAGATTCAGACAAGAAATTCAATTCACGAACAATTCTCTCTTCATTAGGAGCAGTGATATTTGTAACACTGTAAAGCAGCCATTTCATTCCATTTACCACTATTATACTGGGCCTAGCCTACGTGGATTGCAAGCTTTTTGCCAGTTGTCTTCCAATTTGGGAACCTGGAAGCAGAAGAGTCATAGAAGATGTCACAGAGACAAGATGTGAAATATTTACGGGAAGAGGTGGCACTTTGCCACATAGAGATTTGTCATCGTGGGGTGGTGGAATTTCAGATACAGGTACATACAATAAAGCACAATAAATGAAATTAGAAGTAAAAAACATGATATATCAGTACGTAATTCCTCATTAAGGATCTTGAATATATATAAGAGTAGCATTATTTACAATATTTACTACATGAGCATTGATAGGCAATGTCCAAATGTGGAGCCATGTCATGGGATGATTGAGAGTCAATGATATTGGCTGGGACAGAAAAACACTTAAAATCTTAACTTTAAAAATATTTGTCATGCAGAATTATTGAACCCAATTTTTCACAAGCTGGTAAATGTCCTGGTAAGTGTTTACCACTAGAAATTTGCACTAACAGTACATAGAAATGCAGAAAAGTTCAAAATTCACGAGCACTGGGCGTGGTTATCTTGAGAGTTCATTGTTCTCAGTAGTGCTCAGCATTTGCATTTAGATAATAAAACAAAGTATTCACAGATGAAATAAAGTTAAATGATAAAAGTAACGGAATAAATACAAAATATATACAAATATGTACAGCCTTTGCAGCAGCGATGGGTGCTCCTAAGAGGAGATAGAGATTTTCTAAGTCCGTGGCCACGTGAGGGGTCACCCTCCCGTGCTGTGGCTCCGCTGGATGCTGCTTGGAATTGGCAGTTTAAGTTGGGTGATTTTCATCTGCGTTCAATGTAAATGCAGCAAAAGGACGGAGATATAGGTCCTCAATAAGAATTGCATAGTTTAGGGTCTGGAAATAATTTAAATGAGCACAGTCAGACGCTTTTTGGTAGAAATTTTCATTGATCCTGTGTAGGTAGCCGTGAATAGTATTGATGCGAAGATCGCTGTGTAATACAGAGTTCCTGACGTAGTAAGGAGCGTTTGTAGCAATTCTCATGAATTTAGTTTGCACAATTTGAAGCGTAAGAATTTCAAGACAGTTTATAACTTTCAAGGCTTGATTCCTAACATTATTTATGTGCGGAGTCCAGGTAAGCTTATTATTAATAGTCACACCAAGATATTTGGCTTGGCGCACTATGGGAACAGTTTCATTAAACAGCAGGAGGTTATTATTTACAGGGCGATTTCGCTTCTTTCTTCTGATGAGTAAAAGTTGCGATTTGCTTGCATTAATTTTTATCTTCCATTTGCTGCACCAGTCCTCGATGTACGGAGTAAAATTCTGGAGAACTTTGATGGCATGATTAAAGTTGGCCGATTTCACTGCGATCGCCGTATCATCGGCATAGCAGGCTAGGATGGAGTTGGAAGTGATGATTTTGGAAAAATCTGCAGCGTAGAAGATATACATGACAGGACCTAAAACACTGCCTTGTGGAATGCCGCTTTTAATTTCTCTTTCGGTGGAGAAAGTATCGTTGACACACACTTTAAAAACGAGTGAAGGATTTGAAGAAGTTCAGGTTCGAAGTTGTCGCTCATTAGCTTGATAATTAATCCCTCATGCCAGATGCGGTCGAAGGCTTTCGCCACGTCTAACATGAGGATAGCCACATTTAGTCTGTTGTGCAGAGCCGAGCTTGCGAATTCGGTAATACGTACAAGTTGTTTTGTAGTTGAGAGGTTTCCTCTAAATCCGAATTGCTCCGGAGGAAGTGTATCCAGGTGATGTTGGATTCTGGAGAGTATAACGCGCTCGAAAATTTTGCTGAGAACAGGTAGAAGACTAATTGGTCTGTATCCATCTGTTTGGGTGTGATTTTTACCCGGCTTCGGGATCATGACAATTTTAGCAGTTTTCCATGCAGCAGGGAAATAACAGTTGTAAAGCAGCGGGCGTTATGGTCTTATTTATACCCGACTCCAGTACACGAAGAAGAAGTTTGCGCCATCTGTCGACAAAATTAGTAACGAATTTTTCCTGAATTTTTCACATTCACAATGAGTTGTTCAGTTAGTGACTTAAGCCTACTTCAGTCTTTCCTAACGCTTTTAAAATTCTGTTAACTTAATTTTTCGTTGCTAATTTTATCGACAGATTGCTCTACTTCCTGTTCGCTTTACTGAAGGAGGATACAAATAGGACCGTTACGCCCGCTGCTTTCCAGTTTTAAAAATTTCTTCTCCCTGATGAAGAGAGACATGTTTGACCACAAAATCCATCGAGTTTTTTTTTCTAAGCGAAATACAAGTTTGTTTCGTTACTAACTTAGTTTCCTCCATTCCAATAATGTTTATTTTTTCATTATTTATAAAAATTTGTTTTCTCTTTGTTACTGAATACTTAGCTTAAGTAATTAGATTAATTTCTTCTCCAAATTAAACAACTTGAAATTACACGTATATTGTTACTAATATTTTCTTGTTAAATATAATATAGGTTATTCCACTTTTTGAGCCTTTTCAACTATCCTAGGTTTAAACATTTTTAGGTTAAACGTAGGCATCTTTCCCTGGATTACCGTGGTTAATCAGGAAGTTGATTCTATTACAACATATCTAAAGCCATATCTCTGTGTAGTATTTACACTAAATATTGAGCCATGAAAATGTTTTGCCTGTAATATTACATACTAATGTATATAAAAATATGTAACAGGAAAATAAAATTTTTCAAGCAACATTGGGACTCTGAAACGTGCAAAAAAAATTATAAAAGAAGTTATATTTTTGGTAAAATATTGAAATTTTCTTTCACTGGAAAACAAGTAAGAGCTTTAAGCCAGTGAGATACTTCAAATTTTGCCAGACAACTGATACAGATGAGACCTTCGATGACAACGTTATTCCAAAAATCACAGGATGTCTATAAAACATGTCCCATAAACAGCGCGAGAACGTTACATAACGGATTCAAAAATTTAGAAGCCAATATACTACTTGAAAAAACTTTCACTATAATGTTTTTCTAAGTACATAGGCGATTTCAAAATTCTGTTAAGTCACTTCGATTGGACGAATAAAGTAGCATCCCTGGTTTTTTTTCGGTGATATTCTCCCGGTCTGCAGTTTAGAACAGCATGATTTATTATTTAAGTTCCTTATGTGAAAATTTTGCTTTTCTAACTTGCTTTTACATGTTTAATTTCCAGAACGGCTTCAAACTTAAATTTCGTTTCTGGCTTGAAACCTTCTTAAAATTCTCATCATTACTCGAGTGACTTCAGAGTTGGCATTCTAATATTCGACACCTCGGTTTTGCAAAATACCCGGCTATAGCAATATCTTGTTTTGTGTCGGTCACTGACGGCTGACAGAGCCAGGTTGTTTCAAGCAAACTAGCCAATGAACTTGCTCTTATCATTTTCATTTCTTATTCTGTACACGATCATTGAATCTGCTGCTTTTAAAATAATATCTTTTTTAATAGAAAACCGATTAAATTAGTTTAAATTTATAATCTAAGTAAGTATGCAATTAGGACCCGATTAAATGTTTCATGTCTCCTGTTTGAAGCATCAGATTCTTTCAGGGGTGATATGCTACTGACCTATGAGGAAGCAATAAAATTGTATTTCTTTAATCAAGAACTTTTAATAAAATCTAAACATGAACATATTTTGGCTGTTACATTCTCACGATCAATAAGAAAACTCAAACCTTTGGGAAAAAAAGAATTTAGTTCGTAATATTTCATATCAAAGGAACATTGTATTAAGTCAAAGAATTTTACCTCATTATTAAGAAAGGTTTAAGAAAAGATAATGAATTTGATAATTAAAAAAGATTAGTTTCATTTAAAGAATAAATTGTAAAACCATATCGATATTTCGTTTTATAAAGACAAAGTGCTAGAAACATATGAATATTATGCTGGCAGTTGTAATAGATTTTTTCTAAGTCATTATGCATTAAGAAAAGTTGCCATTGCGCAATACACAGGATAAGTAGAAATATTCTTGGGAAGAGGTTTCAGTGTAGGGCCAAGTCCCCAGAAGAGAAAATATATGCTGATACGTAAAGATTCCGCTGAATTACAGACACGTTACTTGACGTTCGGTTTGTAATATATCCAACTGATAATGGTACATCTCTAGCTTCATTTTATATTTTTAAGTTGTTGACTACAGTAAAGTACTGATAATGACATGACTAACTTCATTTTATATTTTTAAGTTTATTGACTACAGTAAAGCAGACTTCACTTCTTGGTCCTGAAAGCCTTTAACACGTAAGAATGTTTTTAAAATATATATATATTGTTGCCTGCTCACGAGTTCGTAATAGACTGAATGCACATGGCCGATAAAGGATTAATAAAATTTATTCTTATCAAAAGAAATGTAACAGACCGCTAGAATTTTTCTCAGAGATATTCGTAAAACTGTTCACAATGTCTGGTAATTTCTGCTTCTCAAGATTTCTGGAAAGCAATAAGAGGATGTAATTACGGTTACATCTAACACAGTAATAAATTTCATTTCTTCAATTTCAGTACAAAGTACCAAGATATCCATTTATTCAATGTTAAATGCACGTGCTCCTGTATTTTTACTTTCCCTGCGTAGCTTTCTCTTAATTTTTTTCTGGCACGGGGAAATACAACAATTTTAATTATAATTCTACGAAAATTATCTATCTAAATACAAAATTCGTAACATTAAATGTAAATTAAAAGAACAAAAACTAGTTAATACTATGCAAGAATTTTTGTTTAATAAACAATGAACAATTAAAATTTGAAAACTAACTGAATTAAAAATGTGAATTGTAAAATACATTAATGCGCGAAACGTAAGCAACATTTTCCAACATACAGCGTGTAATTGTTGAAAAATTGTTTCAAAAACTTTTATACAATCAATGCAATGAAACACCAACTCAACAGACAGTTGAAGCATATGCAAATATGTTTCAAATGTCTGTTGACCATGACTTCAGTTGCTACTTGAATGCTTGCAGAATGCGAGGAATTATCGCGTAAATTGCAAGGCAACTTAAGGAGAAAAAGGAAGATGTATTTCAAAGCATGCTTCTGCAAGTAGAATGGAGTTTGTAACGTGCAGTATGCTTACAAGAAATCAGCAGGATGCCTTTACACATGGTAGAATGATTGGTAAACTTGAGGAGGTTTGGAATTGATAAAAGTGTTATTTCACGAGTTTAGAAAGCCTTCCAAACAAGAGGTTCATTTGTAAGAAAGGTTAGTAGTAGTCGCCTAAGGAAAATAACCGTGAACGATGACCGATATTTCGCCCTGCATGCGAAAAGAAATCGAAATCAGAAAGCTAGCGACATTGCTCAGCTGGTGCGCAGAGCAATTGGACGACAGGTGTCCTGGCTTACTGTGACCAGATGACTTCATAAAGGTGGTCTATTCACCCGCCATCCTGAACACTGCATACCATTGATAGCAACTCATCGACGGCAGGACTTATAGTGACGCAGAGAATACAAAGACTGAACAGCTCATAAATGGCGTCTTCTTTTTACCAATGAGAATCGTTTCAGCCTGACAAATGGTTCTCGGGGTCAATAATACGGAGAGATATAGGGATATGTTTTCATTCCACTAACATTAGGAAAAGAAATCGATGGATTGGTCTTAGAATGTTTATATAAGGAAGTATTATGATGAACCGACGGACGGAGTTCTATATTTTCGACAGAGGTTCAATTACCAGAGATCGTTACTGTGATGAAGTTATTTTTCCTCATGTGCGTGTTTTCCGGTGTGCCATTGGTCCCGACTTTGTTTTCATAGATGATAATGCACAGCCACAGAGAGCTCGCGGTGTTTAGAATTCCTGGAAAGTGAAGATACCCGTAGAATGGATTGGCTAGCGTGCTTCGCTAATTTAATTTCAATTGAATATGTGTGAGATATCAGGGAGACGCTCGTCGGCAAGATCTTACTCTCTGGAACACCAGACAACTGAAACAGATGCTCCTGAAAGAACGGGGACACTTAACCGAAGGATTGTTAGATAATCTGATGTTGAATGTTGATCTGTCTCTTGGCAGATAGTCTTTTGCACTAACGCCATTGTGTCAAAAAAAGGCCTTTTTCAGTTTTTTCCGTACTGTACGCTTCCTATTCATATTTTTACTCCTCTACTTTCCTCACTCTTTAGGCACTATATTTTGCCTCTGAAGTATGAGTTGTACGTTTCCCAGTTGAGTTCTTGTGGAATTCCGGCTTAAATAAAAATGTTGTTTAAGTTTTGTACACTAGCGTATACATAAATCTAATTTTAAAAACATCCTGCAGTATATACACTAAACTTAATTCTGCTGTACAACTGTTTCTCTCTCTATATATATATATATATAGAGAGAGAGAGAGAACTTGTTAGTATGTTAAATATATATATATATATGTATAAATGTATGCATGTAGCATGAACAGAAAATAAGAAATATTTAATTGAAAAGTTCCTGCTCTTAAGCTGCAAAGGATTGAACTGTTTTTTCACTTCCAATTAACATGAGACAATTTTACCGCCGTACACAACCTCCCGCAGGTAGGTTAATCTTATAATTTTAATAATATTTCTTTTTGTACTAAATATATATATGTATATAAAAGAAACATAGTAGTTTGTCAAAATTTAAAACAAAACTTTTTTATCCAGTCCTGCGCTATAAATGCTTGTTTGATGTAAATTAAACTTAAAGCGTCAAAAGTAAAATTAAATTGAAATCAAAACAAGGCAAATCCCCAACAATATTAATAATTGCAACCGTGGTTAAGATTTTTATATTTTTTAAATTTTTATAGTTCTTATAATATTTAATTTTTCATTGT
>KK119963.1:98813-135756 GCA_000611955.2 Stegodyphus mimosarum | reverse complement strand
TATATTAATATATTATTGTTTAAGTTTTTGCTACATATATCAAGATTAATGTAAACGTAATTTTGTAAAGACGTCACAAAATGGTGGTATATACACATATATATATATATGGCCGTATGAATACGGAGGTATAGTAAGTATATACATATATATATATATATATATATACTGTGTTGTGTGTGTATGTGCTGATTTTGATATACTGCATGTTCTTTTATCAAGAAATTTATACAATAGCTAAATACGTGTTTTATAAATAAATTACAATCCGAATTCACGTTTTCATACGTCATGAATACAAGAACATATTTTTATGATTATCGTTCAATCAATATATCTTACATCTATTTGCTTTGGAAGTTTCTTTACTTAATTCACATCAATTTAGTGGTTGTATTAATGAAACAGAACAAATTCTCTAAATTGAATGCCCATAATATCCATTAACTTCATTCTTCAAAATGAAAGGCATATTCAAGAAGAAGGAGAGGTGAAATTTGCCTAAAAGGAAAAGGAATTCCCAAACAAATGGTTTATTAATTTATTAATACTCAGTATTTCCCTTTATTCTTTCAAGCGTAATTAGTAAAGTTTGCATCTTTCCGGTAAGAGAGAACTTTGATCATTTATCAAATCACCGAAAGGAAAATTTTAAAAATTGTTTCATTGAACTGTTTCTGCTTAGAAAAGGATTAGAATTATTCTTTACAATAATGTTGTAGATCGGCGTATTATGCCTCTAAAGTTTAAGAATGAATGTTGTTCATAATGAATCTTAAAATGTTTCGGTAGTCTGTAGAATTTCAAGGTAGTGTGCTGTACGTTACAAATTGTATATGTATTTGTGTGCTTAACTTTATTTCCTTTCTCCACATAAAAGTTGTTTGTCTTAGATCTTCTTTTAAAAAAATCTTGTTTAAAGGAAATGCAAATTTTTCACTCCTTGGATGATCATATTAAGAATAATATATGCATACTTTTATGTAGAAATAACTGCAGAAATAATAGAAAGTAAAGTAATTGCAAGATGTCTGAAATAATTTTACTTGCGTTTGCCTTTTAATGAATATCGTATGTTTTTTCACTGGAATCTTTTAAATGCATCTAGAAGAAATGGAAATTGGCCTACCTATTTCATGGACATTCGAAACTTTTTTTTGCACATGGGTGACGCATAATGGTATTTTAATCATTACTGTCTTAAGTCTTAATCAGATAATTGAATTCATGCTGTTTTGATAGGATGCCGATTGCCTGGCAGCATGGATAATATGTTGTGATATCAATGACCCACTGACCTCATAGCATAAAATGAGCTCATAAGATATTTTGCTTCCTCTTTTCTGTAGTACCTTCGAGGTGTAACGGTAGCACACTTGGCACGTATTCCAGAGGTTCGATTCCTCCCCCCCCCGAGGACATTGCTCATTTTTCATGTCTTCTGCTTCAACTTGACTTTTTTTTTCTACAGTGGCACTTAAAGGTGGTGGACAATAATTCGTCACCACCAGGGTTTGGGAATAGGGTCCCCTATCTGCAGTCTCCCTTTAAAAGGGAGAGTATATAAGGTTAGTTAGTTACTTTTAAGCACTGGCCCCTAACCAGACGAAGCCTGCCATATGGCTATAAGGGGACAGACGAATTTAACGACAAACGAAAGTTAAATAAAGAAACATAACAAAATAAATGGTTAACTAACGAATATAACAACTTAATAAACATCTGGTGCTACGTTCAGATCAGGCAATCACACAAAACGAACATATGAAACTCAAGACAAGAAACAGGTTATATAATGTGCTTTTTCCATCCTTTCTGCACGCCTTCGTGGTGTAATGGTAGCACACTCGGGGCATATTCGAGAGATCCAGGGTTCAGGTTCGAGTCCCGGCGGAAGTAATGCTCATTTTTCATGTCTCTTGCTTCAAAAGAATTTAATACTGCAAGCTATTATGAAAAGCTGTTTATTGCCATGATATAAAACTTTTAAGAGAAAATTTAATGTTTCTTTTCTTAATTCCAAATTTTTTAATATTTTTGTTACCAGAAATATTTATTTTGGGAATTAATTAAATTTAAGTTTCGACACAGACATTTATTAAAACAAATTATACATGTAATGTACTAATAAGTTTACATTAAGTGTACTAAGAAGAACCTGAATTCAGGAGTAGCTTATATTATCTTATTCTCGGTAGTAGCACCATATATAGGCTTCAGTTACTCTTTAAGGAAGCAACAAGTAATTTCTTAATTTTGTAAAGCAATTAAGTTTTATAAAATATTTAATTACGATTTTCAAAATGAAAGTATTCCTAAAACATGAGTTAGTCCATGTCAATTATTTTTTGCATCACCAACGTGCATATTTGCATATATTAATCGACTGTTTTTTGATAACTAATAATCATTGCACATAACTGTACCAAAACATTTCACAAATTTATTACAGATTTAATTTAGGTACAAATTTTGTTGACAAACACATACGCAGATAGATTTGATCAGAAATATAGTTTATAAAATATAATTTTTAATATATTCAAATTAAAATAACATTCTTACGTAGCAATATAATGTAATATAGAAGAGAAGCATAAATCTAACGGCAAGGCCTTTTACTTTAATATTTTATAAATTCTAGTATTTTTTCAAAATCCTACTAAGTATCCTTAATTCGGAGAGGTGACGAAAATAAGTTACGCAGACGAAGTTTCTCAGAGTTAGTTATTCAGGAAGTGAAGTCTTAGTAAGTATAATCTGCTGACAGAAGAACATGAACTGAGGCTAAATGGTCTGAAGCAATCAGTTTGATATATTATAAATTAAACACATAGTGCTGACCATATAATTGCAACACCATGAAGGGAGTCCACAGCAAACGCTGCAATTTGTATGAAATGTGGAACCTGTTAATGTGTGGAAATGCTTATCATTTCCCGCCATGCACACATTCCAGACAAGAATAGTGATAATTCAAAGCAGAATGAAAGGACCGACTGACATGCCAATATTATATTCCGAAATTGCTTTCTTTTATTGTTTTTTGCGTTGGACATTATGTAATATGTAGAGTAAGAATTAGGAACTCATACCAGTAGGTTTCCAAATTCGATCATGGGAGAATCGTAGTCTACTGGTAACTCGGTGTTCGCCGAAAACATCGCGGACGAAAACGTCGCGGAGAAAACAACGCAAGGAGAAAACGTAGTCGTAAAAACCATCGTGAGAGAAAATAAAACAAAGAATAAACATGGCAGCTTTAAAACATCGTAGTACAAAATATCGTGATCAAATTAAAGCGGTTCAAAAACTTCGCAGTTTAAAAACACCGTTGTCGAAAATATCGTACTAAAAATAAAGTATCTAAAATCATCGCATGACGATAACATCTAACACATGCGTTTTTCAGGTTTTAAAAGCTGTAAATGCATATTGGCATAGTGATTTGGGACCTCAAGGAAAGAGCGATACTTTTGCTTCTATATTTCATACTTTTTGAATGAACTAATAAATTTTTGTTGAAATAGTAAGAAGGAAACTTAAGCATTTAGGGAATTGCTGCTCGTGATGGTTAGGATTCAAAACTTTCACAATAATTTTCAGTCGATAGTCATAAAATCTTTAACCTACCGGATAAATTTAAGGTATTTACTTCCTAAAGTACTTGACATAAAACCAATATGAAGCCATTGCGAGAAAAGTACTTCTAACTTACTATCAACACGCGTTTGAGCATTTTAGATGCGTAGTGTGCTGCTATTCGAAAAAGCATGAATTTTGACTTCTATATTCTAAATTGATTAATCTATTATTCCTTAATAACTAAGCCAGCGTTCTCAAACTCAAACTGCGTGCAGGCCGAACATACGATCTGGAAACAGCCGATGAAATACAATTTTCTTTAACAACAAGAAGAAGTTTTTTCACAAAATAAAAAGTATTTTGAATGAAGTTTAAAATTCTCTTCTTAAATAATCCCAAGCCATATATATACAACAATAAAATTGCAACGGAAAAGAAAATAACAGATTTTCATTTATTTTCTACACGAAATCTGAAGTTCGGCATGTGTAAGATATTTTTGTTGGTTACACTTTGTAATTCAAATATACTAAGAGCTAACTCTTAAGTTCTCAGAGCATTTTTTCAAATAATTCTAGCATGTTTTATTAATTATTAAATAAATTAACTTTAATTTAAACTAAAGATGAATATATTCTGAAAACTTTCCAAGCTTTGAGAGAAAATTTACTAAGTGGGACAAAACTCGAGAACAAATAAAAACAACCCAGTCTCTTAATCATTAAATGTTTCTTCAACACGTAAATAAAAATACATATATTTCACGTTAATAATTATAAACGTCTTCATTTCTCACTATAGCTTGTCACTTGATGGAGTTTTAATTCTGATACATTTTGCAGCCTTGGAAAAAAAATTACCTTCATCAAGGTTTCTAGATGCTCTTCTATTCCCCGTGTTTTTTCTTATTAATTTTCAAATGTGCAAGAAATCTATTCAGGTTTAAATGTATTTCCAAATAAAGCGATTATTCTTAGTACAAAAATTCGTAACTAATATTATTTATTTATTTACGAATAAATGTTAATATAGTCTATATCTTCAAATCTTTAAATAAGATTTATATTACATTGTAAATTAATTAACTGCATTTATAGATTTTCTGGTGTATTAATCACGTTCGGGTTTAAATAGAAATGAAAAATAATAACTGGGAAAAATAAAAATTAATAAACTAGGCCGCATAAAATTGCTTCTGGCGTGGGGGACCAGCAGGCTGCACATTTCAAACAACAGCTCTATGCAGTTTGAAATCACTGAACATTATTCTTAAAAATTTTAATCTCTGTTTCACTTGTTAATAATATATTTAACCAATGCAAATTCAAATACAGTATCTTGTTGCACCATGAAAAAAATAGCAGTTACCAGCTGCATATTTATCTCAAAAATATATTATGATAAAATGATAAAATAATTAGTATTTCATGTAATTCTGAGGCCCAGAAAATGCAAAAATCATTCCTGTAAGCATCTATCTCTGGCAATAAAAAGCTACTATTACAGTGTTGGAATTAGATTCGAATAATGTTTTTGCAAATCATTATGCGAATATGCATTTACAGCTTTTAAAAACCTGAAAAACGCATGTGTTAGATGTTATCGTCATGCGATGATTTGTAGATACTTTATTTTTTAGTACGATATTTTCGGCGATTTTTAAACTGCGAAGTTTTTGAACCGCTTTATTTTGGCCACGAAATTTGAGATCAGTTAGCTTCAATTATATGCTAGAATTAAAACTTTCTGAAAGTTCATGCCAGTCTCTACTGCCAGTGGCCAAACGTTCTAAATTAATAAAAGATGTATAGGGAAAGCGCTGGTCAAAGCAGAAGTCGTATATCCTACGTATTGAGGATACCTATGACAACGGTGGAAACATACAGTATTGAACTGCCCTATTGAAAAGTGGGGCGACATACACTCACGTTTGTGAAAATTGCAACACCAAGAAGGAATCGTCATAATTGAATGCAATTTAATACACAGTTGAGTGGTAGTGGTACAAATAAATGACTAAATGTTCAAAGCAAACAAACAAGAACAAGAGATCAGAATCAGTATTTTGTGTGGCCACCACGCGCCGCAATAAGTGCTGCTACACGACGTGGCATGGAGTCAAACAAAGTTTGAATGTCTGACTGAGGAAGAGCATTCCATATCGTTTGTACGCGTACCCAAAGTTCGTCTGCAGACGCAACAGGACGAGGATCACGAGCAAGACGCCGACCAATGACATCCCACACATGTTCAATTGGCGACATATCCGGGGAACACGCAGGCCAAGGAAGAAGCTGTACCTGCTGCGCTGCAAAGAAGGATTTAACAATCCGAGCAGTATGAGGGCGGGCATTGTCCTGTTGAAATACAGCGCCTGGCAAGCTTTGAAGGAAGGGAACAGCTTCGGGCTGTAGAACTTCACGGATATACCGGTTGCTGTTCAGATTGCCCACAATTCGTAGCAATTGAGATCGTCTATGATATGCTATGGCGCCCCAGACCATAACTCCGGGTGTTCGTCCACTGTGGCGTTCGATAATGCACTCCGGAAGGTGGCGTTCACCGGCATAGCGTCTGACACGAATGCGGCCATCATGGTACCACAAATTAAAGCGGGATTCGTCAGAAAACACGACATGCTGCCAATCAGCACGCCAGTCTCTATGCTGATTGGCCCATTGTAGCCGCAGGCGGCGATGGTCGTGCGTTAGGGGGATCCTGTATAAAGGAGTCCGTGCGCGCAGTCCACACTGCAGCAGACGTCTACGAATTGATGAAGCACACAATGAAACACCTGTAGCTATTGACCACAGTGCTGCCAATTGTCTAGAGGAAGCTGTACGGTCCGTCCGCGCCATGCGGACCAGGTGTCTATCATCGCGAGCTGACGTCACATTTCGGGGTCCACTCCCGGATTTCCGAGTTGTCCGACACTCGTCCGTCCACTGCTTCCAAACGCGCATCACTGTGCTGCTGTTACGCTGCACACGAGAGGCTACTGCACGATACGACAATCCAGCTTCACGAAGGCCGATGATTCTCCCTCGTTCAAACTCTGTAAGTTGTTCAAATCTCGCTCTCTTTCGTCGACGAGGCATAAGTACAGATTGAGTTAACGTTTACCACTAGCAGATAACCACCGATAACCATACACGCCTCACTACAGCCGTCTATTTATTCGGATCCATCAGCCGTTCAGAGGGCGCTGCTCAGCATACGCATGCGCTACGGATTTGCAATTCTAATCATTTGCATATCATGCGCTACCTTGCATTTCCTGAAAATTTCAGCTCACTCGCGTAAGTCCTTCATGGTGTTGCAATTTTCACAAACGTGAGTGTAGTTATGACATAGTCCTATGACTATGTACGAGACAATAATGCACGGGACTTATACGGTGACTGGTCAACCTCAATGTACGGTGACTGATCAATGCACTAGGTATGAGGACTAGAGTTGAACGAGGAATTCATCCAGTGGCAACTATCAAGCTAGTATTGAACCGATACGATCCTTCATCTTTCGTTCTTTTTGATGCTTTCACACAAGGATATGGCCGCAATTATGCTGTAAGAAGAAACAGAATTTCGGAGCAAATAACGACCTCACACCACTGATGTGTTCATAGGCATCACTGAATGCACTTCTTTGACTGGAGTTTTGCGCTGTAGCGTGAAATGGAGCGAAAGCAACGGTCTCCTTGCTGACCATCCATGGCGTTTTAGGCGTCATTGCACCGTTTGTGAGGATACGTGGGATTGTGTAACACCACCAATTTCCAGTCTCAGGGTTCGCGATGTTATTTCAGGATCCCTAATTTAGATGCGGACAACATGTTTGTCGTCAAGGATATCGATCTGTGTGATTCCTTAACACATTTGCTGCCAACCACGAGTTATTTCGTAGGTCGAAGCTTGTGTTTGGGAGACAGCTACGAGTTAATTCGTAGAACGTTTTTGTTTTACCTACACCACATACGATCAAACTCGTAGTATGTTCATGTTTTTTGAAGATATCTGGCTTTGAGGATTAGAAAAAAAAAAGAACAATTTGGCGCAATTCAAGTGTAATTTCTATAATTAATATAAATATAATATAAGCATTTATAAACTAAATAAACCTTTGTTATGATAATTGTCGTAAAGTAATGAATCTTTATTATGAGCAACCGCGAACTACGAGTATACTCGTAGATGGCGCTGTCATAAAGCATTCTATCTCAAAAACTGACTAGGATATAACTCGTATGGTTAATAAAGCAATTAAATTATCTAAATTCAATATCTTTCCCATAATTATATGTTTTGAATTTTTATTTTACAATTAATCAATTAAAATTTGTTGGCGGAGTGGAACCGTTTCTGAAAATACCGCTCGGCAGCGAACGTGTTAAGATCCTACACTTGTTAAAGTACGAAAAGTTTTTAAATGATATAACGTAACTTTCAAGCCATTAACCAGACTGTCTCGATTTTACTGATTTTCACTTTGGGTTTTACACACTGAAATAATTTCCTGAACTGAATTGTGGAGTTAATAACGAATTCGGCTGGCATTCTTTGCTTAAAGTAATGTTTGTCAACGAAAAAAATAGTCTGAGTGAGAAAAGTGCCTACTTGTGATGAAGAGGCGAAAGTTATCTAAAAATATGGTGAGGTTTACGGATGTTAATAAATTTTTAATGTAAATTTAACAATTTGAATTTAAAAACATTTTTTCATATTATATTTTCACTTCAAAAATTATGCCTCTGTGCGTATCCAAATGATCAGAAGCTTGTTGTTGTGTGTTCCTTTATTTAATGACCAAGATATTTTACTATACATTTATTTTCAATTTATTTACAAGCCATGTGCCACCTGGCATGTTTACAAGCGTTATGCCCCCTGACATGTAAATTGATACATCATACTAGTTTTCTGCCACCTGGCAGATACGATGTGATTATATCAATTATCGGTAACATGCCCGAAATATTGGCGTATTCGCTCCCTTTACGTTCTATAAAGCAACTAAGTCTTTGTGCGATGCGCCCTCTTGTACAAATCACCGCAATCACCGAAGAGGATAAAACGGCATCAAAGTCTTATTATTCCGTTTTTGTGAAACACATTATGCTTTGTCTTTCTATAATTTCCTAGCGAATGTTTTAAAAGAAATTCGATTTTATGAATTATTTTCTAACAAAGGCTTACATTTAGCGATGCAACAGAACAAATATGTTCTAGTACATTATATATATATATATGTATGTATATCCTGAATATCAACTTCAATCATTTCTAAAATTTTCTTTAACATATTGTCCTTTAAATAGTAGTATAATCGCCAGGAGAAAGCATGCATTTTAATTTAGTGCTTTTGCTTTTTATATTAATTCTCAATGTTTTTTTTCCATGAAGAATTTTTGAAATGTATTCCTGGATATTTTTTTTTTTCATTTTTACTTTAGCAAAATTATAATGATTTATTTCAAATATTTATTGATAGTTTATCTTTGGTATATTTTCAATTTAGAGAGTTTTATGTTTTCTAAC
The DNA here is from genome assembly GCA_000611955.2 of Stegodyphus mimosarum. Taxonomy (NCBI): domain Eukaryota; kingdom Metazoa; phylum Arthropoda; class Arachnida; order Araneae; family Eresidae; genus Stegodyphus; species Stegodyphus mimosarum. Next base: position 126,634 of record KK119963.1, on the reverse strand, counting down.
AATTAACTATTATTTTTTCTTTCAGCGTCACACCTATTTGGTCAGCTATCACCAGGATGGAAATCAGTTGCCGCATATAAGCATAGAGTTCTTGAATTTAAGTAGAGCTTTAGCAAATTTCGCTGACCGTTTCGATATTATTTTCTCCGAGCTTTTGAATTTATTTGGAGTTGACTTTAGCTAGCTGTGTTTACTAAGTTAAAACTATAGGCTAATTTTTTCCTCGGAAATCTCATATTTTAATACGTAAACTTTTTTATTCCCCTAAATTACTTCACAGGAAGAACTGACTCTCTTCATAGAGTTAATATTTTAAAACCGTTAGGTGCCGTACCACCTAAGGCTAAAAATATGTTGTTATACTTTCTACAATACGTTTTACTTATAAAACAAAATGTCCGAACAAAACTGTCTTTAGACAAACGAAAAACAGGGAGAATATAAACTTGCTAAGAAAATAATGCTTAAGAAAGTTTTGTCAACGAATAAGTAATTTATTTTTTGTGTATATTCACAGCAAACAGAACATTGGTTTTATCCACATTTTCTGAGTTTAATTTAATGTATTGCATACAAATGCCTCACAAAACACATGATTTACGTACTTAAATTAAAATTATTTCTATAGGTATGTTCAAATTTAAATCGTGGAAATGTGCTATTATTTAAATTTATAAGTGCTCTTCAGATTTTGATTCGCTTTCGGGATACCTGTAAACTTGAATCACACACTGGACTTGAGCTGTAGCAAAGAAATGCATGCACAGAGTTTAGTATTTTTTGTTGTTAATAATATACTTGTCGGCTGCGTTATGTGATCTGTCTCAGCATTTTATTATTGGATTATCGCACCGTTATTCATTTTACAGAATAGATACACTTATTTATGTTACATTTGTGATAAATTAACGTTTGAAACACAGAAACATCGTGAAAGAGAAAGATACATATGGAAAATCGGAAATACTTCTACGAGAGATCCGTCATCAAGATCTACAAGAGATCCGAATGTATTCACCATTAAGATACTCTATTGAATTCTTGTCGAACAATTCATCGATCAAAAACAGCAATTAGGGAAAATTCAGATAATTACCATAGTGCGATCATCGATTAAAAGCAAACTCTAAAGAAACGCAATTAAACACAGTTCAACAGCCAGAGAATGCAGGAGCTATTGAATAATGTGAATTGTTTAGAATGTATTAAGTTTGATCATTTGAGAACCATTTTGTCGCCACTTACAAATCATTGACATACTTTCGGAATAAAATATACAATAAAGCAAACCTCACGAATAAAGTATCTTTGCGTTTCTAGTTGAATAGAATAAATTATGAATTCTCCTACGAAAGTATAAAAGAGGGCATGAATGCATTTCCGTACTTTGCTTTATTATGCATCGAGCATTAAGGATTTGGAAAGCATTTATTTAACCGATCCTTTCAGTGTTTGCGGATCTAAACAATGATAATTTGGATTATAAGAATGATGAATAAATATTCTACAATTTCAAGGGTAATTTTAGCAATACGCAAATGTCAACATATATAAAGAAATTATAATATTTCGAAATGAAAAAAAATATTAAGCTGAATATTTATATTTTATTGCATTAATACTAGTAGTTATATATCAAGAACTTTATTTTCTTAGCTGGAGGAAATGACGTGGATTACCGGAACTTAAACATATTTTACACATGAGGACTTCTTTTATAAATTATTCTTCATGCACAAAATAATTTGGGTTTGTCTCAAAACACGAAATTTTTGATTTTATCAAACCTTTATGAAAAACCTGTATACGAAATACGACTATTTCGTATAAAGTATGAAAATAATACGAAATATAAATGTTTTGTGTAAAGTACGAAAATAATACGAAATATAAATATTTCTCAAGTCCTTCACGCTTGTTCTCAAGTCCTTCACGCTTGTTCTCAAGTTTTTCAAGTCCTTCACGCCCTTCACGCATTTCTCAAGTTTATTTTTCCTAATTTTTGTTTTGATTCTGAAACGCCATATTTTAGATGTTATTGCAGAATATCCTCTACTTAAAAAATAAGCTTTTTTTAAGTGCATATTTTTATAATTTTACTGCTTGTTCATACACGTCGGAAGTTTCTAGTAAGATAAATTCTTTAAATCAGATATGTTGAGCATTTTTCATTTGCGGAACCTCCAACTGATTCCCACTGATACTGCAGCATCTTTGAATTATATTCATTATTAATCTTGCTAACTTGTAGCATTCATTATTTTAATTAACCAAATTATTTTGAGCTTTCCTATCGATATCTCAAAGTTTCAGTTGCTGCCCGAATTTAGCGAGGAGCGAGATATTTATGCAAATCGCATATATCTGTTAGCAGTTTAAAAGGCAGGAGTTAACCAGGGGAAAAAACAGAGCCGCGGATTTATCGCCGTAAGGCTGTGCGCGCAAGGATTTCCTCTGTCTACTGAAAGTTCGCCTTCATAGGCAATTGCAATTACTAGTGCTTGCTAGTGAAATTCGCATTTATTGCATTTCACTAAGAGTTAGGCTTTCCTCACCGTCCTACTTAAAGTTAAGTTAGGTATTTGAATTGTTCACACACTTTATTTCATATTATTTCAGTTCAGCCCAAGTAGTGGCTTACTCTCAAGCTGGAGAGTTGTAATTATTTGAATTAAAGGGTCACTTTAAACCCTCCTTCTGGCTTTGTAGTTCTTCAACACCAAAAGGACATGGCCTAGATTTGCTCACTGTCCTCCACATAGGGTTTCACAGCATACGTTAGCAAGAAGATTAAGAGATTTAAGGAGAAACCTTATACTGGCGCCCGAACAGAAAAAAATGATGGAAGGAAGTTGGAATATGCCAAGTACATCCCAAAATACAGCTGCAATGCCTGATGGATTTGGATTCATAGTGGAAACCATCAGAGCAGCCATGAAGCCGGCAGTAGTTTTTGATGCCAGAGGACCTGTGAACACATTCCTGGAAAGGTTAGAAGCGCATTATTTTCTGTATCCAGCTCCGCAACATCAGAAGGTTATATTAGCTACAGGAGCATTGAGGGGCCAAGCATCAAACTGGTATAAGTGCATCGGAAAATGTCTGCTGGGAGAACCAGGAACGCCGACTTACACTTACGAAAATTTCAAACTAGCAATTTTGAGAGCGTTTCCTGTGGTTAAAGACCGTGCCAAACTCGAAGCTGAATTGTTTAGCAAGTACCAACAGCGAGTGGACGAGTTATCGGAATTTATTTTGAGAAAAATACAAGTCTTTAAATTATTGTATGGTACGAGGCCGGACCCGGAGATTATCCAGATAATCCTGCCCAGATTGTTACCATCTATACAAGATTTCATGGAGCTAAGAAATCCCGTGACGCTGGACAAGCTGTTTGAACTCGCCGTGCAATTCGAGAGCCGGCGAGCGGCCGAAAATCAACGAAGGCAACCGTATGAGCAGCGGCTGCAGGGGAACCAGAATGCCGAAGGAAGAAACAGATGATGGCCGAGAACTACTGGCACCAGTCAAAATGCGAGCGGTCAACATCGCCAAGTACAGCGCCAACAAAGTAATCCCAACTACAGAAGAAAATCATTCACCCCAGACAGAAGCCGGCAACAGAAGAAAACACCCGCAAAGCATTTAAACTCCTAAGGAATATTGCGGGGAAGGGGGTGCAATGTTCCGAGAAGAAGAAAAATCCCTCTGAAGTACATCTCAATACGGTCATGGTGAGAAATATTGAATTACCGAGACTACAGTTACTAATTAACAACGTACCCGCTACAGCTCTTTTAGATACCGGCGCTCAAGGAAGCTGTTTACCAGAAGATGTTTTATAAAAAGCACTTTCGTAGATATCGTCTGCATAGCGTGGAAGGAATGAAGGTGGTAGCAGCCCAAGGAAAAACGTGTCAATGCATGGGAAAAATGAAATAATTGGTATTGACATCTTAGGCCCCTACCCAAGGAGTCATGTAAATAAGGCACGATTTTTATTAGTCATTGTGGATCATTTCAGTAAAGGGGTTGAATTGATACCACTTAAGCGGGCTTCAACAAAAGTCGTTGCAGATTCGTTTTTGAACAAATATATTTTAAGATATGGATGTCCAGCGAGGGTGATTAGCGATAATGGTCCCCAGTTTGTAAGCAGTACATTTAAAATGATGTGTGACAAGTTGGGCATTAAGCATATGAAAATGGTACCCTACCGCCCACAATCAAATATAGCGGAACGGGTAAATAAAAATATTGTAAAATTGATTAGAAATTATGTGCAAAAGCACCATTCTAACTGGGATGACTGCGTCGAAGAATTTGCATTCGCCCTCAGAACGGCTAAGCACGAGACAACGAAGAAATCCCCCGCCGAATTGTTTTTGGGCAGGAAGATAATGACCCCCTTAGATAAATTATTTTATGTGAAAGATAGAGCGCCGGAATTTCAAATTGGTGAAATAGAAAAAATGTTAAAGGAGGCAGAAAAGTGCTCCCGGGAAGCGCAAAAGAAACAGAAACATTATTACGATTCAAAAAGAAGAACCGTAGAATATAAAGTGGGGGAGGAGGTGTTGAAACAGGCCCACGCACTTTCATGCGCAGCAAAAGATAAGGTCGCAAAATTTTGCCCAAGATGGCATGGCCCTTTTGAAATTACAAGAATAGTTGAATGCCGTGCATATTTAAAGAATGAGAAGGGCGAAGAGACTGTGGCAAATTTCGATCAAATCAAACATTATTATCGAAGAGCTAATAATAATATCTTAAAGGAACTTTTACAGGGTCCAGCCTCACAGAATTTTTCTAAGATTCAAGAGCCCCAACCAGGTCCCTCAACAACAAAAGAACCCAGTTTGAAAAGGAGGTTACCAGAAGAGAGGAAGCCGCAGCCGAAGAAAAGACCACCCCAGAAAGAAAAACGGAAAAACGCTAAGCAACAGTCTCAGCGAGCAAAGCGTTTGAGGAAGAAACCTCCAAATGAAAATACTACGAAAGCTCCACCACTACGGAGGGAACCGAACATCGAGAAGCGAGCCGCCGAAGGTGCCAATCCACAACGAAGGAGCCTACGAGTGCAGGAGCAGGAACGAGGCAGTCTGGAGAGGGAACGGGGACTTCAGCAGAAACGGAAAGCGCCACCCACCATTCGTCCCAACAAGGTATTTCTGGAGGAAAGGAGATCGACCAAACGAAAGGCGGGCCCAGAGTTTCAATCTAGGAGTACCAAACAACGAATTGCCCAAGCTACAGTATATCCAACCTTTCAGGAATGGACAAAAAACGCCTAACAGTCTGGCAGAAAGATAAGTAGATTCTTTATTTCATTTTTAAATTCACACAGTTATGTTTCTGATTTAAGTGCAAGTTGCAGGTTTAAAAGGGAAGTTACCCGAGTCAAAGGCCGGTTATCGGGTTGCCGAAAGCGTAAAGAACACGCTTGAAGGAACAAGTTAAACATGCAGCGGAAGAAATTCGACTTTTCACTTGAGAAACTGTGAGACTATTCGTGAAATGTTCTTTGTAATCCATAACATGTGATTCATCGATTTTAGTCCAAAGACTCTGTAAATAGGAAATTGAATTGTGTTAATTAAAAGCAACTAGTACGTAAGTTGTATAGCAAAACTGTTGTATTATATTTCTATGTATAAATAATGAATGTATTAATGTAAAACTGTTTTCTATGTAATGAATGATTTTATGTAAGCCTTAAGCACTGGTTTTGTGAATATCGAATATTTTGGAAAAGCGTAAAGGATACGCAAGTTAAAATTAAAATGTAATGTAAAAGCGTAAAGCGCACTGAATTAGAAATTGAATATATAAGTGTTATTTAACGCAATGAGCATTTAAAGAAAATTTGAATTGAAGATTGAAAGAATGAATTAGATGTATGAAATGGAATTGAAACTGTTTGAATGTTGTATGTAGTGTTCTCTGCTTTCACACAAAAGTTTAAAGTTCATTTCATGTTAGAACCTCAGGGCATTTCAGATTTGTTTTAGGGGAGGTCTGAGGTCTTGAAAGTCGAAGAATTAACCCCAATAGAATTGAAGTCAGGTGGTAGTTGTGAACACTTGACAAAGTAAAACTGCGTGTTTTTCACAAACACCTCATTTGACCAGAGAACAAGGGGGAAGTTTTAAAAATGAATGAGTGTAAAATGAATGCGTTTGGCGAAAAGCGCTAATAGAAATTAAAAAACGCGAATAAATAAAGCGCGAATAAAAGTCATTACGGAAAGCATTAGAGGAAGGGAATGTTGTACTTTTCAGGTGAAATGTACTTATAACATGAAATTAAAATTTATTTCCTTCCAGATTGGAAGGAACCAGATAGTATCAGTCAAGCCAAATTCCTGATGGATCTTTTTGATGTGAAGAAGGAAAAAGATATTCTATGTTAAAATATCTAAGACACAAACAGAGATAAACTAAATTTATTGGAAGGAACCAGACTAATGTCAGTCAAGCCAAATTCCTGATGGATCTTTTTGATGTGAAGAAGAAAAAGGATGAAAAATTATTCTATGTTAAAATATCTAAGACACAAACAGAGATTTAAACTAAAGTTAAAACTTACAATTGTAAAGGACGGTGAATAGGAAGGAAAATTTAGATTTAGAATTTAGCATCTTCCCTAAAAGCCGATTTTAGGCTAGTTAGTTTCAGACTACTAAATTCTGGGAGCAACTATGTAGCATTCATTATTTTAATTTACCAAATTATTTTGAGTTTGAACTTTCCTATCGATATCTCAAAGTTTCAGTTGCTGCCCGAATTTAGCGCGAGCGAGATATAAGGCAGGAGTTAACGAGGAGAAAAATCAGAGTCTTGGATTTATCGCCGTAAGGCTGTACGCGCAAGGATTTCCTCTGTCTACTGAAAGTTCGCCTTCATAGGCAATTGCAATTACTAGTGCTTGCTAGTGAAATTCGCATTTATTGCATTTCACTAAGAGTTAGGCTTCCCTCGCCGTCCTACTTAAAGTTAAGTTTAGGTATTTGAATTGTTCACACACTTTATTTCATATTATTTTAGTTCAGCCCAAGTAGTGGCTTACTCTCAAGTTGGAGAGTTGTAATTATTTGAATTAAAGGGTCACTTTAAACCCTCCTTCTGACTTTGTAGTTCTTCAGCACCAAAAGGACATAGCCTAGATTTGCTCACTGTCCTCCACATAGGGTTTCACAGCATACGTTAGCAAGAGATTAAGAGATTTAAGGAGAAACCTTATTACCTTTTAATAAATAACTAAAGCTAATAATAACTCCTAATAATATTAGAAGTACTTTAATTCTTATTTATATTTATATGGAATCTTTTATTGATGTTCTAAGCCTGAACTCAAACTAACTAATGTATATCTGATTCAAATCAATTTTGCAACATATAAATCTACGAAGAACGAATTAACAGGAGGCTACTGAGAAACACAGGCCCCATTTGTTTTAAACACGTAGAATAAAACTTCGCTAATGCCATGCAGCTAAATCTTTTTCATCAGCCCCCAATTTTGAAGAACACCCCGGGAAACAGCTCCGAGGGTCTCCCGTCCCTGTTTTCCTACCATAACTTCTCCAAAGGACTTTCGATTCGCGCATATTTTGAGTGCCCTCATGCCACATATACATTATGCATTATCAAACTTCCATGCTATTGGGATTCGAACCTGGGCCCTTCGAAACGGCAGTCAGTGTCAGTAACCACTGTCTCAGTTGGGGGGGTTGCTACTGGTACTTAATGTCTTAACCATATGTCGACTAGCAGACCTATTTACACTAAGAGGACTTTCCTTCTCGAACTTTCCTAATTTCGGGATCAAGTGTGAGCAGTAGAATAAATTCATTGCAAGTGCTCACGATTTGGAGCATTCCATCTTAGAACGAAAGGAACTGGTAACATACTGTTAAGAGTGCATTAAGACTTTGTGTATTCTTACTAAATAGAGTAAAACTTTTACTTATAAGAAACTTTTGCAGCGTTGTTTTGCTTTGCGGCAAAGCGCAGGGAAGACCATTATTGCTTCAAATGATCACATTGTTTTACCAAGCACTATTTGCCTTTTTACCTTTCGGGAAGCATATTCGGAATGATGGCCTTTTTTTGGATCAAGAAATATTTTAATATATCTGTTTATGCGGTATGACAACATAATTACCGAAACAGACGTTTAGCTATATCGATGATATAACTGTATCCAAATCACGCAATTATTGGTGATTTAAAACAATAAGTTTTGGGAATTCTATGTATATTAGTATAAAAGTAGACGATCCAGATTTAGAGCATTATATAAACATTAAATTTTGAATGAAACATTACAGCTTCTGAAAGCATCAGATAAAAAAAATGAAAATTTTAAAACCTAAATGGAATAAGAGGATTACAGTTGGCATGATGAACGGATGATCTTAGAAACAAAAAATAAAAGCAGCCGTAGCAGATTTTAACCCTTTCGGCCCCACCGAGACACATATGTCCCGCTATGTTAATGTGGCTACACTGCGGACACGATATCTTTCGACAACTTTTAAACGTGTTATTGACCTGTGAGTAATTATAATTTTTTTCAGAAACAACTGACGTGATTTTAATTGAGTAATTGGGCATGAGAATGATTTTGGAGAAGCTTGTCTCTTATACTCACTTAGTCACACACCTCTGTCCGTGACAGATTTTCTGGATCATAAAAGCATTTATTTAAGTAGCATTATCCTGCTTCTTAATTTGCTTTAACGTAATATCTATCTGTTTCTGAAAGTAATATCTGGGCTGATTAATCGAAGATTTTATAATATAACTCACACCCAACAAAATGTGAACTTGTGGAGAACGGTTTCAGGCATGGATTAAGAAATGGAAATGCCATTTAAATCAATGTGTAGGTGTACGAGGAGAGCACTTTGAAAGCAATAGTTCCACATGCAGATTTTTAATGGTTCATTTCGTAAAGCAAATTGTCGAAACTTGTAGACATTTTAGTAAACTCATTAATGCTTTCATTATCTTTTTTTCTTTAAAGAGCAAATTTTTATTCTATGAAAATGCCGTTCTGGCTAATATATCAAGAAATTTTGTCTTTAGGACACATATTGTTACCCAAAAAAATAAAAACAATGCATCAGTGACACTGCAGTGAACCAAAATGACCATGGTGTATGGTTCACAAATGGTAGACAATAGCAAGGAGTGATGCCACATTTTCCGGTTTATGATGAGGTCGCTTTTGTTTCACAAAACTATCTGTAGCCATATATGATTAAAAACTGAGTGAGTCTCACGTTTCCATATTCCATAATTACAATAAATTCTAAAAATCTATCTGGTAACTTAGTGCTTCTTAACCTGCGATTTTTTTGGGATCATTTAATTGTTTCTTTACCAGTATCCAAAAATGATATTCTTTATAACAGCAATTATCCTACTGAGATTGCATTTTTTCAAGCCAAGGAGCCAACATCAGGGAGTACTTATTATCCAAAACCAGCACTTTGGTCACGCTGATACTTGAAGAAACAACTGAAACACAAAGTACAGATCAAAAGGCAAACAGAGTGGGATGAATGTAACCAAGGCGGGCGTACATATGACTGCATCACAGAAGTAGACTACGAACAAAACATCACTTCCTCGTAGTTAATAAAATTTATTACAGGTCATGGTCTCTTTTCCGAATTAATAGTAACTACGTCAGCAACACTGAACCTTGTCTGTCGAGAAACTGCCACCCCAGACTATTATCTTACAGCCTGATAACTTAGCAGAGAACACCGCCTTAAAATCGCCAGCGACAATACCCAAATCTTCTGCAAGTTTACAGTTAAACAACGTCATTTGGTGGCAAGAATAGCCAAGATTATCGACACGTTTGGAAAACTCAGAGCCCTTCAATGCCTTATCATGTATATAAATATATTTATTTCTTTTATCTTACTCTTCTGTTCGGGAGAAGGGGTGTTAATAAGAACAGTGCTTAGAGTAAGAATTTAGTATTCACTTTTTTGTGAAAGTTTGTTTGTAAGTTTAAATCCCTGCCATATTATCGTTTTTAGATGACCCTCAAATATACGTTTGTAAATTTCTGTAAAGTTTGTAAAGTGTTGTATTTGCAATGTGGACTCTGTAAAGTAATTTTAGTATCTGAAATAATATACTAATTATGTAAATTATGTAATTATGTTTTGAGCCACAACAGAAAAAGTATCTTCCAATGTTATATGATGTATTTCCCTGAGTTACGCATGCGGGGAAGCGAGAAATACCACATATTCTCTTGATAGAATGATGGTATCTCCGTCTGCCGTCACTTCAACTGTGTTCCGAATGTCAAGAAGCGAAAACAGAAATACCGGTGATATTTTTAGATTCAGAAATTAAGCTAAAGCAGTGTTATAATTATTAGCTCAGCCAACATGTGCTGCATAAAATAATGCCAAAATTCCTTATGATAATTTATTTAGTGTATTAATTTGTTGGATAAAGAATTTATAATCAATTATTTCATTATACTACAACAACATTATTTCGAAAAGTTTATTAATAAAATGGAATCTTGAAGACCTAAGTCATAAATCTGTATCTATAAATGAGTCATCAATCTATGGTTACCAAGTAATTATTACAATGTTATGCTATTCCTATAATTATTACAATATTATATTATCGATGTTGAACCAATAGAAAAGAACAGAAAGTTTTAGAAATTTTGTGAATGAATATTTTTATATGTTTCACAGTACTCAAATTTTGTGGCGTATTTTCAAATAAAGAGCTTCAAAGAATTTTAAAGCTATATTTCCGCAAGCACCTTTACGGATGCAAGAATTAACAAAATATTCGAATCATTTTCACATTCTCTTACATATTCATACTGTGGTATTTGACTTAATGGGAATCTTAATATATACGTAAAATACAGTTGTGTGATATTCAGAACATTACTGAATTTTTATATTATTTGTCTAGAAGCAATATAGCAGATACATAAAAGATCATTTAAATTATACTCGTTTCCTTCTCACATACCCATGCAAGTGAAGATTGGTATCGGATTCTCAGTAAAACGAAAATACACTCAAAGCCCCTTATAAAAGCAGTTTTTACACAGCGTAGGGTATTGCAAAAATACGCATTGAAAACTAATCTTATAAAACGCAATATCACAGAAAATTCCCATATATTTCAAGCGGAAAATAAACGTTTTATATTTATTTATTCATTTATTTTACATCCTAGGTCACCTTTTACGTGCATTAAACATTGATTTGGAAACAGATTTGGAAGAAATAATTTCAGGGTCATATTTAAATTAGGTTTTACAATAAAATTACGTAAAATTATTAAAATTATCGAAACATGCATCCTCATAAACTTGATACAATAATTTGATATTCATATGAATGATATTTGATTACTCTTGATTTCTGAACATCGATATTAAAGCAAATCTGTACAGAATTACAAGAAAGAAAAATTTCCATTTTATTCATCAGAATAAAAATGCTATAATTCTATGAAACATACTAAAATATGAAACATGCAAATGCCTCAAATAAAGCAGCATACAGAAAGACCAGTTCTAAAGATGAACTTTAATGACATATAAACATTGCTTACGATGAAACTTGTGACCACCGAAGGAACCCGTATTTATTTGTTTTCCGTCTTCTCTGCGCCATGTGATATTTGGTGTAGGATACCCGGAAGCCTCGCATCGTAAGCTGACTTTGGACCTCTCTTCTACAACAGTATCGGAGCTTGTGCCGCTGTCTATTATAGCTGGAGGTACTAAAAGGAGGGAAAAATATGTATATAATAAATCTGCAGCTATAGAATACTAATAACTATCAATCAGGAATAAATGATTTCAGATACGATCTTTAATATTGTGAAAAGAAAAAATCTTAAAGAGTTCAAATTTTAACAACAGCCCAAAAGGATATGTTAAGGTCTTTTATGCTCTTGCTGAGCTCGCAGTCTACCAGTTCGCCCTTGCACTCACTGAACCATTCTTTTTTGTCTTTTTTAGCTTCATTATCAATCATCATTTTCTTCGCACTTACGCCATATGCAATAAAACAGCAAAATTAATAGAATTTTTAAAGCAGCATAACAACATATGCTTAGAATTACCAATGCAGTGTCATATATTGGCATACATATTTCTCTTTTTTTCAGTGTTTTCGCAGTGCATCATATCAATGTTCAGTTTTCTTAGTAAGATGACTGGCAAACCTTTTTTTTTCTTTCTATTAATAACGTTTTGTGTATTAAATCTAAATATTGAATATGCTGTGCGCCCTTACACTACATAACATTACATTCAACAGCAAAATCATAAATCCGCTAGACACCCTCGAGCTAAAGATAAAAATGTTTTATTCTGTACAATGTTGCCACTGCTCGCTCTCAAATCTCTGGGTTTATTAATCAAGAATTTATTAAAGTTTTACAAAATATGAAATACAAGAGGTTGTGTCTAATTACCAGAGGCAAAAAATCATTGGCAAAAAATTCCTGACAGCTGCTTTAGCAGAACAGGTTTTCAGTTTTATGATTAAAACTATGCAAATTTTCGAGTTTTTGCAACAGCTCAAAATCCTCCTCAGTATATTTGGAATGTCTCAGATGGCCCAAAGCATTAATGCTTCATAGACCATTAGTTCGCTAGCCAACATTCATAAAATTTCAAATCATAATGATTGATTCCACAGATTAAACTGTCTGTATCAGAGTTACGGATCGCATTTAGCTTTAAAAATAAACTTTACACATTTCATGATTTTCTTACTGTACATGAAATTCAAATACATCTAATTATAGATACGCTTACTGACAAGAGTGATAGATTAGACTCCAACATTTACAGATCTTTTAGTTGCCGGTAGAACCGAACACTGTGCAAGGTAAATTGATCTACTTGTATGCTCTCATTCAATTTTAATCTGCTTAGTGATGCTAGACAGTGGTTGTGATCATTAGCTTGTCGTGGTTTCTATAACACTTCCCCTTTACGGAGATGTATCTTTTGCTGCATTTAATAACCTCCCAGGGAACAGAATTCCTGAGATTCTACTAAAATCCACTGTTTTTAATTAGCCCATTATTAAAAATCGTGATTTTTAACATCTGGATGCAGCACCATCTGGGGAGCATATGTACAGTCTTCAGCAAAATAGTTCTCCATCAGTTTGTTCTTAACAGTCTCACTTCACATATTTTCTCGACACTTCTACATATTTGCCTTACCATCCTCCAGTCTGACATGATATACTGCTGCATCACATTATTACCAATATAAATATGCCTATGAACTTAGATATAAACTCTGTCTTTTATTGATCATGTATTAATTATTGTTAAACTTGGTGCTTTAAAAGTTTACCTAGATTAAAAGAGAAGTTATTACAGACTGGATGCGTCTCTTTTACAAAAGTTTCCACAGTAATCCACATAAATTTCAAGGACTTGCGAATATTTCTAACACATACCATGCATTTGAGCTTTATCTTGCACTCTACGATGCCTTTCATGATGCTATCGGTAGTATTTACTACGCTGAAACACAATGCGTGCTTCCAAAGAAATCAAAGAACTTGTTAGAAGCAGTAATGAAAAAAAAAATATCAAATTTCCTAGCATTCTCATTTATAAAGAAAAAACAATAAAATCAACAAAACTATCAGAATCAAATATATGAACTTGGGAAATCTAAATGAGGAGCTAAATCTGCCGATTTGAACCTCAATGACGGTTCTTTCTAATAATTCCAAGAAAACTTTACCTATAGAAAGCGCATTTTTCTGAAAATCAAATTTCTTTCAAACTTTGATAAATCTAAAATTTTCGTAAATAACTTTTAGACTCAATTTTCTACAAATAAGTTTGCTGCTGATTTTCCATTTACCGACAAAATCAATACAGAAGCCGAAAAATGGCGCAATATGTCAACAATAAACAATGTTAGATGTCTAGTGACGGACACTGAAATTACAAAAATAATCAGAAGGTTAAATATAAAAAAACTCCAAGAAATTCATGGTATTTCTAACACTATGATCAAGAATAAGCCCAAGAATTGCATCACTAATGTACTAGCATTCTTAATGTAAGCATCACGAATATTTATTTCTCCTTTTCTCTAGAAACGTTCAAAAATATTTCTCTTTTATAAATCAAGAAAGGGCAATAACCAACGTCGAAATATGTGGACCTATAAATCTTCTATCAAACATGGAATAAACAGTGCCAACGAATGCTTGCCAAAGAATTATCCTAAATAGATTACTATCTTTCTCTCTCAGTTCTCAGGTAAATAATATGAATTTCAGACACATTACACAGAAACCATACATTTAGACTACTTTTATCAACATGAATGAGCTTTGTGAACTAAAGCTGCTCATTTACTATTTGTTTCCCAATAGGACTTTTACACAAACAGCTAGTCCACTTTACAGAGTTGAATGCTAACGCCCTTCATCATAAATAATGCATAGCGTTCTTTATGCAAGATAAGCAAAAAGCATTTGACCGTATTTGGCATAAGGGATTGATTAATTTATAAACTTATCAGCATGAATAAGTTTTGTGAACTAAAGCTGCTCATTTACTACTTGTTTTCCAATAGGACTAGTTCCTTTCCAATAGGACAATAGGACTTTACTATTTGTTTTCCAACAGAAACAGCTAGTCTACTTTACAGAACTGAATGTTAACGTCATTCATCACAAATAATGCACAGCGCTCATTATGCAAGATGGGCAAAAAGCATTTGACAGTATTTGGCGTAAGGGATAACCTTATAAATTTATCAAGGTAGACAATCCTTGTGAGCTTAAATTGTTCATTCATGTTTTTTTAATCCAACAGAAGTTTTGCAATTAATTACAGTAATGGATTTTTCATTTATACAGAAATGGAAGCTGGAGGACGTCAGGGCCCATGTTTAGGACCAATTCTTTATCCGTTTTATACAAGGGACTTTCCTAAGCAACATCTCGACCGCCATTTAATGCTCTCTTGTTTTGCAGACGATGTAACTCTGACAGCTAAATCAATTCAACCTAAGACTGCTATCAAAAGACTCGAAATTTATGTTAACGGCACTGAAACAAACGCAGAAACTTGAAAATATCTATTGCCTACATTAGCTTTAAAGTGGCTAAAGCCGCTGAATACTGGGAGTTCAACGTGTGTTTGATTCCAGGCGAACAGACTGTACGCTGAGATTTTCATATCCAATTTAATATTTTGTTACCATCTGGCATTTTCAAGAAATTTTTAGTGTCTTTCGTTTGCCTTTTTCATTCTTTATGCTTTTTGAATTGCATTTTTCGTTTCTTTTATTCTCTGAAGCAGGGGAGATTTTCATTTCAGTTTTATTTCTTCTTAAACATTAATCATTTAAGCCCGGTTGTAATTTCTTAATTTTTCTTGTTATGTTCCTACAAATTTGCTACATTATAACAGTTGTTTAATGTTATTGTGATCTTTAGCTTTTATCATTTTAAAAGAATTTTGGTTTTTATCGTTTTGTATTTTCAAAATGTTTTCTTTTTTCCTGCTACGATCTTGTAACTTAACATTCTTTTGTATTTTTTCCACGGAGTTTAATACACCATCAGAAAAATGCGGTTTTATAAACTAAGTCTAAAGCGTCGGAAAGGTTTGAACTATCTCCATTCTTTGCTGAAGTATCAGAATATCAGTCCCAGATTTTTGTAAGTATGTCTTATGTTTACGTTTCGAAAATACGCAGAAATTACAAATGTCACGTCTTAGTAACATTATGTTAGAATAACTATTAAATCATCTTACATTGTCCCTTAAGTCCACTGAAAATACAGGCAAATGTAAAAAGACACAAAAATGTAAAATAATACGTTTCCGCCTTATGCAAAGCTAAATTTATAGAAATAGTGAATAATAATTGACCGAATGTGCCTCAAAACTCTATTCTTCAAACAAGAAAAAGAAAATATTCTACATAATTTTATCACTTATTATTGCCACATTTTCCTGAAATTCGCAGAGTTTTCCTCTGAAATTAATGGATACTTGAGTTTCATATTTCTGTAATCTTAAATTAAAAGTTTTTCTTGTATCGCTTGAAAATAGTAATAAAAACTTTACAGTTAAATATGGCATGTTAACAAAATTAGGGCATTTTGTCAAATGTCAAATCTCTCGAGTACCTCAATTAAAAAAAAATCAAGATTTGGAGATTCGAATTTTTGAGATTTTTTTTTGTTTCTCAAATCATTTGTAGACTAAACTAAAAACATTAGATATTTTAACTCAAATCCTTGGATAAATTTTTTTTACTGAACCCAATAAAACGTTATTGTACAAAGGTCTGTGAGCCGGATAACACGTAAGAGATTCATTGCGGTCCTCAGTACCCCAATCTTAATTTTCTGGAAAGAGTTAGCATCCTGTGTTAATTATGCCTTGAAATAATCCTTACTTTGGTTTGAAATGTTTTTAGAATAACATGAAAATCTTAATTCTTTCTTAAGTAAGAGCTCTCACGTTTCACTGAGAAAATGAGCTTAATTCAAAATTTCCGGTATATATGTTACCGTTAAAGTATATAATGCAGTTATTTCATAGAATATCTAGTTATTCTATGAAATAACTGATCGTGCCCGTTAAAGTGTGTAATATGTTAATAATTTGACACTTTAACTAGTTATTCTATGAAATTACTAGGTATTCTATAAATTAACTAATGAGAGACAGTTAAAGCGTAAAATAAATTTATCTAAAATGAAATAACTAGGTATTCTATAAATAAACTAATGATAGACAATTAAAATGAAAAAGAAGCAATTTATCTACTTTATGCAGCGTATAAATGGTATTTATGGTAACCTACCATAAAATCATTTGCTACAACAAGGATTACTAAAATGACACTTGGAATTACAAACAACATTATTTCTAAAACAAAAACATTTTTTGTTGACACGCTGGGTTTTACACGAACATTCTATATTGTTAAACGAAACGTAAATGTACCTTATACTAAAAAGCGAGATATGTGATATAGATTATTTTACACTTTAACGGGCTGAAGATCGTTATTCTATGAAATAACTAGTTAAATCATGAAATACAAGAGAGTTTTCACTTTAACGGATACGATCAGTTATTTCATGGAATAACTAGGTATTCTATAAAATAACGGATTTCGTTCTTTAACGGTTTCATTATTTAAAAGCTTTTATTATGATTGTTTAACAGAAACAGGCACATATTTCTAAAGTCGGTTTCCACTAAACGCATATTTCAAAATTTTGCCTAGAAAATTTTTTAATGATAGACAATAGCGGGTTTTACGTAAATTATATTTCAGATTAGAAAGCTTCTAAGCATTGGAGAACCTTTAGGATTCGAATTAGGGAAAACTCATTTTTAATAATTATTCAAAACTTGAATGCTCATAATATTATCTATTGCTTTAAAATTATGCATTAAATTTTTTTTGTTATTTAGTTCACGTCAAAGAGAATATAACTGCAATATTAATGCTTAAGTACAGGTGTCTAATAAATAAATATTTTCTACAATTTCTAATGTTTTGTAAGAAGTAGCATAAAGAAATGTACAATAGAAATTGTATATTGTGTGTTTAAGTGTTTTTAAAACTAACGGGAAACGTTGTGCAAACATGTTTATATTCAAAGTATGATTTTACGATTATTTGCTGTACATACATAATTGGATATAATTTTACAGTGTAAATTCAACAATACGCGTTTTGATAACAAACGTTTTTAATACCTTTTCGTCAAAATATCACGAATGTTTTACTATACATATCATTCACAGTTTTATTGTTTAAGTTTACCGTTTCTATAACATACTATAAATTTTTATTTAAACTATTTATTAAAAATATAAAAAAAACGAAGTAAAAAAAACGTACACTGCTCAAAAATAAAAGACACACAAAAAAAGAGGGTGGCAGTTTTTATATTTCCCGTTCTACTGGGCCGATTGACCAAATTGAACTTGCGGTTTTTCATGTCTCAAAAGCGCGACTTAGGATATACACTGGTGTGCAAAAACTAAGGACGAGACGGTTATTTCAATATAACTTTGTACAAAAGCTTTCCAAATCAACACATTTAATACCGTAAGATCCCCAATACGTACGTATATGAGTAATGTAAGCAACACTTACTCAAAGATAAATCAGAGGGGTGAAAAGAAGCTTTATTGAAAAAGTAGCATGGAGCGCAATGCGACTGAAGGCCGAAGCATCCCTGTGATGGGTGTCCAGCAAGAAACATCCGGTCTCTAATAGGGGATATGATCTCCCCTGACTGCTAGGCAGGTTTCGCATCATTTGTGCATGCTGGATATATGGTTGTTAATGAGCTGTTGAGACACTGCTGCTCGTTCCTCATGTAGCACCAATCGCAGTTTCGGAATCGTTACTGGCGATACGTTACGTGCTGCCACGGGTCTCCCTAGTAAGTTCCGTACATGCTTGACGGGATTTAGATCTAGAGACCTTGCCGACCAATGCATGTGTTCAATAGCTTCACTCTCCAACAGCTCTCGACAGTAGCTGTGCGATGAGATGGAGCGTTGTCCTCCATGAAGAGGAACTGAGGACCCGTAGCCCTTGTGAAAAGACGCACGTAAGGAAGAAGAACCACGTTACAATAGCAGTCCCAGGTGACGAACCTCCTTGGGAGATATGAAGGTCGGTCCGGCTACCAAGCATTATGTCTGCTCGAACGAGAACTCCGCGACCTCCAAAACAGTCCCTTTTGATGATGTTGAAGGGGTTATTGCGTGTTCCCCGCTCTGTCCAGATGTGTATGTGTCTAGAATCGCAACTCAGACTAAATCTGCTCTCATCTGTAAAGAGTACTCGTCCCCATTCATTGTCTCTCCAATTCCGGTGTTCCCGGCACCACAGAGAACGCCTTCTCCGATGGGCAGGCGTTAGAGGTACACACCGTACAGGGCGTCGTGCAAACAGACCACCACCGTGCAGTCTTCTGGCCACGGTAAAACGCGATATCGGTCGTCCAGTCGCCTGTGTCGTGTGTCTAGCGATTTCTCCCGCTGTCTGCCGCCTGTTTCTTCTGGCCTGTAAGGCAATATACCGGTCATCTGCGGGTGTGGTTCCTCGTGGACGACCACTACTAAACCCCCGGATAGCTGTTCCTGTAGTTTGAAATTGTCTCCAAAGTCGTGAAACGATGCTGTGAGCAATTCCGAACTCTGCAGCCACACTTGTCACACTGCGGCCTTCCTCCAACTTCCCAATGATTCGACCTCGGGTAAAAGCATCCAGATGTCGTCTAACAGATTGATTATTCGCCATTTCTCGCTGAGGCAGCAACTCGGTGGGATTTTAACTGCTATACGGCGTGCAATCTCTTTGCCAGAAATACTGATCTTACACCGACATCATGCTTTATACTACTCAGACACTCCCCCATTACGTCTACCTGCATATCTGCGCATGTGCTACCGTACATCACCTTACTTAATCTCCTGATTGGTCTTTCTGTCTGCTCTGCCTCTTCGTTTAGCTGATATGCTAATTTTTAGACTTCGTCCTTAATTTTTGCACACCAGTGTATATTAGATTTATATATATATATAGCATTATTCTAATATAGGTATTTTGACACAAAATCGGACTTTTTCTGAAATCGCATGACAATTTTTTCCATATTTCGATTATACTACTCAAATTATGGCTAAATATTAAATTCTGTAAAATTTGGTATTGGCGAAATTTACGGAGAAATTCAAAAATTTATCTTGCGCATTTTTTTGAGTTTGCGCCAAGAATAATTCACCTGGCGAACTTTTTAATATATGGCAAACTATTTACCTTTCTCCTTTTACATTGTATATGTGCGGAAAAAATCACTTCGTTCCTACTTTCAAATAAGTTTAACGAAGTTCTTAAACAACATTTGATAATATCGCTTTCAACAAATATGTCAAATTTCAAAACGCACCAATGTACAAATTCACGTATATCTTCGAACGGTTTGAATAAAAAACTCAAATTTTCGGCAGATATGCTTGGAAATACATCTACTGTAAGATGATGGTAAAACTTTTACAGATTGTAATTCAAATTTTGTTTTGCGAAAAATTTTTAAAAATTATTTAAAAATGCAAATTTTAAGAGCAAATCATAAAATGTGGGCAAATTTCATTTAGAACGAATCTAAATTCCGAAACGTGAAATGAAGAATAAAATAAGTTTTATAAAAAAGAGAGATAATAAATATATACCAAATTCAATTAACATGGACTAGCTAAATTTCTGAGAGCTAATTTTTTAAAAACTACTTGTGCGATTTTTCCAAAATTGGCAGTTTGGCGTAATTTAAGTCGTAGAATCGAAATATGGAAAAACATTGGCATGCTCTTTCAGGAAAAGTCCGATTTTGTGTCAGAATATCTATATTAGAACAATGCTATATATAAATGTAATATATATCCTAAATCGCGCTGCTGAGGCATGAAAAACGCAAGTTGAATTTCGTCAATCGGCCCAGTAGAACGGGAAGTACAGTCTCCCCGCCTTTTTTTTTAGCCGCAGTGTGTATTTTTATAGACAACGCATAATGGGTTAATATTTCCTTTCACGTCCTAAAATACTTTAATATTTAAAAATACTATATTTTAGGCCTTGAATTATTTATAAATATACATTTATAATACTATATAAAATATTATATTTTTTAAAGATTCTATTTTCCGAGTAATCATTGAAATTAACGAGAACGATATGCATATCCAGACATTTTTCGTTTCATACAGTCTATCTATTTTGAAATATATCCATTCGTAAATTTCAAAGATATCTCTTAAACATATCATTATAATATTATATTTCAAACACTATCAAGATGAAAACCATACACAAATTTACTACTGAAAAGGCCTTTTTTTGCCTTACCTTGTAAAATATTAGTATATGATATATGCGAAGTTTTTCGATATATTAGTATAAAAATATTCTTTTCTGTATCACATAACTAAACATTTTGAACTTTTATTCTTTTCTTTAAACTATGCCTATAATATGGCATATAATATGATATAATATGATGTATAATATGATATAATCTATTATTCAAAGCATTACACTCTGCATTTTTGATAAAGAATCACATTTTTCGATAGCAAAACTAATGCATTAAAAAGTAAAGGAGAACAATAATACGTAAGGCGCAGTTACTATATTTATGTCATATTTTGTGCACGTTACTTCTGTCAAAAAATTAAGATGAATCAGGAAATAAATAGCTACAGTTTTACACAAGTAAGAAAATAATTTTGCCAATGCAAACCAATGCATTATTAGTATATGTACTCTAGTTCTATTAGAGAACAAAAAATAACTTTCTGTTTAAAGATAATTTTTCTCTTTATGTTGTGCTTTAGAATAATAATTGAGGTTGCATTTTACTTTTAAAGGTATTGATTTTTAATACAGTTGTTTTAATCAGTTGATTTTATGCCCTGGTCATTTTGTTCCTAGGAACTGCTGTCTGCCAGTAGCGCATGAGACATTATATCTAGTCCATTGGAAATCTGGAATCAATGATGAATAATTAATACGTTTACACACCTTCAAATCTGACATCCATCACTTTATCGAAATCCTTCCTCACTGTTTTTATAATCCGCGAGCACACGCGCTGGGTATCTCATACCCGGGGGCATATTCTTTGTCCCTTATCTCCAACCCTCTTTCCTGCAAATGGATGAAACATTTTGTATATGAATTCAGGGTCACATTCTTGAAGCTGGGAAGTCCATGGAGTGATTCTTCGAATACTTTTCTAGGAATAATACCGGTGGGGTATGTGACACCCACGCACCTTCTGGCGTCTCTCAGATTTTCATCATCACTCTCTTAGCTGGCCAGCATGGAGCGGCATCTAAGTTACGATAAGGAAATGAAATGGTTGAGAACTAACTATTTTAGAAATCATTTAAACAGATGGTGAATAGTTTAACGAAGAGGAGGAAGAATTAATAGACGAAGAATACAACAGCAACCATTATTCATCAACAGACAGTGATACAGACGTTGAATTAGATAGCGAATTACAAAATTAATCAAATGACTAAAATTATGTTGGTAAAAATGGCCTGATTTGAAAAAAAAAACACATTCCGGACGAATGTTAGGACTAGTTCTAAAAACATTATCTTCAAAATTCCAGAAAATACAGATTATTCAAAAGAAGCATCAACACCGTTGTATTTCTGGTCTCTGCTCATCGACAAAGACATGATGAAAATGATAATTCAATGTACAAATATTGACATTGATTCTATTCAGGAGAGATTTGCACGTGAGTGCCATGCAAGGAAAACGGATGAATATGAAATCAAAGCACTTTTGGACCTTTTGTATACATATGTGGTGTTCACGAATGCTCTAACGTCAATGTAAAAGATTTGTGGGCAACAGACGGAACTGGAATGGATATTTTCCATAAAACAATGTCCTGCAAGCGATTCCTTTTCCTACTAAATGCCTTCGGTTTGATGACATACGGGATCGCTCGAGTAGAAGAGATGAGGATAAACTCGCTACCATAAGACAGTTTTTTGAAAAATTCGTTGAGAACTGTCAGCAAACCTACACTGTAGGTGAATATGTTACAACTTATGAAAAGTTAGAAGCATTCAGGCGACGATGCTCATTCAGGCAATACATGCCTAAAACCAACCTGCCATATATGGCATAAAAATATTTGCAATGGTTGATTCCAGAGTGTTTTATACATGAGAAATGGAAATATACGCTGGCCAACAGACAAAGGGGCCGTTTCAGTTCGATAACAATGCAAACGCTATTGTAAAGCGCTTGATGGAACCATTGTACAAATCTGGACGGAATTTGAGTGTAAATAATTGGTATATGGGATACCAGCTATCTCAGGACCTACTAAAGAAAATAACTATAGTCGGAATTGTGAGAAAGACTAAGAAAAAATTTCCTCCGGACTTTCTAACGAAGAAACGGGAAACATATTCTTCAATTTTTTGTTTCCAGTAAGAAACCACGATCGTTTCTTATGCACCAAGGAAAAACAGCAGAAATGTTGTCCTATTAACAACTATGCACAACGATTATAAAATTGACGATAGCACTGGAGCACTAAATTGCCGGAGATTATTTCATTTTATAATCTAACCAAAGCAGCAGTAGATGTTGTAGATGAAATTGGAGCAGCATATCCTACAGCTAGAGTATCGGAACGGTGGCCTACGGTGATTTTAAATATTGCAGCAATTAATGCATGAATAATCTTACTTTCCAAAAAGAACCACCAATCCAATTTAGAAACAGGCGTTCTTTTCTCAGATCATTAGGGCTGATGTTAGTGGAAGATTACATAACTCAACGGCGGCAGCAAATCATGCTTCCTTTGAAACTGAAAGAAAAAATAATTTCAAGAGATTGCAACATGGAACCACCATCTAGAAAGATGAAAACATTTACAGAAGATGCGCTGGTTGCCCTAAAAACAAGGACAGAAGGACACGGTTTCTGTGCGAGAAATGTAATATTAGTATTTGTATGGAGCATATGTGCTCAATCTGCCAGAGAAGTGCAAAATAATTGTAAATTAAATATTTCATTTATTATGTTCTTTAAAATAGTCTAAAGTCCATTTTTTACGTTAATTCATATTTATACTGATACTTATATAATTATTGCAATGTAAAATGTGTTAATTGTTTTCGGGCATGACATACAGCGCCCTTTCTCGTGCTCGTAATTATGGCGCGCGTGCTCGAGGGTTGAAAGCTGTTATTCATGGTAGCCACAGAGAAAAATAAAATTTCTTCATCACTACCAATTTTTAATACCTATAGTTTTTAAATAAATTATTCCTTATTTTATATGACTGTAAGGTATATTTTAATTTTATAACAGTTATTTTAATTTAATTCTTCTTTCCTATCTCTTCTAGCTTCAATTTACAACTCCCTACCAGAATGATTCTTAGAATAGCGTTAAGTGCAAATGAGAAGGAGGAAAATATTTAAGTCAAGTTCTACTGACAGACAGAGTTAGGATTTCTAAATAGCGCGCGTTTGCCTTTGGGCTGCATCTCTGTAAGCTGTTACTACGCTCGGCCGTATTGCGTGCCTTTTGATAGTTCGCTGGCTTATTTAAAATTTCGGGCCAACAAGTTTAGAATTGTGTTAGCTTCGGCTAAATCTCTTTAGTTAGTTATTACTTAGTTCTTATTTCTTACATTTTGAGTTTAAGCACAAGTGGAGGCTTTGATCTACGTCCTAAGAAAGTGGCCGATTGTTAATCTTATTTTGAGCAAATAAAGGGTAATTAACCATACTTGAGTTTAAGTTTCTGTTCTTGGACTTAAGCGTTTATTCGTTTATCAGTTTACTAGGTTCATCGCCACTTGATTTGACATAATAAAAGTAAGGAATCCTACATTATTTAGTCCAACTTACTTTTCTAGCTTTCAGAAAGCCATTCTGGGTGGGAGAATTTGAATCGTATAATTGAATATATTACTATTGCCCGTTTGATGACTTGAAAATTGCGGAAAATAATTTCATGCTTTATAGCAACTGACAGATTGTTTGTAGAATTAAACAACGTTTATAACAATAATAATATATTTAAATGCTTGGCAAAAATAAATATTTTAATATTAAAAAAAACGAATTTAAGCAAGTTAAGCCTACATGATTAATTTTCTTCTGTGATCTTCATAAAATTCGCCGCGTTAGTCAATTGATAGCAATCATGACTGTTTTGAATGGATTGAATTATTTGAGAAAGGGTTGCATATTTGTCTAACAAATTATGAGGAAGATTTTAAAGGGAAATTGGCTTATATATAAATTACACGTGGGGAGGAACCATGAAAACTCCAATACTGACTGTCTATTAGCAGGAACTCGAATCCAAGTTAAAAGAATCCGCAATCTTGCCGAGCGACCAGTGTCCAGTGGTGGGAGTTACTGGCATAGCATCATTACAAATACTTTATATTCTTTCACAGATTTTCGGGAAATATTGTCCTGAATAAAAAGTATTTTGGGGTTTGAAACATTAAGAAGTGACAATTATTCAGGAAGTTTTAACTAAAAAGAGTCGTTTGCTCAAAAATATTAAATAAATATTCATAATTATGCTATTATACTTTTTATTCCTAATTTGTTTTTGATTTGATTGACTGAGATATTGTTACAGAAACTCTACCGTTTTCATCCCTTGTTATCGAAAATGATTGCAGTATATAAAAACAATTTCTGTCTATTAATTTTAAATATAAATTCGGATTTCGAACACCCATCATACATGTAAGAATTATATAAGAACTGTAACTTGCAGGCAATTTTTCATTTCGCCGGCGCAGGTGATAAGTTCGCCAAAAATGTATAACCGATGCCAAACGGAATATTTCCCCTGGTAACCTTTTACGCCACATTTTCAAAACAAGCCGCGGCCATTTCTTATCAGATTGATCATTGATCTTTTCTTTCAATATTGGCATACAATTACATAGCATTTTTACCAGAGAGGTAAATTTTATGCTCTAATCCCATTCTCGGTAATTAAGTCAATTAGGGTGCAATCACACCTCTCACCCGAAGGCGACGATATAGAAAAGGCAAAATCAAGAATTAAATTCATCATTTCTAATAAGAATACGCTAGCGAAGTAAAGAAAGCACCGAGGTTTTACATAATTTCTGAGTAAGCAATTAATACAAATTAAAATAATTCTTGCTTTTAAACTTTTATTCCATATTAAGATTTAACTTGAATTCATGCAGATAATTGCTGATTGAATTAGTTTTTTATAGTGTAGTTTACGTGAGAAGAGATCACTTGGGGTTACGTGATATGAATGGGCGAATCGGGATGTTCACCCATGAAAGTATAGTACATTCTTAAATTCACGCTTTTTTCCTAGTACATCAAAAATGGATGATAAACCAATAAAAATTTGGGATTTGCTGAGAACAAACGATGCATCTGTCAGATTCTTTGAAGAGAAAGGCGTTTTCCCTAAAATTTCTACTTATGACAATAATCATGAAATAAAATTGTATTTCGGAGACGAAATTCAATGGCACTGCAATCTTTCATCTTGTCCCAGTTTAGGAAGAATACAGAAAGGCACACTGTTTGAGTTATCGAAATTGAATTTCTTGAAGCATATAAATTTTATCTATGGTTGAAGCGAAGAATTAACTTCATTTAAATGTTGTGAAAAAGCAGTTGGAAATCGATCTCGGAACAGTTGTGGACTGGAATAATTACATGCGTGAGGCTTGTGTGAAGTCTTTACTTAAATGTCAACAACGGAAAATAGGAGGAGGTATCGGTCCTCCTGATATGATGATCCTGCTATGATCCTGGTATGACGGTCCTGGTATGATCTTCGAAGTGGAAAGCATGTCCACGAAGAACAAAAACAATGTGTGACCGATTATACTACAAAAGTGGATGTTTGGTGGAGTTTGGCGTGAAACAAACAAATGTTTCCTTATAAAAGTGCCAAACTGGTCCATGGGTATTATATTAGAAGCAATAAAGGTAAATATCAAAAAAGGAAGTACGTTATATTCCCATTCATGGAAATAATATTGCATTGAAAATTTGGAGAAGGAAAGTTTCGAGCATTTCAAAGTGAACCATAAATACAAATTTGTCGATCTGGAAACTGGAAATACACACACACAAAAAAAAACAGGAAAGAAAGACTGTGGGGTAGCGCCAAATGACGAACTAAGAAACACAAAGGAAAGGCACGCCATAATCTGGAAAGTTATCTCGCAAAATTAATGTGGAGAAGGGAAAGGAAAAACCTATTTGAAAAATTTTAAACGATATTAAAATGTTTACGCCTCCAAGGTAAAATTTCTTAGAACAACATTTGTCAACTTTTTTTATGTGTATACTGTACGTTGTCGCCAATAAAGTATTCTTGGCGAGATTTGCGCCGGCTAAATGGAAAAGTACCAACTCGCATTGTGATTTTTTTACTCACGAAATGCTTTGATTTGTTTTCCAAATTTTATAAGTTTCTATTTATAGTATTTATATCAATAAGAAATAATTAATGACTTCATTGAAATAAATTTATTTATATAATTTTATTACACGAATGTAAGCAATTACATATATTTTGTTTGCGTTTTCCATATTTCACTGTATATAGGCATTTACAATTAACCCGCGGGAAGGCGCGTGGGGTGTATTATACCCCACCCCTACAAAATAGTGGAATATTCCCAACTTGTGAAACCGCAATTTTGTGCCCCTTTCAGTAGCTGAGTTTCTAGTAGTGTATGACCTTCAGATCCAGTTTACTGTTGCATATGTGTTTCAGAAAAAGATTTATCGGCATTTGTTGGAACTGGGGTATGACACACCCCACGCGCCTGTCCACGTAAGTGTTTTCCTGACGGAATATTTATTTCAGAAATTAAAGTCTAGAGTATAACAATAAGTATTTCTACTCGCAAGGGATTTTAAAGTAGCTAAAATTATATTTTTAAAGATTTTTTAGTGCATTATGGCAAAAAGAATGAGTCCCTATGAATTAGAGATGCAACGGCTGCGAGATTTATTAGAAACTGTTGAAAGTGATGAAGATTGCATTTCGGAAATTGAAAGTGATACTGACATTGAAATATTTAGTGAACATAATACAGATACAGAAGAAGATGATGAACTGGATAATACTAAAGATGATGATGATTCTGATGATTTTGTTGGAAAAGATGGAAAAACGGTGTGGAAAAAAAA
>KK119963.1:70191-88761 GCA_000611955.2 Stegodyphus mimosarum | reverse complement strand
GGGTTGGATCCCTTCAGCTCGTCCGCCCGTAGTGGTCTGCATTTGCCCGTAGTGGGGGCAGAACCGAGCAGAGTCGTACTGTCCCCTGTATTGTGCTCAAAGCTCTTCCCAACTATAGGTGCAATCCTGCACGCCTTGCCAAGAGGAATTTCGTGGGCTTGTTCTGATGTTACTGCCAGAAAAGGGAGATAAATCACAACAACAAGAACATGTTTCCAAATGAAAAACAAACTGGAAATAAAGGTAAGAGGTGGGAGTTAGGTAGCCTATCATAAACTTACAAAAGCCTAAAGAGTCAATTAATTGCTTGAGAAATTTTTGTTTAATTATCTAAATTACCCTTAACATAAAGCTAGAGGCAATATTTTTTTTATATAAAGTATTGTGTCTAGAAATCACTTCTTCATACTTTCCCAGTGAGAGTACTTTCTGAAGAAATACTGTTTGTTGCTTCTAGTATTCTCCTGTCTGAAAGAGCTTTAACAAGCATATGTAACGTATTCAGCTGAAAGAAGATTCTACGTGGAATAGTAGAAACAGCTTAAAATATGCCAGAGGATTAAAAAAAACAATCGTTTTCGGAAGGATGAAGGATGTACTGCAAAGAAGTGCATTCAGACTGAAAGGCACTCGGCAAATTCATTGAACTTTAATGAAAGTTATTTACGATGTACGTGCATTAAACCTTGGAACACACAATAGAGGCGTTTTGAGTATGTAATCCTCCAGCTAGCGCAGTTATAAAGAATCTTAAGTCAAAACAAATGTGAAGTCTCTATTTAATATGTATGAAATTTCACTTCACTTAAGCAGAACAAAATAAACCTATAAACTTCAGAGACATTTATAATTTAAATATATAAAGAAGTCTTTCGTAGACTAATTCAGTCCTTTTATCATCAGTCTTAACTATTAGGTGGCCTTTTCTCTTCAGGAGTATTTTCCAAAGACAGGAAGTAGAGTGGATGAAAAAGTGACCAAGACACCAGCTAAGGTAAGGATAGAGGGTTTAATTCTATCTCCTGTGGCTTGGCGCAAGGTCGATCGACGTTTCCGAGTTTCATTATGCAAAGATAGGCTAAATTATTGCAACAGCATACAAATATACATCTGCGTGTATGAATATGTATACACATAAATATATATTTAATTAATAATATATAACTATATAAATCTAATCAGCCTCTGATTTTAATAATTATAAAATTAAAATCAGAGACTTAGATAAATCTGGCGAGGGGGATTCAAAGCAATCGTTAGAGGAACTTACAAGGTAACACTCACCTTCTTGCTTCGAGATTATTGACGAAATTTTGAGGTTTTGTGAATATCTAAACTTGTATGCAACGTTTGATTTAAAGCTTTTAGAATTAATTTCTTTAATTAGTGTAAAGTGTTATGCTACTACCAAAATTGAATGTAAACACGAAAAAGGAAACTGTGTTGGACTGCAAATGCTTTTAGGCTAGCAGTCTGATAGAAATTGAATTCATTAGTAACTCTTGTAGCGTTACCTAAGTAAGATTTTCAAAGCATTTCTTCGTGTGCCGATCGTTTCCCCTTCTCCGTCTGAATGCTGAAGGTCCCGACTGAGCTAGCTCATTCTATTTCACTTTGGAAGACAGAGGTAGCAAATAATTTTTTTTTAATTTTTGATAGGAAAACTCATAACAATTCTAAAACGAAATCAACCTTAATTTAATAAAATTATAATCCCTGAATTTGAAAACTTCAAAAAATTTAACACATGAGAGCATTAATGCTGACTAAGCAGAAGTCTGTTATAAAGCAGTATGCATACATGGGCTTCCACGTAGGATATAAATGGGGTTCTGTCTCATCTTGGAATATAAGAACATTTTATGAGCTACTGCTGTTAAAAAGAATTAACCTTTAGAAAATCGAAGCCTTCCGTAACCTGTATGCTTAACGCACAAACAGGTGTGAAGATTTCAAAAGACATCCTTTCCACTTCCTAACAAAGAAGCTTCCATTAGCCTTTTAGGACAAGCTGCCTGCAATAACCTGATACAATGCACTTGAGGAAACTGCCCCTGGTACTGCCTACCTTACGGAAAGTGAAGGAAACAACATCGCAAACTCGGTCGTTTCAGGCGATTGCTGTCGTTTGAATTAAAGGTCATCTCGAGTTTTTTGACCTTCAAAGAGTTAAGATGCTCAGTTTTACACAGTTGAATAGACGAAGCGTAAGATTTGATTACTGGTTAATCGGCATTTCTTCATTAATAAGATACACAGAACATATACATAGAGTAAATTTACTTCATGGGTTGCAGTAATTAGATACATGTTCCATTTGTATGCAATTTTTTCTTAATTTGTTACAAATGTGTTATTCATTATAGTGAATGACAACCATTTCGTTTACTTTTTTATCTGCACACGATTTACAGAGTAAAATGCAAACTGAAAAATTTATTCTAAACAAATTTTAAAAGAAAGACCTGTTTTTAATGTATTTTAAACTATTATACTTGCTAG
This sequence comes from Stegodyphus mimosarum, assembly GCA_000611955.2. Taxonomy (NCBI): domain Eukaryota; kingdom Metazoa; phylum Arthropoda; class Arachnida; order Araneae; family Eresidae; genus Stegodyphus; species Stegodyphus mimosarum. The sequence goes on along the minus strand of KK119963.1, from coordinate 86,259 downwards.
TTTTGTGATTTGTTTCTCATAAGATGTAAAAATTTAATTTAGGGAATTCGAATTAGTCAATTTTCATGAAATTTATTCGATAATTTTTACATGTGAACAGTCGCTTTATACGAAATCCGTATTAATTATGAATACACTTTTCTAAAGAATGAAAGATCACTAACTTCTATGTAAAATGAAAAAATGCTCCCTTATTTATATTTTTACCCTTTCCGAATTCATATAAGAAGCTATTTTTCTTCTTTAAGAGAAAATGCAAAGTGATAATAATAAATAGAAAGTGAGCCATTGAACAATTTATTACACTACAGTAGTGGTTTTTACATTGGAGTTTCCAGTGCAATATCAAATTTAAACTTATGCAACAATTTGCGTTTCTTAGATTTGGGTAAAAATTACCATAATTAAGTTAAATAAATTAAAGAAAAGTGCGCTTTGCGAATATTGCGTCTTGATAAAGCCAAAGCGTAACGGGATTGCAGAGGCGCACCCTTAAGCATACTATGCATAAAATATAACTACTGTTACGTATTTTGTAAATATGTAAATAATTTTAGTGAATTTATGTTTAAAATTATCGTATCTTTCGTATAATGCAATATGAAGCAGGCGAAGCTTTGCCAGACAAATGAGATTTCAGGGGTAGGCCTTGTTATCCGGTGAGCAAAAGGTTATCTCGTTAAATTGGCGAGATATCGCCAACTTGAAGATGGTTTTGGCGACTAATTTTTGTCACCAAAACACGCCGAGAAGTCGTCAAATCGTCGTCAGATCTGTCAACATCTTGACAGATCTGACGACGATTTGACGATATTTTAGTCCAGTCTTTCTATAAATATTATTTGCATTGTAACTCAATAACTATGATTGATCCCTAAATGTAATTGTAACCTTATCTAGCCCGCATTCTCTTTTCAGTAATTTCGAGATGTGGAAGATAACAGAGATTTCTTGGTGGCCGGAGGAAAACTATATAAGACCGCACAGAGCATCAATTTCTCGGTTCAGAGTTGACTGCGGAGTATTCAGATATGTCTGAGCTTCGCTCTTTAGGTACACTTTTATTGCATTGTGGTTAACGTTCTTAGTAGTCTGAAGTGTAACTGAAGATTGTGCTCTGTGATACTGCGCGAGTTGTATGAGTATTTTTATGAAAAATTCCAGGACTGTTAAGTGCTTGTTTCTCTTGGTAAAACAATTTCATGAATCTATCATCGGTTCTCTGTGCATTCAATTCATTACGAATCCATACGCCCGCAAAACTTTTTGATGTCAGAAGTAGGAATGAATGTAGGATTGATTGATGTCAAAAGTAGGATTCAGTGACAATTAAGACAGCTGGTAGCAGCCTTTACTGCGTTCAAAGAAGAGATGAAAGAGGCACAAGAACCCGTCAAAGAAGAAATAAAAGCGGTTGAAGAAAAGAGGAGAAAGGCCGTCAACTCCGTTAAAGAAGAGATGAAAGAGGGTCAAGAAAAGATGGAAGGGACATAAAAGTCTGTTAAAGACATTGAAGCTGATCAAGAAGAAATGAAAAGAAGAATTACTGCCATAACAAAAAAAAATTCCAGGGAATGGAAGGCAGAACAGACACGGTTGAAGATAATGTTAGAAGAATTGAAGAACAGGTTTCTGCTGCCGAACAACGAATCAAAGAATGAGTTTCTATTGTCCAAGAACAAATCGGAGAAAGAATTTATACTGTCGAACAATAAGCTGATGACAGAGTTTCTACTGCTGTCTCCAAGAAATCTATAACGACTGCTGGTCACAATTCTAGCTTCTTCTAATTCGTGCTTATGCCGTCTCGAACCTCTCGAAGTGATGTGTATATGATCAACAAGACTCAGTACTCTATAGTAGCAAACGAAAAAGGCTGATATTCCCAAGCCAAAGCCTTCGATCTCGCAATGCAGCGGATATCCTTCAAAATCTGTCTGAAAACTAGACATTAGATTTCAAAGCTCTACCCAGTGCCTTAGAGCTGAGCTTTGGCAAGAAATGTTTAAATGACTATAGAAGACAATAGAGATTTCTTGGTGGCCGGAGGAAAAATATATGAGACAAGCAAGTCAACGCCTTGAGGTGGAATAGGAGTGGCAGCAAACCAATTCTAAAGTGCTGGTACTGCGATGATGATGGCTACGTACGAAGAAATTGCAGAACATCGCAAGCGGCGGGAGTTAAGACCACTCCACAACAAAGAGGCCTGAAACAAATTTGAGGTCATCTCTTCGAAGTCTCAAAGTATGGAGAAGCTCCATTTTATGCCGGCGTGCTGGAGAAAGGTTATATCTAAACCTAAAGGAATTACTGTGCCACCAGGAAAGAGTTGCTCCTCATAGTTAAAGCTATAGAAGGCTTCCGCAATTCCTCTACGGCAAAATATTCCTTCTCCGCTCGGGTAATGGATATTTGACTTGGCGGTGAAATTTCAAGAATCCTGAAGGCCAAATAGCCAGTTGAAAGCACAGAGTCTGGGAATTTGTCATAGGAAAGGATCGTTAAAAGGAAATCCCGGCGTTGTGTCTAGATGACTCAGCCCAGAAAACTGCCAATGTTGTTCCACGGTTCAAATGAAATACAAGCTGCTTAATCCCGTCGTACCTCAATTTGCGGATTTTACAGCGTCTGACCCAAACCCATGGAATGACAAAGAAGTTGGGAAAGACCAGATGGAAGACAGTGACATTAAACGCATAATGAATGGAATTTTCAAATAGGGAACCTTCCTCGCAAGAAATTGCGATCTATAGACTCGTAAGACAAAACAATATCGGGCTCTCTGGGACTCACTGCATATTCGGTACAGTGTCTTGTAATGGAAGTTTGAATCGCATGATGGCAGCTGTACTTCCATGGTCTAGTTCCAAAAGTCCTTAAGGAACCACATAGCAGTCTGACAGGAGTCCATCTCGGAATAACGAAGATTTTGTTAAGAGTTCGAGGACGCTTCTAATGGAGTGAGGAAGGAGGTGATCTGAAAAATGGTGCCAATCAAGCTATCTTTGTGCGGATTGGAAACGACAAAAGAGACTCAGCCAAGGGAAGCAGCAGCTTTATAACGTAGGAACATCTTTTGGAAGCATCACCTTCGATATTCTAAGTCATCTTCCAGGAGCTGTTGACGGCAAAAAACGCATACTCATTGCAATTGATTTCTTTACAAAGTGTCCTGAAGCATGCCCTTTTCCTGATCAACAGTCTGTCACGGTAGCAGTGGTAATGATACAGCACTCTGATTCGGTGTGCATTGCATGCCATCATAGAGGGAATTTAATTGCGGCTGCAAATAAGGAACACTACCCACTACTCGGCATAGATAAGATCCAATCGACACCTTTACATCCACAATCAGATAGCATAATACAGAGGTTTAATGGGACTACCCTTGTCAAAATCTCGCTTTCGAGAAATCAGCAGGACACGTGCCAGAAGTTACCTTTCTTTTTGCTGGTCCATCGCAGTGCTGTCTAGTAGACTACCGTCTATTCCAAATTTCAGATCCTCTTCGGTCGGGCCCTTCGTCTGATTCTTTTGATCTCTTGCTTCTTCGCCTTCCGGATGCGCCTCTATCGCTTGAGGTGTATGTTCAAGATCTACGGCAAGTACGTTAAGGATCTACAGTTTGAAGTGACGCACAATTTCGCAAGAGAACGAGTGACTTTGGCGATGGAGAAGATTAAGACCCGATATGATACAAGACCTACAGGACGTCGATTCAACAAAAGTGACAAAGTGGGGTTGCGGAACCCGATTCAGCGGAAAGGACTTTTCCTAAACTATACTTATCTTAGGACAATCCTTACACAGTCTTACATAGGCTATAGGACGTCGTAGTTCGTATACGTAAGTCATCAAATTCTAAGCCTAAAGTCGTTCACTACGGTAGACTAACCCCTTACTACAGCTAATGTGCATTTTGTATATAATGTCAATAAAATACTGAGACCATGGTCCTATTTGTATGCAAATTTGTACTTTTATGCATTTATTTATTATTTTAGTACTTTATTTGTATTATGTTGCTTATTAAATAACTGCATTGATTTTCCTTAGTTGCTGGTATGGCTTACTGTCCAGGGATTGTAGTGCCCGGGACGTGCAGTCCTCGGGAAAGGAGGGCTGTTACGAATTTTGCATATATTTAAATAACTTCACTGAAATTATATTTACAATTGTAGTATCTTTCGTAGAAATTAACAATAATATTCTGAAGAGGTCGATAACTGCTGGAAAAATAAGATTACATAAGCAATTTATGTAACATTGTGTAAACATCTACGTTGTTAAAGTGGCGAGATAATGCCAAACTGGCAATGGTTTTGCCGACAGTGTAAGTACTGGTTGTGCTCTGTGATACTAAGATGAACTGTACGAGTACTTTTCTGGAAGGTTCCAGAACTGTAAAGCGTTCCCTTTGGTAAAATAAATTTTATCAAGTGATCATCGGTTCTGTGTGCATTGAATTTATTACGAACGCCTACGCACTTAAAATATTTGATCTAATCCGCCGGATGATAGTATCATCTTATGGCAGAAACGGTTTGTTTCTGAGCCATATCGATTTTATCTGTCATTGTATTGTGTGCCTAATATGATTTACCAATATAACGAAAAGGAGTGATTCTGGAAGTTTATTTGTTTTATTTCATTTTCGGATCAAAGCTAAAAGTCGTATTTGTTCATTGCTTTTAATAACTCTAAATATGCTTTTGTAAGAACTGAACGTCAACTGATAGTTTTGAAATGGAAATACGGGAACGCACTGCATGTGTTAGAAGCATATTTCATTACCAGTGAAATCCCAGTATCCTGGAACAGAGTAAATTTAATTTAGCAAATTAGTTCTGAGGAAATTAGTAAAGAGAAAAGGAAAGATATTTTTTCATTTTCTAAAATTCTAGTTTAGGTACGAATGTGTTAATTCTGCTCTGCTTAAAAAATTGAAAGTGATTTGGATAGAAAACGTTACTATAAAAAATAATATAATACAAAAAAAATAGACAAACATATAAAAATACACAAATATATAAAGTAACAGTCAGTTTTGTACATGAACATTTTCGCACATGTTCACAGATGCATCTTATCATAATCGACTTAAAAATTATACCAAAAATGTGATAAATAGCAGGGAGTATTTTACAGAAATTTCAAGGCATGAACGTCAGTGATAACAATTAACTCAGTCTGAGGAAATAAATGCGCATAAAAACTCCAAAATTTAACATATATTTACAGAATTTCCAGCTGAAGGTCAATAAATTAGGAGGAATGTCCATGAGTTGGGAAAGATATCGAGACGTCCGGAATTGCCTCAGAGGAAATATTTCAATATTTTTTATCTCCTTAGTTATAATATTAAACTATTTTCTCGTTTTTCAAATCAGTCAAACAAATTTATTACAAATCATAGACGTAGCTTTATTGCCGACATAACTGAGGATTTAATTAAAATATCTGCTTCCTATAGCAGATACTCTGAAGAATCTGATGCAGTTTTACAGGCGAAGTTATCCTGAAACCCTGCTTAAAGACAATTACTGGCACAATCTTTATCCCAAGCTACAGTTCTTCAATTTCACCCTATAAGGGCGTTAGATTGAGCACCCGATCGATTTAATTCATACAAAATCATCATTTATACTATAAGGTATTTCTTACCTTGTTTCTGAATGCAATCGTGGCGTAACGGTAGCATACTCGGCGCGTATTTGAGAGGTCCAGATTCCAGTCCTGACGAGGGTATTGTACATGTTTCGTGTTTGCTACTTCAAAAATCATAATGTCTCTATAGAGTCGTCCGAACTAAAAACAAAATGTGGTACAATATGATTCTTCACCACCAAGATTTGGCGATTGGGTCCCCTAACCCCCAGTCGCCCTTTTAAAAGGGGGAGTATATAAGGTATTTTCTCTTTTTTTTTGCATGCCTTCGTGGGGTAATTCGGCGCGTTCAGGTTCGAATCCCTGCGAGAGCGCTGCACATTTTTCATGTCTCCTTCTTCAAAATAAATAACTCTGCAGCCATTTAAATCAAGATTTTTGTTGCATAGTGAAATGAGATTTTCAGTATTTCAGTTTTATCTCAAGAATAATCTAAACATAAAAATAAACTATATAATTCTAAACTACCAAGCAAGCGGAAATCAAATTACAAAACGAAAATGTTCAATTTAATTAATAATATTGAGAAAAAGCTGATATAACACGATATGGAAAATATAAAAAATTTTCTCAAATTGATATTATCTTTCTGCTATAACTATCGACTTAAAAATTATACCAAAAATCGGTAATTCAGCCATAATAATTAGGATAATTCAGCCATAATAATTAGTATGACATTATCTCTTACGATATATATATCACTGAAATAATTTTCAACTGCTTGAGATGTAATGAAATATGATTAATGTCCATTCTCTCAGAAATGCGCTTATCAGGCATATTAGTATACACAGAAAGAAATCAGAGCAAGAAGGAGTAAAGATGAATGTTTTGAAAACAGCATCAATCAACTTGCAAGTGAGCGACGGTGAATTAAATTTTCATATGATATGAGATTATTAAAATTATGTACATATATATTAATTCTTGTTTTCTTTAAGTTCAGATTAATATGCGGGATTAATGTGTTTTTGCGGTAAAGCAATAATGTGGCATGTAATCTGTATTACATTTTTTTGGGAAGGAGGACAGGAGACCATCAATAGAGCATCTACACCATCTTTTCGACTTTCAGCTTTCGTGCTCTATTGATAGAAGTCTCCCATCCGCTATCAGCTGCATTTATTTGGAATAAACTTTTACATAGTTACAATGGTTGTACAAATAAACAATAAATTAAATAATAATAATAAATAAACAATAAATTAAATAATAATAATAAATAAACAATAAATTAAATGATAATAATAATAAATAGGTAAATAAAATTTTAGTAATACTACAAAAATATCAAAATCATCTATTTATAAAGGAGTTAAATAAAGAGGAAGAAATATAAGATATAGATAGAGGAGTATGTGTTAATATACATAAGGTGATATAAGTAGAGGAGTATGTTATGAATAATACTTGATTAGTAAGTGGAAAAAGAGTTTTTTTAAACTTAAAGAGGATAGAACAGTAAAGAAATGGTATTAAGAATATAGAAAAGGATGTAGAAAAGTGATTAATGAGCGTCCAAAGTTAAATTGCAACTAATACAACATTATAGGTAAATTATTGCATTATAAAAGAAATATAAGTAAATGCAGTAACATGAAGGGAGGACAGAAAATTAAGCATCAAATAAAAATTTTACTGTTGCAAAGATCTGTCTAAAAGAACATCGTTTGAAGATTTTTTGCAAACAGCCATATACCAGATACGTGAATAATCGCTAGACGTATCCCGAAAAGAAGTATTTAAGCTGTTGCGTTCTGCAATTATTCAATGATATTAAAATTTAAACTTGTATAATTTTGAAATATAATCCATAAATGTGTTCAAAGCTGTTTAACATGAATAACATTGTGCACATAGGGTGAAGAATTTCTGAATTAAAACAATGTTTACAAAACGCAGATATCGTTGACTAAATGTATTTATATTTATAAAACAATTTTCGTTTTATTTCAAAAGTATTAATTGCTTTTTTCAATAATGAAGTATCAATTTATAATCATCTGTATGAATTTTATTGGTATTAAATTCCATTATGAAATGATTCTTGGAACGTTTTGCTTATTCCGAGATACGGCAACTAGAGTGTAGAGTTGTTCATATATTCGTATCCAGAATTGGGCAGGCTACTTTTGTACTTTTTGAAATCTCTTAAAACAGCTTTCTGTGCTTTTTGCAAATAGGAAATAAGATGCGGAAGTAATTTAATTGGAAGCGTGACTTAATTTCATCCTTCGATTATTTAAAGATAAATTTTGAATGTGTATTTTAACATTTACTCAACAGAAGTGTAGTTATGTTCTTTATTTCTAATTATTTTCTCTATTAATGTTGAAGAAAGTGCAGAACTATTACGAAAGACTACGAAAGTAATTCCACAGTCAATCCATACTTTTACTTTTTATTAGCAAACATTGTTTCCAATAATACAATAACAAATAAACAAAATGCTTTTGTATAGAGGGCGCATTTTATATAATAAATACATCTTTGACTGAACAGAGGAAATCTTTCTACAAATAAGAAGTATATATAGAAGCACACAGAGCATATTGTAGTTATCTCTATTTCTACATTTTAAAATAATTAATTACTGAATAATATTTCGCTGCCATAATTATTTTAAATTTACTTTAACTGCATTAAATAAATAACAGTTTTAAATCGTTCACAGACAGTTAATGATGTAAAATGGAGATTTTATGGAACAGTAAAGCATATTTTTCACTGAATACACGCTTTTTTTATTATTTTGAAAGCAACTAAGAGCAATATTTGAATTGTAATGCAGAACATATGTCTTAATGTGTACTTCTATACCTAAAATATATAGTACATTCTCGTTTTGAAGGGAGAAATAATTTATGACAACAGAAATTCCCAAACTTTACGTTCTTCTACCTGACGTACAATCTTGCATTTGTGAACTGATAGCATAAGAACGTTCATGTATATTATGAATTTCAATTTATTATTTTGATTCGTGTTTATATAAATATAAACGAAATGTAAAACCTCACACCATATTTTTATGTTTAAATCAACTTTGTTCTCTCAAACTTTCCATTTACTGAATTTGTTTAGCGATTTTTAAATTTGTAATGTAGGGTGTAATTTAATAAATAAGGTGTAATAAATAAAATCTAAGACCATAAAAATTCCCCTTTCATAAGGAAATTTTAATTTCGCTTCTATACGTAACTTTTTCAGTTGCAGTTATTTTACATTACAATTTTGTACTTTCATCAACATCAGTAGAGAAAGCAATTAGAAATAAAGGACTTAAGTTTACTTGAATAAGTATTAAACCACACAAAAATTTATCTTTAAATAATCACATGATAAATTTAAAGTCACACTTCCAATTAAATTACTTTCGCATCTTATTTACAGTTTGCTATAAAGCTATTTTAAGATTTAAAAAGAAATATCTAAAAGTCATACGCTGTCCAACTCTAGATCCGAATATTTAGAGCAATTCAGAGATCTAGCTGTCGTATCTCAGAACGAGAAAAACGTTCCAGGAAGCATTTCATAAGGGAATTTAATGCCGATAAAATTCATACAAATGATCATAAATTGATAATTCATTATTGAAGAAACCAGTTAATAATTTTGAATGAAAATGGAAATTGATTTATAAATGTAAGCACATTAAGTCAAAGATATCTGCTTATTGTCAACATGGTTTTAGATAAGAAATTCTTCACCCAATGTGTATAATATTATTCACTTTAAACAACTTTGAACACAATTCTTAATTATATTTCAATACCACAAAAGTTAAAATTTTAACCCTTTGCGCTCGAGGCGCTTTTTCGTCGGGTGAGCCAGCAACTCGAGAGTAATAAGCCGCTCCCGCTTATTTCATGAGTTCGTTATTGTTAACTTTAAAAAATTTTAGACACAATAAAACACTTTAAACTCGTATATTTGAACATTATACATATTTTTTAACTTAATGAAAGACATTTATTAAAAATTACGTTCTATAATTTTGCTTCTTATGATATTTTATAAAACGATCTCCAATGTGCATTCTTGGCTTGTCGGAACATGTGTCACAGTAGTACACAGTTTGTCGCCTTTGGCCGGAAGTTCTTTGGGAACAAGCCTTGCAATCTTTTTTTTGTCCCATCAAAATAACATGCAGCTTCCCATTTAGTCGGATCACTTCAGAAGTGCTGTGTGAAGTAGAAGCTGTGCTAGGCTGTTTTTGTAGAAAGTCTCCTCTCAGTTCATCACTAGTAGTTTTGAGATAAGACATTTTATCGCATAAGCGGTGCTAAGACGTCCTTTATTTCAGATAACACACACTTATAGCTATTTAGGCACCGCGTAATATGATCTATAAAAGGCCAAGTAGACCTTTCAAGCGATATTCCTTAGGTCAAACACAAATAAACACATCGATTCGAATTGTGCCTCTCAGGCACCGCTCGAGTTATCGCATCACATGCAGTGGTACCTGAGAGGCACCACTCGAGTTATCGCATCACATGCAGTGGTGCCTGAGAGGCACCGCTCGAGCGCAAAGGGTTAATATCATCCATGAATAATCGCAGAAAGCAAGAGTTTAAATACTAATTATTTTTGACCGGTAATAAAAATTAATTGTTAATTAAAGTAGTTAAAATTCAGTGGTCCCTTTCACATTCATATTTTGGGTCATCAATTCAATCAACAGGAGGGCTCTGACCTAAGTTAATACATGACAACGAACAGACCGTCATTCTGCGTAAAAGAAATCTACTATCTACCATCCACCACAGTAAGGTCGAGGCTAGCAGATCACATGGCATTTATTTTGAAAGATCAATTTAATTTACTGTGGTGAGGTTTTAACACTACGACATTTTTCATGAGAGTGCAACGTACGATTTTAACTTCTCAATCTTGTAGATAGAATAAACTTAGTGCTAATGTTGCCAGATGCCCTAAATAATGTCATTTATTCAAAGACAACGGAGTAACCACAATGTCCGATTGAAACAGTGCTAAAAATTTAATCGGTTCAACTTGCTTGCAACTGATAAACGTAAATGTAACACCAAAGAAACGCTGCAGTCACACAAGCTGGACGCCATAGTAATAGTACGTACTTGATCACAGATTTCCTATAGGTGAGATAATAGTCCATGTTCAGTTTATAATAAAAGTAGCATGGCCATAATCTTAGCACAATGTTAAAAGAGTCCACTAATTGTCTAGATACCTTGAGTCAGATATAGTCATATGATCCTTCGATTCATTCTGACTGTCTAACGACTCGAATAGCGTTATAAACTACTAGTAAGCACTGAGTACCAGGCATAAACTTTATTCCGAATTTTTAGACAGATCTCTAGTGCAGTGGTTTTTAACTGTGCTCCATGGAACCCCAGGGTTGTGTGGAGCACAGTTTAAGATCTGTCAAAGGTTCTGCGAAATTTACGTGCTTTTTTTATAAAGAAAGTAACTTAAAGAAAGCAACAAAAATTAACCCTTTTACGAAATTAAAATAGAAAACAATAAGCACTAGTCTTCCTTTACTAATCTAGTTAGTCGATGAAAATGGGATGCGCGAGTTGTCACGGCGCCGTCGTTGGAATTTGTGATATTTTACAGCATCCATCCTGGGAACCCGCCCCCCAGAATACAGGTATCAAAGATCCCCGCCTCATTACTTTTCTGATCTTTACACCTGAAGAATCCCGAATTTTAGAAATACACAGGAATCACGTGGACTTGAGTATAAAAAAACAAGTTGGGTAGCCGGGCATAAGAGCCAGTTACCAATGTGTGTCTCATAAAATGTTAAAATACAAATTGATTGAATTTTTTTTATTTACTTATTCCTTTTTTGAAGTTTTTGCTTATTGATAAACATTACTCTTATGACATCACAACATACATAATACCTCATAAGATTAGAAAATAAAATACATCAAGGTGATGATGTAAATTATAAGGAAATCCAATCAATATAACAGACAAGCATATATTTTTTTACTATTACTCACAAAGATACGAGAAGTATCGAAATTGCGGCTACACTCTATCACGTGCGTTACTGAAATATTATTCTATCATGTGATCCGCTGCGGTGTTGAAATTCGCTTCGTGAATCACCGTTATTTATTAGGTACCACATGATCCACCGCAGATGGAGACTGACTGTTACGTTTTGTCTGAAGTTTTGAAACCTCGAAATTGTATTCGTAGTTTGTTTGCATTTTATATTCCGCTGTTAACAATACTATCAACGTAAGCAACTATTTAAATTTTATTCAACCTGAAAATATAAGCATAATTTTTGACTTAAAATCGTTTTTGATACTTGGAAGAGGGATGGAGAGATGGTTTAAGAAAGGCACTCTAAAGCGTTCTACTGAAAAACTTGGATTTTTTGCTTCGGACTGGACAACTAACTTTTTTGTTAAAGATAATGATGATAATAATGTGAGTAACACAAATTAAAGTGATTAAAAAAAGTTGAGTTAGTTTATGTTTCTACAAGTTATCAAACCAGAGAAGTTATAAAAAATTAGAAAGTATGTTGGCAGTTACATGTTTAGAATTCATGAACAATAATGGTTATCCTGTGGTAGGCTTGTGTTGTATCCTGTGGTAATGTTTAGAATACATGTTTAGAATTCATGAACAATAATGGTAATCCTGTGGTAGGCTTGTGTTGTATCCTGTGGTAATGTTTAGAATACATGTTTAGAATTCATGAACAATAATGGTAATCCTGTGGTAGGCTTGTGTTGTATCCTGCGGTAATGTTGTATTGTGTGGTAATGGTAGTCCTCCTATGTTGCTGCGTTGTTATATGCAGCAAAGTTCTGCAAAGTAGCTCCATAGCTCTATCTAAAATACGTCGTCATTTGGAATCTGTTCATAGAAGATATCTTAAATGATTTATTCCAGAGTGTGATGAACTCTTAAAATTAAAATCGTTTATGATTCAAACCAGAAAAACGGTGAATGAGAAAGGAAGTGAGCTTCTAAATTATTTAGCTACCGCTATGAATTTTCACCGTTCAATTTTCACCGTTTTTTACCGTTTCATCGCTATGAAACCTCCTCAATGGCGGAAGATTTTTTAAAACTTTCTATTATGTAGATAGTACAATGTATGCTAGATGAAAAGAAATAGCAAACGAAACAATTAAGTTCCCACTTTCGAATAATACGATAGCTTAAGGAATCAGATATTTAGCAGCCAAGCTAAAGAATGACTTCACTTTTCAACTATGCAAATTTTCTTCGCAAATGTATGAGTCTACCAATGTAGCTGGAGTCCAAATACTAATTGTCATAGCTAGTATGAAAACACGTAAATGGAAAATAGTTTCTATCACGCAAATTTCTAGAAACACGTATTCCTGGAAAGGAAGTATTTGGTTTCCTAAATTATTTTTTTTCAAGAGAATAAAATGCCATCAGGCAACTATAAGATCTATTACTCTTGGCTATCATACAATGTGACTAAATCTACTTGGATGTCAAGCGTTTGTGAATATGTATTGAATTCAGACGGTTATCTGAAGGAAAGATACTAACCCATATTATTGAGCTAAGGCACAAGATGCGTGCTTTTGTTTTAGAACGCGATTTCGAATGGAAAAGTTGGTTATTTGACAGAAATTGGTTGTTTAAAATTATATGTTTAAGCAGCATTTCTACAATGGTCAACTAACTTAATCTAACTTTTCAGAGCAAATAAGTAAAGATATTTTAGAGCTCACGAAAAAATTTGCTTTCAAGGGAAAAGCATTTTGGGCGATTTTTGTGCACTCCAATTGCTTTAACTGCTTCTCAGCAATCACCTTTTCAGAAGGGGAAGGGATTGAAATAACTAAGACATTTATTCAAGAAATTATCTGAAAAGTTAGAGGGAATTAATCAGTATTTTTCAAATGAACAACAGATTAAATATCAAAAGGAATTGTTTAAATTATATTATATTAATGATTAATTTTATCGACGGACCAGCTTCACTGCTTCGTTTTTTAATTATTTTATTATATACAAATATTTACAGTGAAGCGGAATACAATTTAATTGTGAGCTTCGTTTTACAATAATTGCTCACGTCCGGTAGGCTAGATTTCTTTTCTCCATCTGCCCCAATCGTAGGAGGCGATCCATTGGCGAGATTCGTTGGCGTAAAATGCGCCAACATCCCGCCCGGCCTTGCCATGTTCACATGCAAGAACTTGACATAAGTTTAATTATGAAATATTAATATTAAAGGTTTCGGTTATTCATGTAAACAAATATAAAATATGTATAGAAAAATACAAAATAATAAACAAACATCGAAACTTGTAAATAAGAATACAAAATTATTGAGAAAAATAATTTTCAATATAATTAATAATAATTGAGTAACAATTGAGTAACAATAACATAATACACAATTTACTAAATTTCAATAGGCAATACAGCTATTTTATTAATTGTTCTTTTAAAGTCCCCTGTTTTGGTACGAACTTTCACAACACGGACTTTTCCATCAGAACCGTGGTACAATGATATTATTCGCCCCAAAAGCCAATTATTAATTGGCAGAAAATCTTCTTTAATCAAAACCATTTGGCCTATCATTAGATCATTTTTTTCAACCATCCATTTTGATCTAGCTTGTAAAGTATTTAAGTAATCGGATTTCCATTTTTTCCAAATAAGTTGTACAGTTTTTGTGGTTTTTTGCCAACGACTTAAGCGATTTTCCTTTAAATCTGTCAAAAACGGCTCAGAAATTGCTGTTATAGGTCGTCCTATCAAGAAATGACCTGGCGTCAGAACTTCAAAACTTTCTGAATCACTAGTAAGAGGAGTAAGGGGTCGCGAATTTAATATTCCTTCTATTTGAATGACAATCGTTTCGAATTCTTCGTAAGTGAAATGAAAATTGCCAATCGTACGTTTCAGATGGTACTTCACCGATTTTATCCCAGCTTCCCAAAGTCCACCGAAGTGAGGTGATTTGGGTGGAATAAAATTCCAATCTATATTTTCTTGTGTAAAATAATTAGCTAATTCCTTGTCTGGGAAATTAATGAGCGTATAAAATTTTTTCAGTTTTGAATTCGCTCCAACAAAGTTAGTAGCATTGTCTGTATAAATTTTGAAACATTTGCCACGTCTGCTTGTAAAACGTTTAAGTGTTGCAATTAAAGCACCGGAAGTTAAATCTGTTAATGTCTCAAGATGGATGGCTTTTGTTGCGAAACATATAAAAATACAAATATACAATTTATTTAGAATACCTTTACGTTGATTTTTAAATTTCACTAAATAAGGGCCACATAAATCAATACCTGTAATAGCAAATGGAGGTGAAACATTAACTCTTTCACTAGGTAAATTACCCATAATTTGCGAAGTAAGAGTCGGCTTACATTTAAAACATGTTACACATTGATGTACTGTTTTACGTGCGAGATTACGGCCATTTAAAGGCCAAAATTTTAAGCGTACTGCATTTAGAAGACCTTGTGGTCCAACATGAAATAATTTCCTATGCAAACTTTGAAAATAAATTTTACTTAATCTTGAAGCCTTAGGTAAAATAGGAGGATGTCTTTGAGAATATGGCACTGAAGCATTTTTTAACCTTCCTCCAACACGTACTATTCCTTTGTCATCAAAAAATGGAAATAAATTCGAAATATTACTTGATAGTTTCTTTCCTTCAAACAAAGCTCGTTGTTCATGTTTAATCAACACTTCCTCGGCTTCTCTTACCTCCTCCACTGAGAGTGGTCCAGTTCTTTTTACTTGATTCCTACAATTGAAAATAAACCTGAAAATATAAGACAAAATATGGTTAATTTTATAATAATTGTTTGAAAGTTCTAAGAGGTCGTCCATAATAGAATGTTGAGAGCTGTGATTTAGCAGGACAGTTTCTTTACAAGTCTCATCATCAGATGGAATTTTCCTTTCCCGTCGCAAAGTTTCTTTTTCGACTTGCTCGATGGTTTCAAACTCAAGAACAAAAGGTTGCAATTTCTTGGAAATTTCAGGCTCCATCAAGAATTCTGGACCTGTCCACCATTTGGAATCGGTTACCAAGGAATCAGCACTCATTCCATGCGAGAGAAGATCTGCCGGATTTTCTTTACCTGCACAGTGATGCCACGAGTTGGGATCTGTCAGGCTGGTGATTTCGTTCACTCGGTTTGCCACAAACTGCTTCCATCGCGCTTTTGCACCCTTTATCCAAAAGAGTACAATCTTGGAATCTGTCCAATGATAGTCAATAGAAGATCTTTTTAGATTCACGATTCTCCTTACCTTAGAACATAGACGAGTTGCAACTAGAGCACCCAACAGTTCTAATCTTGGCAAGGTTACACCGTTTAATGGAGCCACACGACTTTTTGAAGTTAGGAGTTTCAC
>KK119963.1:16484-67381 GCA_000611955.2 Stegodyphus mimosarum | reverse complement strand
GTCCACCACATCATTATTTGCAGTCTCCATAAAATTTTCAAATCTAGTTATTTTCCCTTTTAGGGATGCTTTGCTTTTCATTAGAGTATCCATATCGCTGAAGTAACCTCCGGCTCGACGGACCAGATGTTTAAATATTATATTATATTTTATTATATACAAATATTTACAGTGAAGCGGAATACAATTTAATTGTGAACTTCGTTTTACAATAATGGCTCACGTCCGGTAGGCTAGATTTCTTTTCTCCATCTGCCCCAATCGTAGGAGGCGATCCATTGGCGAGATTCGTTGGCGTAAAATGCGCCAACAGGAATTGTGAATTAAAATTCCATTTATTGCTAATGCATGACCTCCGACTATGACAGCAGAAAAATAAGAAACTTTTATAGAAATGACAGCTGATTCTTCGTTGCAAAACAAAATCTAATTAATGACATTATTGGAATTCTGGTGCAGTATAAAAGATAAATATCCTCAATTCTCACAAGAGTTCGCACTTTTACAATTTGCAACTACATATATGAGCGAGAAAGGGGTTGTCACCTAATTTGGTGACGAAAGAAAAATACCGCAATAGACCCGATGACGAATCAGAAGCGGGAATTAAACGTTCATCTATAAATTTCATCCATAAAAGTCTAATATTAAGTATGTTTACGATATTAAGAAAAACAGTGAAACAACCACTAATCTCATTAAAATTTAAATTTGAAAATCGTGTTTGAATACGTTTCTTACGTTTCCTTTATTTTGCATAACAAATTTATTTTAAGTTTGATACCTTCCCTAAACTTCTGAACTTCCCCTAATATTTTCTCACCAGGATGTAAATTTAAAATTAAGTGAAGTGAATATTTAAACGGGTAAATCTCTGAATTTATTCAGAGCGTGTTTTCGCTAGCCAGCGCACCCTTCGTTACTATCTCGCTGTTACGCTAATAAGCCTCTTGGCTATTTCGGATTATCATCACGCCTGATAGGTTTTTGTGAGTCAATCTGTTAGGTGTAAATTAACGGTCAATCTGTTAGGCGTAAATTATTCTTTTTATTGAATTATATTCTACATTTAAGTTTTCGTCGCAAATTAAAGGTGTTTTTGTAATGCAAGAACATAGTGCCCTTCTGTTAAACTTTGAATTAATAAAGAGTTAAACTTTGAATTAACAAAGGGTTATTTTTCTTCTGTGCTGGTAATTTATTTATGCCTGTGCGAAAATTCGCTAGGTTCATTGTAGGGTCTAATTTGGTTTTGTGTGGAATGGCAGAGACACATCTTACACATTATTTTAAAAACTTTTGGGTTACTTTGAAATTACTTTTTCAAGCAAGTAAATATTATTTGAAATAATTGCCAATTTTGGTAAAAATATCCCATTTACAGTATTATGCATTCATATCATACTATTGAAACAAACCAGGGGTTCCAAAAAAAAGGATTTCCACTTATTAAAAGGATTAAATAACTCTGCTCTAGTTAATAATTAAATATAGAAAATTTCTAATTTTAATTAAATGAAGACCTACGATGTATATACAGGCAGCGCTTAAACTGATAGAAATTTAGTATTGAATTAGATAATCCTGTTCTTTTATTTTATGGATAACAGAGATTTACTGAGCTGTAGACTCGATTCAAAGCTCTTCTCTTAACTGCAAGCAGCGGAGTTTTATTACACTATTTAGTAATCGGTCAACTTTTTTTCGCTAGATTATAGATTATACGTATGTAACTTTAGTTATTTTATATTCAAGTCTAGCTTCTAAATTATTTCAGATAATTCGTACCGGATATTTAATAGTTTAACCTTAGTTCCCCATACACAGTTCAAGCTTTTAATACCATGCATTAAATAAGAACTCTGCTTTGCATGAGAATTGGTATAACTAAGAACGAGAGTGACAATATACTGCAAAATATTGCGCAGATTAAATCAATTTAAAATGAAGTATTTTCAGATGAAATTTGTGGAAAAGTTAGCTTACAAACTGACATCATACTAATGAAGTATCAGACTGGAACAATTAACTAAGAAAACTCTATTTATTTAAATTTAAGAAAAAATTACCTCTGCTATTAAAATATATAAACAATATTACCCAATGACCGCTTAAGTTCGCATGTTCAAAGAGTAATAATTGTTGTTAATAAAACGAACAACAGCATCTGCTAAAATATGCACTCCAATTCTCAACTTATATATCAGAGCAAAACAGAAATCTCAAATTTTCCTCGATCCTGACGGCTTTGTTTTCCAACTTGTAAAATTTAGTGTTAACGCTATAGTTTAAAGTCTCCGTAATAATTTATTTTGGGAAAAGAGAAAAGTACTGTTAGAAGATGCTGTTTGTTTTAAAAAGCTCTCAGGCCTCGCTTAAAGCGCACAGGTAACCACTCTATTTACCGCTATATTTCTGCCATTTTGCACATCGTAACATATTCTGCTTCGTAAAAATAAAAGACATTTTATCCTGATCCTTAAAGGCAGGTTATTTCATAAATTCAATTTTTGTTTTAGCCCAAAGAAGCGTCAGCCCAGAAGAGCTATTATTCTCGAAACAGCATTTTGCGTTGAAACTCTAATGTCTGAATCATTTTTCAAAATACTGCCATCAAATATTATCGACCCGTATTACATTTAAAGAATAAATAATGAAAAATCTGCATGAATGTATGTATGATTTTCGCACTGTGATAAAGTGTCGGCGCCTAGAGCCATCAAATTTTGAATTAAGTAATCCTCCACATGATCCGATTTCGAATTGCGAAATCGTTTTTGTATCTATTTCATATTTCGTAAAACTTATATTTTGTTATATTTCTCTTTAATTGAATTTTATGGAATTGAATGGTTTAAGTGCGATGAACATGACATTTAATAAATAAGCTTAATACACAAAACGTTAAAAAATCGCCCTCTTGGGCTTAATATGAAAGTTTTAATTTTTTTTCATTTAAATTGGATCTCTCTGTTGAAGGAATATCCGTGAATTAAATCATCAACAGAAATATCTGATAGCTGTTTATATTCTACAGAAAATAGTAAATAAAACGAAGGTACTTGAATAATAATATTAATTATTTTTATTTTATTCAGCGCATCAATAATTTTGTAGCAGTATTCATCTAATTTTGTATAGCAATTTCTAATGCGATCTTAAGATATTTCTTTACATTTTAGAAAACATAAAAGAACCTAAGCTAACGTATTTTCCATACATTTTACCTTACCTTCACTTTTACGCTGAGGACTTCCAAACTTACGCAAAAACATCTTGTCTTAAATGTTACACGAACCGTAAAACAGTAACTGTATTTCTCTCATTATGTGTGCAGTATTTTACTTAGGAAGTAAAAAATAAAATTTGCTAAATACTTAGGTAAAATCAAGTATTTTCTATTCTTTAACTGCCAGAAACTGTCTTCCTTTGATACGAGCTACATCAAAGTTTCTTCTCTATATTCAGAGCCACACAAGATAGTTCTGAAATACATCTTTATTTAACCTGTGAAGTTTATCTATTTATTTTAAACTAATAGTTCATTTTTAGTTCAAAATCCTTTCCTATTTACTCTCTTTTCACCCACGCTTTTCGTGCCATAATGTAATGAAATAGCGACAGATTATTCAGATTAAGGTAGAATGATGTGCGATTTAAGCACGAGTTTTCGGAAGTTAGTTTTCAGAGCATGTCTGCCTTATCTAGGTCAGCTGTGATTATTCGCGACTTGCGTTAGCGGCGTTCTTGCCTTTAGGCTTGTCTCGCCGGTTACTTTAGACCAGAGCTCTTCCTCCGCGTTAAAGTATTCTGCGAACCGTTAGGCTAACCTACACCCTTTTAAATTACTATTTGCTATGTATTTCTGTTAAGTCAGAAGTGTTGGTTTCTTGTAACCCAAGTTGGGTCATTCGTTAAATTTTATGTTTGAATAAAGTGTCTTGTACACCCTTCTTCTGATCTATGTTTAGTTTTGCAATGTCTGAAGATAATTGTTCAAAGACCTTTCAAAAGCTTGTTTCCAAAGAGTCACAGACTTTATCAACCTATGTAGACTCTCTGAATAAAGTCACAAAATCTCAAATCCCTAGGAAATATTATTAATTCCTTACATTAGAATAAATTTGGTTTCTTTCTTGATCTTTAAAACGGCCCAGTAGTCAATTTATCTCACTCGAACTCATATACACTGAAACAAAGAAAGAATCCTACTTTAGCCGTTAATCAAACAATAGATGTAGACAGTCTAGAATAAACAAATGCATCTGATGTTTAGATCATGCATCTGATATCGGCTTTAAAACTCGACGAAGAACTATGATTATGATGCGGAAGTCTTCAGATTTCTCATTATATTCTCTGATTATTGCATTTAAGTAACTAATGAAAATCCTATATTGCAAGTTCGTATATTTACGTGAACAAGCTGAAGGAGGTAAAGGTTTTGCATTCTTTCCCGTTTTATACCACGTTACCTTGGTAAGTAAGCAACTTATCAAATATATAACTGAGTAAAAAATACAGAAAGCACGAGTACTGATACTCTTGTCAAGTGTTTTATACAGAGGAATCAAGTGCATTTTTGCTTTCAGGATCCGCGATAGTAGTACCAAAACACATAAGCACACATAAGCCTTGTGACTACAGTTTACCTATATTTTCCTTTGTTCATATGTTCAACATTAGGTACACTGCGGGGGAGGGAAAGGGGGGACAGTTCTATATCTCCCGTTCTACTGGGTCGATTGACGAAATTCAAACTGCGTTTTCCATGTCTCGAAAGCGCCTAGGATATGTATTAGATTTATATATAGCTTTGCTCTAATATAGGTATTTTGACACAAAATTTGACTTTTTCTGAAATAACACACCAATAGTTTTCCATATTTTGATTCTACGACTCATATTATGCCTAAATATTTTGTAAAATTTGGTGCAAAATTTACGGAGGATTTCAAAAATTTAACTTGACGAATTTTTTTCATTTTGCGCCAAGAATAATTCACTTGCCAAACTTCTTAATACACGGCCACCTATTTTTCTATCCATTCCATCGTCCAGGAGCAGAAAAAAAGTCACATCTTTCCTACTTTTTTACATTGTAGATGAGCGGAAAAAAAAATCACATCGATCTTACTTTCAGATAATTTTAACAAGGTGCGTAAACCACATTTTCGCTATTATCGCTTTCAACAAAAATGCCAAATTTCAAAACGCGCCAATATATAAATTCACGTATATCTTCGGAAATTTTGAATAAAAGCTCTAATATTTTGCAGGTATGCTTAGAAATACATCTACTTTAAGATGATTGTAAAAATTTCCTAGAGTATATTTCAAAATGTTTTTGAACAATTTATAAAAATTATTTAAAAATACAAATTTAAAAAATAAATCATAAAAAATGGGTAAATTTTATTTGGAGTGAACCTATATTTCGAATTGTGTAGGAAGTTATCAAATAAGTCCCGTAAAAAAAGAGATATTAATAAGTACATACCAAATTGAATTAAAATTGAGGAGCTAAAATTTTAGAGACAATTTTTGAAAAACTGCTCGTGCGATTTTTACAAAATTTGGTAGTTTGGCATCGAAATATATAGAATCGAAATATGGAAAAATATTGATATGTTATTTCAGAAAAATGCCGATTTTGTGTCAAAATACCTATATTAGAACAAAGCTATATATAAATCTAATACATATCCTAAGTCGCGCTTTCGAGACATGGAAAATGCAATTTTAATTTCGTCAATCGGCCCAGTAGAACGGGAAATATAGAACTACCCCCCCCCTTTTTTTTCTTTTTTTCTTTTTTTTTCGCAGTGTACATTATTATAATGAAATATTAAACATTTGTCTTTTTACTAGTTATTTGTACGAAGTAAATGAAGTATCGTAATCGCTTAAAATTTCGGGTATCATATTTCAATGAAACGAGAATATCCATTGTGACTGCCTTCGAATCCGTCTGAAATATGCTTTTAATGCCATCTCTGCGCACGGACAGAATAAATGACTCTTATTCGAAACGGATTGTAAATGGATTTAAAATGGAATCAAAAGCGAGTTGAACGTGCGATGCACGTATCTCACGTAAATCAAAAAGGAGTTTCCTTAAAACGTTAAACTTTTGTATATGGACTGCTATAACATGTTGTTGTGCACCTCCCTTTGCGGTTGCTATCAACGGCACAAAACATATATATGTATATATATACTCTCTCTGTTACCCGGCTCGGTGAGCTCAGTTTTTTATACTTGTATATGGGTAAATTGTGCATTTTTTGCTTTAAATGTGATTGAATTATGTTGTTCTTCTTCTGTGTTGAATTATGTTGTGTCGGTTAAGGTTTGCTTTTAATTAACCTGCATGCAATAAATGTAGAAATATCAGCAATTTTGAATTTTCACTGGTGCTGAGCCTACCGAGGCCGCCATTTGCTTACATTTGGAACTTTTAGTAGAACAGCTAATTAAGTCAGTTTCCGCACAAACTTCAATGCCTTCTTGCCCAATGGAACAAAAAGTAAGCTTTAAATTTTGTGCACCTAAAAATGTGTCTTTCTGCTCGTAGGCCGAATTGCTTCTTTTTGCGTAGAAACTCTAAATTTAATTGTAAAAATTCTTTTTTAAACTGTTTTTAACTGCATTTGGTGTTTTATGTTTTTCTGTATTTTACAATTTTTAATGAAGGTGTATTGAGTATTTATGCGTTTTTTGTTTGCCTCGAAGTTAGAACTGGACTAATTGGAAGAGAAATATATGTCTAATGAAGTTCGCGGAAACAAGTTTAAACGAAATACAGCAAAAAATCTCTATAATTGAACAACAGGCCGTGCAAGGAAGTCATGTAGCGTTCAAATCAGATATTTTTCTTATGGGAAACGTAACATTCTGGTTTTTTGGCAGCGGTGTATTTTCACGCGATTCAGAAACCTTTTTGAGTTTGAAACTTCAAATATTAGTTCTTGATTATGCGTTTTTATCTTTAAAAATAACAGTTTAAATTACAATTAAATCTGTTTTACGGACAAATTTGAAATCATATGGATTTCACAAGTTTTTATCGTTAGCTACATTTTGTTGAACAAAGTAATATATTTATAACTTAGATATTTTTAAGTGTTTCTTAATTAATCTCTTAATGCTAATTTTTTTCAGTTCCAAAGAAACCTTTTAGATTCAGATATATTCATTATACAAAGCAAATATTTTTGGCTGTTTCCAGAATAGTATGAGAATAACTGATTTTCATCCTAAAAAAATTACATAGATGATGTTGCGTTCTTTTAAACTTCTGGCTGGACAGAAACTGACCAGACATAGATAATTTTAAACATTATATGACACGAATTTCATCGAAAATTATACTTAGAGAAGTTTTTAAAAACGGAAAGAATGATTATTCCAAATCTATCTAATTATTTAATGGATTTGTTTCGTATGGGATTGAAAGCTATTCGCGCTGTAGGACATAAATTCTTTGTAAGTGTTCAACGATAAAAAATGGCATCCTATTTTATATTTGAGAGAGCACAGTAGTGACGGAACCTTGGTGTTAGTTTCAGAAAAAAATCTGAAAATTAAAGCAACATGCTTGTAAGGTGTTTTAAGCTTTTTATTTTATACTTTAAAATTTAAGCGAAAATAAATTTACCTGCTACAATTTCTTATAGTTTTTGTCAAGCTTTACATATTCCAATTACAAGTTTACGTATCGCTCCATTTAAAACTTAGCAACGAGACTTGATTATTTACTCAATTTGTATAGCTCAGTAAATACGCTTACAAATTCCATGTTATTTCCTCATCGGCAGGTTTATGAAAGTGAATGCACTAACAGTTAGAGCATAACACAGGAATGAAGGCTATGATAATCTCACAAAATAATGAAACAATGTTTTACAGGGAAATATTTACTAATAATATGCTACCTAAAAGACATTTTCAGCTAGAAACCAGATTTTATTTTAATAAAATTTTATCAAGTATCCAATATAAAAAAAATCTGGCCTTTTTACATTAAAACTGAATGATGTTCAAATGATGTTTTCTGTAGAATACGTACGTATAAAATCTAGCTACAATAAAATATTAAATTATCTGCTTCATTAACTAAAAATCTGTAGCATGCTCAAATATTGTATATATTAAATACTGAAGTAATAATATTCCACAAGTTTACCTTGTATTCTGCGTATACTTTTATCTAAGTATTTTAAAACTAATTAATCTCGCATTCATGCTATTTATATAAGTTTAATTTATAGAAATGGAAACCAGGAAGTCTTAAATTTATAACACAGCAATTCTAAATTCCTACACATACTAAGCATCACTATAAGTCTAATTAAAAATTGAATTATAATAATCAAAAAGCAAAAATGAAAATACTCACCTAATACATCAAGATATCCTAACTGACTGACCATGGGTTCTGTGTTGATTTGACACATGTAATAACCTTTGTCATTTTCATCTACTTCTTTGATATGCAGATTCCATTGTAAATTATTGTTAGTTACTTTTATTCTTTTATCACGTGTGATTACGCGCTTGTGGATAGTGAGCAAAGTCTGAGTGTCCATTTTTATCCAGGCAACCTGTAAAAGTAATTTCATACATTCAAATTCTACAATTTATGTAATAACTTTTAATCATAATACTATCTGTATTAAATGCATTTATAAAAACACTATAAATATATAACTATGTATACTATATATATTTGCAATTAAATACATATAAAATTGCACTTTTATTTCACACAATATTTTTCCACATGGTATCGGCAATGTATGAAACGCCGGCATTCTATAGTACACCTAGGCATTTAATGGAATGCCTGGTTTTTAGGCAAGGTATGAAATATGAGACTTATTATATACTTTAGCTAGGCGTTGTGTGTAATACCTAGGCATTCTATAGAAGGATAAATGTGTTTTAGGTAAAGTGTGAAAAAGATCATGATAAACAATTATTTAAAAGACATTCATTTCTGAAATATACAAATGTTATCTTCGATAAATAATGAAAGATTGCCATTCAAAAACTTTTATTCTGAATAAGTAAAAAAAAAAAAAATTAGTGACACACCTCTTAGTACACCATAGTACATTTGTATTTTCTGACTGGAAATCAATAAGATCTTCTTGACAATGGGAATTAAATACATAAAAATCACACAGATTTCACAATAATGCCCTTTTTAATACATTTTCCATTTTTTTACAGGGCTGACAAAGGTGGATGTAGAGTTCAGTATCAATCCGTGTAACGTTTTTTTATTTCATTCAAAGGTCCTTCAGCATTCTATCACGGCCTACGTGTCAACAGCCAAATGAATTTCATGAAGTATCTGAAATAACTGACGCGTTCTTTAATAGGCTAAATGAATATAATTTTATTTTCCACAAACAACACACCATAGCGATTCAAAAACCAATAGTCCAGTGGTTCCTTCTTAGTGGTTCCTTCTTCCGTCTAGTGGTTGTCATTCTGGCATTTTTACATCATTTATTAACATCTGGTAAGTAGTTTCGGTTATTCGAAAAGAATCGCAGATGTATTTCATACTTTGCCGGTTTGTCATTTAGCATTCTATAAAATGCCTAGGCAACGTATGAAACGTTTAACCGTTTCATACATTGCCGGCCAGTTTTCGACATTCTACAGAATGCCGGATTTCATACATTGTCGGTAACACATATAAGTAATAAAAAGTGTTAGAACGTATCTTATAACTTAAAATAATAAAATAGAACAAGGAAAAAAATCTGAAAGTTTCAGATTTTATATTAAGCACAATTTTTTTTATTTACGCACAGTTTCGATTTCATATTACGGAATCTTCTTCATTCTCATGCACATTTCCAATGTATTTAGACTAACGCCACTTTGGGCTGAAAATATTTAAGAACAGCAAATCGTTAGAATTTTCGATAGACAGTCTCGAGCGCTCGAGATAAAAGTATTTTATTCTCTACAGTGTTGCCAATGCTCGTTTTGAAATCGTTGAGTTTTTTAATAGAAAATTAGTTTAAGTTTGGCAAAATATGAAATGGACAGTAAAACATATTCCAACTTCAGGCTTCCAGGTACTCGGGTGAAGGGCTACGTTATTCAAATTTGATGACTTTATGTACCGTTGATTTTTCACAATGCCGGCCAGTTTTCGGCATTCTACAGAATGTCGGATTGAAATATATTTGTCGGATGAATTGAATATATTTGTCGGATATATTGAATATGTGGGATGAACATAGAGACGTTCATGCAAATTCTTTATTATTTAATGTATTTAAATATAATTTGGTGGCAACAATTTGAAAAGGGATTCAGACTTTTATAGTGATTCAATGCAAAATCCCTTTTTGAGACTAATAGCCCTTCTTGACTAATGCCATTTGGACTAACGAAAATTGAATCTATTGGGCAGAAGGCATACCCTATAACAAATTCACTATTACATTGACATATCCTTCAACAGATTCGTTTGATTACGAAAATACTAAAGTTAACACAGTTTATAATAATGACATCCTAACCAATTCTGTTTGCATTTTAATAGTAAAATAATTCATTTTCAAGAAGCTCAACTTTGATTGCATATCATTTATCCCTGACATAGTCATCGCCGTTTCTTTTCGCAGCTGACATTATTTCTCAAGTCATTTCCTTCTTTCCTGAGTAATTGGAAATTTTACATTAGATCACGTGGAAAAGGACATGGGCTATGGCATGACAAAGATTTGAAGCTGGATGATGGTTGGAAGGATGGTTTCTTGAAAAAATAAGAGATAATTAAGTCTGATGACGAGGTATTTTTCGAGATGGGGGACACTTCTTTCCTATGTCATGTGTTAAACATGTTTTAACTCGATCACTGTAAAGTTAGTGCTTTGCTTAAGGCTATGTTTAGTGGGACATCAAGAAATACTTGATTTTTTTTTTCCATTAGGTAAAACTAAAATGTGCATGTATGTTAAAACATTCCTAGAAAATAAATGAAGATAAGTAATTGAAGATACGATTATTATGAAGCGATTAAAATATGTTAGAATCGATTTCGTTTTAAAATTAAATGTTATACTTTTAAATTTTTAAGATTTCAATGGGTTTGTTTACTATAGTTGTGTAGAATAATAACAGCAATAAACTTCTACAATTAAAGTAGATGAATGGAACTGGAGGCACGATTATGCTTCTTTCTCGTTTATGCGATTTTAATGACAGGTCCTTGAAAGAATTACAGGCAGTTTTTACAGGTTATAATTTTACGAAAAATATATTTAAAAATCCTGTAGATATGAAAGTTATTTCTAATGTTTAATATTTGGAAACAGAAGCACTGTACTTAAAGCTCTTTTAATTTACTTCATCTGATCGAGATCTGACGATAAGCTCCCTTTTCTAGATTAGTTTCGGAGAACATGTTATGTGACACATTAACTGTTAGTAAAAATTGCTCATGGTATCTTTTATATTAGACTTTAAGTACTTGGCTCCCTAAAATAGTTATTACTGAAAGGGAAATGCATATGAAATGATTTTAATGAATCCAACTATTATAATTTCAATGTCTACCAAGTAATTAATAACAGCTGAAATGAATCTCCGTTTAATAGTTTAATTTCTTAATGAACAACAGAATAAATTGTGGCAGAATAAATTATTAAGCACTATTGTTGTTTAAAAGGCAAACCAATGTCAAAAATAGGAACATTTCAGAGAAATAATAATGATAAGTTCGCTTTGAAGTGTGTAGAACTACCAATTTATCGCCATTTCTATTATTTTTAATGAACGCTGGAGAATTTTTGAATAATTATTCATAAAATATATTTATCCAAATCTAAAACTGATGAAACATTTAAGAATTAAATGATAATCTAATGCGAAGAACACGTGAAAAAGTGTACATATAAATTACAATTTTATGGTACAAAACTGTTAATTTCTAAGAGCACTTTTAACCATAGTGCTTGATAAAACACTTAAACATATTATTCTTGACATCATAAAAGTCGTTTTGCTACTTGAAATAACAGCAATCACCTATTTCTTGCCCCATTTAATCCATTGATAAATTATAAAATTACTCTGATTCTCCATAAATTCAACTTTCAGACGTCATTTTCTAACCTATCAGTAAAATTGTTTTCTCGATTCTTAAAGATTCCAAATCTGATTTTAATTCTTGAGGAAATTATAGCATTTTTATCAGCCTGGTTTGACATTTATCAGCCAAATTAAAAGAGCCTTATATATTAAGCACGGTGTGAGTATATAACAATATGAGGCTTAATTCAGAAGTCAAAACAACAAAAATCAGCGTAATATTCTCAATATTTTCACAGGACTAGTTTCGATGGTTTTTACCGAACCATCATCCTCAGCTACGAAACCGTAGATTCTACGGTTTCGTAGCTGAGGATGATGGTTCGGTAAAAACCATCGAAACTAGTCCTGTGAAAATATTGAGAATATTACGCTGATTTTTGTTGTTTTGACTTCTGAATTAGTTTCGTTCGGCGTGTTATTGTGTCTTAATTAATATGAGGCTTACTGAAAGGTCTTCTTTCATTAAAATGAATATAAATTCGAAAGAAATATCTTAGCAAAATATAAACTTTTGTTTCCAAATCGGTTGCACAGATAAGAAAAAAGTATAAATTGTAGAAAGAAATTCCCTCACTTTCAAAAACATAAATTTCCAAAAGTTTATGCATATCACTTCTCAGGGTTTTGAATAAAACGTTTCTCGAAATCTGTTGTGAAACCCAAACAATTCCAATGTGACCAGTTTTGTATTGTATTATGCACGCAGGGAAATGAAAAAGTTTGGAGAAAAACTGCCAAAGAAGCAAGTATACCTAAAGTATAAGTTTGAAAACAAATTTTTCTCTCCTTGAAAGGGAAAAAATGAATTTCTTATTGTTATTTTTATTGAATACGAAATACTCTTCAAATTCATTTCTCTTTTCTTTTTCCCGTTACACATAGCACAGAGATTCGGAGAAAAAGCTATAATCTTCTGAATGCAAATTTGATTCTGAATTTATATTTTTATTTTCATACGTATCTGGTTCTTACAAATATATAAAATAAAAGAGTTTTACAAAATTTTCTCCTTTTAAAGCAAATTTGATTGATATGAAGGTTCATATGATTATTGCTCTTCAAATAAAAACGGGTGTCATTATTTCTGATGATATTCATTTAATGACGAAGATTTGTCGCAAAATTCTTTCAATGATAATTTGCATATAACTGTACAACTTCTTTTTCTCCATTCAAGCTCTTTGCCTTAAATGGCTCAATTCACTTTTTATAGATATCTCGATTATTGTTTGATTTTAGATACATTTCATTTAATAGATGATATTAACTTCTGTATTTTTATCGTTACATTAATAAAATGACATACCTTTTATAAGTTTTTAAAATACTTCAATGAACTGTCCCATCATAAACGCAAAAGACATCCTTTTCGTTTCCTTAACATACGACTTAGCCCATTAAAGTGAAATTCATAAGAAGGTAATTGAGCATTTTAATCTTAATTGTAGAGTTTTTGAAAGCAATGAAGAACTAAGGTTACACGCTGAAGTTCGGTTTCGTAGTTTCCCATCAATTTACGTTTTCGAAATACATCTCCATATTCTCAACGAGACATGTTCCATAGACCTCATACATTCTCCCCATTTCTCAGTTCCTTACATTTTTTCACATTTTCAGTTTGTTTTACAAATCCTTGTATATTAATTTCCTATATAATCTTAAAGATGTTAAGCAAAACAATTTCGTTTTTGTATAAGTTGCTGCGAAAAACCGTTTTTTCATATAAAATATTTTCACATAAATACACTCACGTTTGTGAAAATTGCAACACCAAGAAGGAATCGTCATAATTGAATGCAATTTAATACACAGTTGAGTGGTAGTGGTACAAATAAATGATTAAATGTTCAAAGCAAACAAACAAGAACAAGAGATCAGAATCAGTATTTTGTGTGGCCACCACGCGCCGCAATAAGTGCTGCTACACGACGTGGCATGGAGTCAAACAAAGTTTGAATGTCTGACTGAGGAAGAGCATTCCATATCGTTTGTACGCGTACCCAAAGTTCGTCTGCAGACGCAACAGGACGAGGATCACGAGCAAGACGCCGACCAATGTCATCCCACACATGTTCAATTGGCGACATATCCGGGGAACACGCAGGCCAAGGAAGAAGCTGTACCTGCTGCGCTGCAAAGAAGGATTTAACAATCCGAGCAGTATGAGGGCGGGCATTGTCCTGTTGAAATACAGCGCCTGGCAAGCTTTGAAGGAAGGGAACAGCTTCGGGCTGTAGAACTTCACGGATATACCGGTTGCTGTTCAGATTGCCCACAATTCGTAGCAATTGAGATCGTCTATGATATGCTATGGCGCCCCAGACCATAACTCCGGGTGTTCGTCCACTGTGGCGTTCGATAATGCACTCCGGAAGGTGGCGTTCACCGGCATAGCGTCTGACACGAATGCGGCCATCATGGTACCACAAATTAAAGCGGGATTCGTCAGAAAACACGACATGCTGCCAATCAGCACGCCAGTCTCTATGCTGATTGGCCCATTGTAGCCGCAGGCGGCGATGGTCGTGCGTTAGGGGGATCCTGTATAAAGGAGTCCGTGCGCGCAGTCCACACTGCAGCAGACGTCTACGAATTGATGAAGCACACAATGAAACACCTGTAGCTATTGACCACAGTGCTGCCAATTGTCTAGAGGAAGCTGTACGGTCCGTCCGCGCCATGCGGACCAGGTGTCTATCATCGCGAGCTGACGTCACATTTCGGGGTCCACTCCCGGATTTCCGAGTTGTCCGACACTCGTCCGTCCACTGCTTCCAAACGCGCATCACTGTGCTGCTGTTACGCTGCACACGAGAGGCTACTGCACGATACGACAATCCAGCTTCACGAAAGCCGATGATTCTCCCTCGTTCAAACTCTGTAAGTTGTTCAAATCTCGCTCTCTTTCGTCGACGAGGCATAAGTATAGATTGAGGTAACGTTTGCCACTAGCAGATAACCACCGATAACCATACACGCTCGCTACAGCCGTCTATTTATTCGGATCCATCAGCCGTTCAGAGGGCACTGCTCAGCATACGCATGCGCTACGGATTTGCAATTCTAATCATTTGCATATCATGCGCTACTTTGCATTTCTTGAAAATTTCAGCTCACTCGCGTAAGTCCTTCATGGTGTTGCAATTTTCACAAACGTGAGTGTATATTCATGTGAATGAAGAATTATACAAAGCATTATTTCATGGTTGTATTGTTACGAAATGCCCAGCCGCAATATGATAGCTTCCCGCAAAGCAGGGTTAGGTTTGCCAGAAAATTGCAAGGGAATGCATGGTTTGGCGACATGCCATAGACGGGTGGAAAACCTTCTAGAGCGAATTCTCACCGGTTCGGTTTGTGTTCTCGAAGGCAGGCCAAAAGCTATATAAACCCTACCTGTACGCGGAGTAGCAGTTCATCGTATCTTCATCAATTTCGCATGCCTGGCGCAGTAACAGTAGGCCGACAGTACTGTTTCTCTTCAGTTGTACGTGTACTTATTTTGAGTTTACCCTAATTTTACCTTGTGTTTCCTTAGGGTTACACAAGAATCATGTTTTAGACACCTAATTCCTGATGATGAGCTTAACGACTACGCGGAATCAGTTAATTCTTCAAAATTGCAAAGGAAATACTCGCAGAGAGATGAATTCTTGAGAAGTCCGGCATCCCAACGCAAGGCCGAATATAAGAAGAAAACGTTCACTTCCGAACTTGCACAGGCAACCCCACCGACTCTTGTAATGAGCCCAGAGGACGAAGTTTATCTTCAAAAAATCATCAAAGAGCAAGAAATAGAAAATGTTTTGAGCTTATTCTCACCCGAAGAAATAGCACAGTACAAACCGCACGAACCCAAGAAAATCAAAACTGATGATCAACCACCAAAGTAAAATAAGATAAGGCATGAATTTCTCCTAGAAAAACCGCAAAAATCCCTGAAGAGCCAAAATCCATGGAAATTGTACAAGATATCAGATTTCAATCTCTAATTAACCAAACTGAAGATAATGAAGGAGGGTAAAATTATGTAGAACCATCCCCACCCATTGTTATTCCCCACGACGAAGTGGATTGGATGGAGATGAACGAACTTTTCATGAAACATTGTACAGAAGAATACGAATTGAATCTTAAGTCAATCCACGTGTATACCAAAAATATCAAGGACTATAGAAAAATGTGTAAAATTCTATTAGATAAAATCTCATTTCACTCATTCCTTTTTCACAGCGAGAAGCCGCTAAGAGTGGTTACTAAAGTAGTACGGCATCAATCAATGAGGAAGCTATATTAAGCGACCTAGAAAGACGTAAATTTCCGATTCTCAAAGTCAAAGAATTCATCCGCAGGCGTCAAAATAACATCATAAAACTACCTATTTATTTGCTTGAATTAAATAAAAACACAGAAGGCCACGCCATTCATAATGTTAACAGAATCTTCAGCTTGAACGTTACAATCGAGAAGGTCTCCCCACGCAAACGCCCAACGCAGTGCTTTCGATGTCAGAAGTTCGAACATGCACCAGCCAGATGTAACATCCCTGAGCGGTGTTGCAAATGCGGTCAATCACATAGAAGCAATCAGTGCAAATTTGAAAAAAGAAGAGAAACCTAAATGCACTTTTTGCAGCGGCGAACATGTAAGCAGTTACCGTGGGTGTAGCGCCTACCGTAAACGATTTGAAGCCAAGAAAGCAGAACAGAAAACAGAAAAATTCAGCCTCGAATTTAGCTCAAAAATTCTCCCATTTACCTTACCTACAAGTAACGTACCTACAAATCCAGTTTTACCAGGAATCTCTTACAACGAGAAAGACAAAATAAAACCACCTCCTGACGAACTCTCGGAAACAATCACATGGCTAAAAGACGAAAAAATAAGTAAATTTCTAATTGCAGTTATCTCACTTGTCGAAAAAATTAAATATGCTAAGTCAACTTCAGAAAAGTTAAAATTCGGATTTCAGGCAGCGATGGCCATGGTAAAATTTGCGGAAGAAGATTAAAAACCAATTCTTGACATAACCAACCGTAGCCAAGCGAGTTTAACCCTAGCCTGTTGCAGTTCCTTACATAGTGAATTCGGACCTGGCCAAAAATATGAATAATTGTTTACTGGACTCTAAAAATTTTTGCCGCTTTATTTCTAAAGTGGATTTTTTGTAGTTCACTTATGACTACTCTATAGGGTCAAACATTGATGAGTAAAGGCCGTCAGGCCGAAGACTCATTGCCTACTTCAATTCATGGAGTAGCAGTCTAGTGTCTAGTTGGTCGTCGAGTGCATCCCGAGTTGTTGCATCGAGAGTGTGCATCGTCAGGCTATCGAGGGCATCGCGAGTTCTCCCAACACCCGCTAGAACTTAACTCATTTGATTCCAGGGGGTGCTTGTTCTCCCCGTTATAGCCTGAAGGCTGTGTTGCTGATTGTTTCAGCGTGTTTGTCGTAGTTTTTCGCATTTTTGGAGTTGTCCTAAGTAATACTGGTTAATAAATTGTGTTTTCAATTCTTCAGCGAGTGTTGTCGTTAATCACTCCAAATCCACGACCCTGCGGAACGCAACAATATCAATAAACGTAATATAGTTAAAATAGGTTACTTTATTTGGATACTTCAATAGCTAATTTAAACAAGCTGTGATCAAGATAATGTTTTCTTTAAATAGACAATTCAAAGTTTACTTTGTATGCCAACATGGAAAATTATTAGTGGGATAGATAACGGTGTCGTTCATCGGAGTTGAGCAGGAACTGAGCACTAGCGTGACAACATAAATTTGCCAATTAATTCTAGGTCCTAATCAAGAACGTCCGTAGAGATGTAATCTTAATCCTTGAACCCACTGTTTCGTATCATAAGCCTTTCAACAGCCTTTTAGGATTGATAAATTTTCAGCGCCTGATTCAACAAAGTATGACATTCATAAACGTTTATGCCTCACCCTGTATTTTCCAATGGCATATAGAAAACGTACCCTGATTATTATGCATATCAAGGCGGCCATAAAATTTTAAAAAAATCACCATTACCATTAGAGGGCAGACTTCTAAATGCATAATACATTCATCCGTTGATGTAAAATGAATTATGGTTTCAATAACTACATACTGTTATGTATTACATACTTCAGTTGATTTTAAAATATCTTAATTGTAATGATTTAACTTAATTCTGTTTTCAGACTTAAAAGTTATTAATTTGTTTTTATTTTGTAGTTGATCTCAAGTTTCTTTGCCTTGTTGAAAAGTAATTGTTGTCATTTAATTTTTTGTGACAGTTGTGGTTAACTCTGATTTTAAGTTGCTTGAGTAATTACTTTCTCTTTTCCTTTTGGTAGTTTGGTTAACTATTTAAATTTTTATTTTTGTTTAGTTAATACTTATTCTTAACTTGGTTGCTTAATGTTTAATCTCTTGTTAAGTTGACACTTAAGGTCAATTTTTAAAGCTTTTTTTAAAGTTTTTGCTTACACAAGTTGGTGTTAAAGTTTAATTAAGTTTTGTTAACGTACCCCCTTTTCTGCTAAATTGGGATCCATCTTTAATGACTATGGGGGTCGTGTTTGGTGCTGTGGAAAACATAAAATTTTTCCTATGTGATTATTATATTTTAATTGAAGTACTTTTCTTCGGTCTTGTATTAATTAGTATTTAAAAATCAATCCTTAATCCTTTTCGAAAACGTTTTACGTTGCCTTTTGGGAAATCAAGATTTATGACTTTGTTGTGACAATTTACGTTTATTATTGTATTTAGTATTTAAAAACAATCCTTAATTCTTTTCGAAAACGTTTTACGTTGCCTTTTGGGAAATCAAGATTTATGACTTTGTTGTGACATTTTGTTCGCCCCGCCGGACAGTAGTCTGTGAAATATCTGTAATCAAGGGAGATTTCTGCACCCTGCTGGATCCTTATTTTTTGTATACAACTACGCTACGCCAAGGTTGAGGGGTCGGGGTGATTCGCTTAATTGCAGGCTTTCACCATGCTGGATTGGGACCCTTAGACGAGGCTAGCTCCTGCTGACAGGTTGATGACCTTGGAGGATCGGCGATTATTCGCCAACATCCGGCGTTCGAACTACCTTGCTTCCCCTTCCTGTGTGCATTCTTTCCCCTGGGGTTGCAGTGCCTTGGCTTGTTTTGTACCTTTTCGGATCGCCAAACGAGTTTTTGGCGGAAAGAAGAAAAAGGCTTGCAGCGATCTATGAGGGGGAGACGTTGGCAGACGGCGAGAAGGCAAATTATACTGAAGGTGTCACGAGACCAGAAAACTGTCGCTTCGTCCCGAGTAGCTGTCTGCGTTATCAGAGAACGATGTCGGAAGAAATGGAGGAGAGAAAGCACATATGGAGGGCGACGAGAATGCCTACCTAAATTTCGATAATTAACCTTTTTTTTTCTCCTTATAGAAAGCAAATGGCCAACCAAGAAAATTTTTTGTTGACATCTACTGCCTTGATTGTGTATCCACGTATCTTCATGTACCCTTACCATTGTCAAAAAACGGTATGAAATATTTTATTTTATTTTTGAACACCATCACCATCACCCATGTAAAATTTTGTACTAAATCAGTTTATCTCCAATAAATCATATATTTAATTTAACTTATCTTGTAATGTCTTCTCTAATAACTTAGAACACTGGACCCAATAGATTAAAACACAACGCAAGCTTAAATCCTTCTGTTGGAGTATTTTCTGGTATTATTTACTGTTTTATTTGAACACACAAGTTTCACAGTCTAAATGTTGTTTTATCATGTATGTCACAAACTTGTACACCCATGCAGTATTAGTTATAGTCATGTGATTTAGAATTGTTATCCTAATTTTGACTTTCATGTGTTATTGAATATTGAACTTTAAAGCTTAAAACTTAAATTAGTAAAAACTCCAACAATACTGAGACGAAATAAAGACTATTTTGTTGAGTGCGTTCGGGTGCGTAATAGATTGAATGCATATATGTCCGATGATAGACGGCGATTTGTGTATTTCAAATCATAATCTCAGTTTTAAAATTTCTAAATAAAATAATAAATAAGAAAATCTGAAAGCTTTTAAATTTTATATTACGCCCAAAGGGGCGTTTATTTAACGTTTTGCGTGTTACCTTTAATAAACTAAATACGATGTTCTCCGTACTTACACCATAAAGTTCAGTTTAGCAGCAATATCGCAAAATAATTTTAAAATGAGCATATCTTAAGAATTTCTGATATAGAGTCTTGCAAGCTTGAGATAAAAATGTTTTTTTTTCGTACAGTGTTGCCATTGCTCGCTTTGAAATCGCTGAGTTTGTTAATAAAAAATTCTTTAAAGTTTTACAAAATATTAAATATATAATAAAGCAAATTTCAAATTAGGGCTTCCAGATGCCCATATTGGGTGGAAGATTACGTTATTCAAAATTATTATTTGATTTAATTTTTAAAATTATTACTATAATCATTATTTGATGGCTCCGGGTACCGTTGTTTTATCCACTGCCAGAAACATACGTACATATATGCAATTTCTTCATTATTTAATTTCTTTAAATATAATACAGGGCTCTAATATTTGGTGGCAACAATTTGAAAAGTGAACAGTTATTTATAGTGAACCAACGCAAAATGCCAAAACGAAATTAATATCCCTTCGGGCAAACAATTAATTCAATAATGTATCCTTAAAGAATAATTGAGAATTAATTCCAAAATTATAATGTTTAAGTAATTTTGAATTCTATCTTGAAAAATTTATAAAAAATACTTTTATAATTACTTTCTGGATGAAATTTTGTCTTACAATAGAAGAGAATCCCGCCAATGTGACAATCAAATTCGCTGAAACAACCTTGTATTTGGCGTACATTTACTAAAACAGCTTAATCGATTTCGAGGGCACCTACAGGTCCCTCCTCATCAGGAGAACAAAATATCTAGAAAGGTGGTGGTATCTAGAATATGTGGTTCTACCCGAGAGTATATAAAGCCGTTACTCAGCTTTCTTTCCCTTTCTAGATATTTTGATCTCCTGATGAGGAGGGACCTGTAGCTGCCCTCGAAATCGATTGAGTTGTTTTAGTAAATATACGCCAAATACAAGGTTGTTTCAGCGAATTTGAAATTTTGTCTCTTACGTACGATTTCTTCAACTACGTTTATTTCACATAGTTTAGTAAAATTTTCTCAATTGCATTCTTAATTTCGTAAAACTGCAGATAGTCTTTTTGATCACACCTTTCAGTTTAAGTGTTTTTCTTAGAATTTGCAGTGCTATTCTGCATTCCATTGGGAATGGTATGTCATCACTTTTCCTATATCAGTTACCACAGTTCTTTTACCACTTTCATGCTTTATCTAGGTTGTCTTGTAGAGACATTAATTTTTTTTTTTGAAGCAGGACACGTGAAGAAATGAGCAGTGCCCATACCGAGGCTCGAGGCTCGGACCTCTCGAATACGCGTCGAGTGTGCTAGCCATTACACAACGAAGGCATGCTAAGAAAGCGGGAGACACACCTTATATGCTCCCCCTTTTAAAGGGCGACTGGGGATTAGAGAATACAGTCGTCCATTCCATGGTGGAGAATCATCATGCACCATACTTTTAGTTCGGGCGCCACTGTAGAGTCGTTAAGATTTTTCTTTTCAAGTCATGAAAAATGAGCAATGCCCTCGCCGGGATTCGAACCTCAGGCCTCTCAAATACACGCCGAGTGTGCTGGCCACTACACCACGAAGGCATGCTAAGAAGACGGGAGAAATACCTTACAGTCTCAATATGTATTTTTTTAAGTGATACATATTCTAAAATTGAATCTTCGCAATTTCTTTTTCTTAAGTCTGAAACCTTAGCTATAGCTTGCAGTTTCTCTAAGATTTCTCCTACATAAAAGCAGATTTTAAATGACATTAAGAGATAAACCGCATAAATTTCTATTATATATACCTGCCGTCTAACAGAGGCCTCCTTCGAAGTGCTTACATTTTAACAGAATTCAGTCCTGCTTATCACTTTTCTGAACATCTTTTCTACAACGATATTTAAAAGCTTTTATTATATCCTAAAATTAAAGATATATTTAAAGTTTTATCTGAAAGAAGAAAAATTATTGTTTTAAGGAGAGATATCAAAAGTTTGTGCACTGCATAGTTATCGAATTATTAAGTCTATTTTTTCATTTTCCTTTTCGTTGTCCCATTTAAAAAAAATCAGTAAAAGTACTATTTGCCATCCATGATTTATTGTTGTTATGGTAAATCAGAAATTAATTCTTGACTCGTTACAAGCATCGAGATTTTTTGTTTTCGTCGATAAACGATTAGGTTTTCTTTATTGTTGGGCGTTGGGCTCATATTGGACGTTAATAACACAGCAATACCTTTTATTATGATATGCCCTAAGGAATTAGCTGACAATAGCTTAAAACAGCCGTACTAAGGATACATAATCATAGTGAATTTGCATTAAAGTATTAACTTATTCAATCAGACATAAAATTACCAAAGCAACAACAATGTCTTTGGCGTAGATTAACTCAAGATCTCAATCGATTTCGAGACCAAACAGGAATAGGTCTCTTTTATCAGAATCAAAGAAATCTGCAAGACTGGAAAGCAGCGGGTGCAACGGTCCCATTTATAACACACGGCACTAAAGCGAATGAGAAGGTAACGCTATCTGTCGGCAAAAATAATGAAACTGAAAAATTAAGCTAATAGGATTTTAAAAGCGTTGGGAATGGCTGGATTAACTGGAGTTAAACGCATTAACTAAACAAGACAAATCTTTGTGAATGTAGCTTTAAGAAATTCTAGTTCACAAATTGAAGAACTTTTTTGAATAATTTTTGCAGAAACAAAATCAAAATTATGATTAAATTTCCAACTATGATTAGCTGTCGAAGACCTGTTAATTTCGCCTTTTCGGACATAGGATTCGTGTACCTTCATACTAAACGATTTTTTAGTTTTGCTGAGATATCGCAAACCACACTGACACTATATGACACATTATTTCATCAGTTTCCTAAACTAATTGATGCTTCGCTTTTAAATATTAATCTGTGTTTTGTTAATCTTCTCCAATGCATTCCAGTGTCGTCTGTATTGCAAATTCCGTGTAGCTTATATTAATTTAGCAGTACAAGTAACATCTTTCATCCAATTATCAGCTGAATGGTGATCTGCTTCATCCTTCTCATCAGGCAGCTTCATATAAAAAACGCTGTATTTCTCCTTCTCCAACTTGTTAACTATCTGTCAGTTAACATAAAATTCTCTTCTCTAACGAATTAGTGAAAAAGCTGTAAATTGAGAAACAAATTTCAGTTTCATACCTTAGAACCCTTCTAGAAGAGCAGTTTCAACATATCTCGCTTTCTTGTTTTTTGCGCCTCTTTGAGACATTGCATTTGTTATTAATTATAACTCTTCGTTTAAGTAAACTGCACAGTGTAATTTGGTAAATGCCCAGTTTAAATTAATTTCGTCTCTGGCTGCAGTTAGAAAGAAGGTTAAAATCTTTTAACCGTTTATCCTTTTCTAGCAAGCTTAAGTCTTTTCACTTAGCCTTTTACATAACTTAGTCTTTCACTTAGCCTTTAACATGTATATGGTAAGAACAGAATATATTTTTAAAATTTTTCTGATAGTGATTTAATCAAATTTCAAAACTTACGTTTCTAGCAGGCAGAAATATTGCCCTTTGTTTGTTTAGTCGATCTGCCACTTCACGATTATAAGCATGACCAAAGCTTTTCTTAACTGTATCTTCATCCTACAATTACCATCTCCTTTCATCCAAAGACTCTTAAATATACAGTGATGTTAAGAATCATTTATCTTTTTTTAACTCTCTGTGAACACAATGTATCTGCCCCAAAGGGAAGATTTTGAATGTGGAAACCTTAAAAGATAAGATACACTTATGATGCAGGATGCTTTCACAAGCTTCTGTAAGTTTAATTCCTTATCTAAATAGGCTTAAATAATTAAGATAAAATAACACGCCGGACACGTATTAATCTAGAAGTCAAACCAACAAAAATCAGCGTTATATTTGCAAATTTTTATAGGACTGGTTTCGACGGTTTTACCGAACCATCATCCTCAGCTGCCAAAGAGTAAATGAACGAGGTAAGATATAGTAGGCATTCGAGAAGGAACCCTCACCCATTTTACAGTGCAACTATTCTGGAGGGTTGTTTTTATTAACATTAAGATCGAGAAATTCTGCCTTTCTGAAATTCAGTGCGGATAAAGAACTGTCATCTCGTGACGATAACATCGCACACATGCGTTTTTCAGGTTTTGAAAGCTGTAAATAACAATTCGCACAATGGTTTGGAAGGCCAAGATGGAAAGAGGGATATTTTGACTTTTGTATTTAATTTTTTTGAATGAACTAATAAATTTTTGCTGAAAAAGTAATAAGGAAACATAAGCATTTAAAAACTGAAAATGACTATAAATTAATGTAACTTACAGCCCTTAATAGAATTTTAAATTTACATAGTTAATTAACAAAGGCCATTAATAAAGTAATCTTTTTTTATAAAATTTACTCATAATGTTTCATGAAAAATACAGCCTAAAAATGTTTAGAAATACACAGTCCAGTCACATTAATGTGACCATCTGTCAAAAGCCAGAATAACCACCTTTCGCAGAGCGGACTGCTGCGAGACGTGCAGGAAGAGAGTCACATAGGTCCCTGAAGGTGTTCTCTGGGATGTTGAGCCATGCCGACTCTAATGCCGTGGCCAGCTGCGCTAGATTACGCGGTTGAGGATCCATGGCGCGAACAACTCGATCGAGATGGTCCCACAGATGCTCGATTGGGTTTAAGTCAGGTGAGTTTGCTGGCCAGGGGAGGACGGTAAACTCATCCTGGTGCTCTTCGAACCACGCACGTACACTGGCAGCTGTATGGCACCTCGCATTGTCCTGCTGGAAGATGCCATCATCCTGAGGAAAAACAATGCGCATGTAGGGGTGAACATGGTCCGCAAGGACAGATGCGTACTTGTATTGATCCATTGTGCCTTCCACAATGATCAGTGAACCTAGAGAATGCCAGGAAAACATTCCCCAGACCATAATGCTCCCGCCTCCAGCTTGGACCGTTCCGGCAATGGTTGCAGGGTGGTTCCTTTCAGAGGTTTCACGCCTTATACGCCAACGTCCATCTGTCCGATGGAGCATAAAACGCGATTCATCCGAAAACGCAACCTGTCGCCACTCAGTGGACGTCCAGCTGCTGTACTGGCGTGCAAATTCTAGCCTTCGCCGTCGATGAACAGCAGTCAGCATAGGTGCACGAACCAGGCGTCTGCTTCGGAGGCCCAGACGCAGCAATGTTCGCTGAATAGTACTTTGGGAGACACTTTTGGTAGCCCCTTGGTTCATTTTGGTGGTCAGTTGCTCAACGGTAGCCCGTCTATCTGCCCGAACGCATCTCCGCAACCGTCGTTCGCTTCTGTCATCTATGGCCCGTGGTGCACCACATTTGCCACGTCGCTGATTTTGG
Organism: Stegodyphus mimosarum; assembly: GCA_000611955.2. Classification (NCBI taxonomy): domain Eukaryota; kingdom Metazoa; phylum Arthropoda; class Arachnida; order Araneae; family Eresidae; genus Stegodyphus; species Stegodyphus mimosarum. The sequence goes on along the minus strand of KK119963.1, from coordinate 41,727 downwards.
ACAGTCCCATTTTGCCATGCACGGTACACTTTTACCACGGCGGCACGCGAACAGTTCACAAACTCAGCCGTTTTGGAAATGCTTCCACCCTTGGCCTGAAAGCCAATGATCATGCCCTTTTGGAAGTCGGATAGATCGCTTCGTTTCTGCATTACGCCAACGATTGAAATGTTTTCCGAAGCCCTCACACACCCTTTATATACGCTCAACTGCACTGTGCTGCCACCTGCCTTCTGTGATTGGTTATTTAACTCTGACATGGAAAGTACGTGGTGGTCACATTAATGTGACTGGACTGTGTAAGAAGATAAATAACTTAACATCTGTAAAAATTGCTTAGTTAATTACGAAATTACTTTCTTTCATGTTTGTTAATCTGATATTATTATGGTGAAAATTATGCCTTTTTGTCCGTTTATTCTTAAAGTGTCGTTAACATTTCTAGTTAGAATGTTTTTGTCGTTAACATTCTTTATTTCCCAATCTTTATACTAACATGCATTTACAACTTTTAAAATCTGAAAAACGCAGCATGTGTGCAATATTATCGTCATGCGATGGTTTGTAAGTCCTTTATTCTTACCACGATATTTTCGACGACGATCTTTTTAAACTGCGAAGTCGACTACGATATTTTGTACCACGATGTTTTAGAATTGATGTTTTCTCGTTGCTTTATGTTCTCCCACGATGTTTTGTTCCACGACGTTTTCGCCTTGCATTGTTTTCTCCGCGATGTTTTCGTCCGCGATGTTTTTGCTGCGACCTTTTCGGCTGTAACCGTCTCACAAGTGCAGAGACCAATTTCTAACCAAACTTCTGTCAAACTCAATAGAAGCTTGGCAATCTGAACGATAAAGTTACGGTCCGTAGCACGAAAAGCTTTGATGGGTACAAGTAGAACATTCTGGGCACTGAAGCACTGGAGAGTCTTTTGCCGTTCTGAGCTCAATAAGCTGCGAAGATGTGAATAATAAAAGGCAATTTTTCAATTGATTAATATGTATTTGGCATGGTTTCAGAAATTTGAACATAATACGCGACTAATTTTACTGACGAGTTAGCATAATAAGCGGTAGATGCTGTAATCGATTATCCAAAAGCGTCGATAATTTTTTATAGGACAAATACATACAAAGATATTTACAACAAAGCAAATAAGAAAGTTTTGCTTGTTCTTTTATCGGCTACTGAAACAAGAGTTATTGTGCAATTAAATTTGTTACATACTAGCGGAAGTACCCGATGCCAGTTAAGTTAGTTTGAGAGTAATGCATCTAACAACAGAGAGAACGATACCGCTGTTATCCTTCTCTATTAACGATGCAAAAAATACGAATCATCGTCATACATTTTTCAGTCTCATGCGATATGGAACCCACATAAAAAATTTCGATAGAAAAATAAACTAATTCTCTCTCGTTATATCAGAAACAATTGCACGCAGTTTTTGATGATTTTCGTCTTTCTAATCAAATGGTCGTAAAAGCTTAAGTCCCATCCAATATTTCACCTATATCCAATTTTAGTCGATTAAATGTGGCAAAATATGTATCACAACTCATCAGAAATCAATAACGCGAACAAACAAACACATAAACATACATTCTTATTTATATGTATAGATTTTGTAACATTTACAAATTTTTGATTAACAAACTCTACGATTTGAAAGCAAGCAGTAGCAAGACATTTCGAAATAAAGCATTTTTATCACCCACTGTTGCCACTCGTATAAATGAATGCAAAAATTAGGTTTCAGAGTTTTTAATTAATATTTCGGCAGTTTAAAGACGTACAAAGATAGGAATAGTCGAAATGGCTTCCCACAAATTTTTGGAATCCGGAATAATGTATTTAATATTTGGCAGTGCTACGTTTATTTCGTCGCAAGACTTACAATTTTTTTAGCAAAGTCTAGGATTTGTAAGCGAGCAGTTGCAACAACTTTTGAAATAAAACAAATTTTTCGTCTCCAGCTTGCAAGACTGTTGCCGTTCGAAAAAGCGAGGGCAGAAATTATCGTTTTTCCGAGTTTTTAATTAATATCTCTGATTTTAGCTATTTGTTTTGGGGGGGAAGTGGACGTCGACCTTTTCCAGCACCCAAAATAATTGTAGAAAGTTTGGCGAAGATAGCTATAGTAGTGATTGAATTATTAAAGGACAAACCAACAGACTTTCTTCTTTATATATAGAGAGACTGCAGCGAAATGTCCAGCTTCGTTAAGCTAGTTTCCGAACAAAGTGGGGTTATTGTTGCCGTATTATGCGCGAAATCACCCATTTGGCTACAAAATTCGCGATATGCCACAGATTTAGCGAGAACATTCTAGAACGCATTCTTAGCGGTTTTCCCGAGAATATTCTCGAAGAAAAGTTAAAGCTATATATATATCCTGACTGTACGCGTAGTAGTAGTTGTTAAGAGTACTATCCTGAGCTCAGAGATTAGCTTGAGGTGAGATCAACCGAGTCGGGAGCTATACTTTAGTGTTTTGCCGTGAAGCTGTCTTTACCCTTATAGCTTGAAAGCTGTGTTGCTGATTGTTTTAACGTGTTTATTCCTAGATTTTCGACAACTGTAAACGTGAATTGTCCCGTGTATTACTGGCAAATAAATTGTATTTTGATTCTTTATAAAATGTTATCATCAATTACTCCAAATCCACGAAACCGTAGATCCCAACAATATTTTTAAAATACACTTTACAACAATAATTTTTAACATTTTTTTTTTAAATGTTTTGTAAAACAAGTACAAATTTTTCTTTGCCACAACAACATTAAATAACTAAAATTCTCTTGATTTGCTTTAATATAGTCTTTTTACTTGAAATATAGTACTGAAGCTGTTTTTTTTTATTTACGCAGGTCATAAAATTAATTGTATTATTTTATTTTAATTTTTCTACATTAAACTAAAAGATAATTTTATCTTTAATTCTTACTAAAGATGACTCTTAACCTATTGCTGTGGAACTAAATTCAAACTAAGACATTTCTTTATTAGCGCAAAATAGCTATCTCTGCTTATGCAGGTAATATTGGAGTATACTGAGAACAAAACATAATTTTGTACTACTACGGAAAAATTAGAAATAATAAATGGACCACTTTATAAACTTAGTTTTATTTGATTTAGAAATAAAGGTTAAACATAGGAGGTACAGATACTCTGCTTTGTTTCTCTAATCTCTTGCAAAAGTTGCAACTGAACTAACATTGATAACTGTACAATTACAGAATTACTCTCATAAGTTTGTAAATGCATTTTAAGAGCAGCCATGCAATCTTGTAAGAATTTGCAGTACCTGGAGCTGTTTAAAATTCCCCGTCCAAAGCTATGTCGAAATTTCGTTCCTGCTCTTGACAACTGTAGCTTTTTTTTTTTAACAATAAGTGTCTGCTACTTTCTTTGTCATAGGTAATGACTTTACTCTTTCTGACGTTGTGATAAAATGTTTGACAAGAAATAAAGTCTGACGAAATGTAAAAACTGTAAATTTCGTCAACGGTCGAATAAAACGCAAAATTAATGTTTAAAATGAAAACATTCTTTTTGTAAAAACTGAAATATTTTTGTGCAGAATCCCCATGTGTTTTAAATTAAATGTTCTATAACAACTCTTAGGGTATCTCTGTCTTTTGCTTGCTACATAATGCTTGGAAACTTCAACAGCTCAATTTTAAACACTTTGAAACTATAATTGTGCATTTATCGAGGAGATATGCATAGTTTTGTATTTTGTGATATGTTTGTCTTTTTTTCAACTAAAAATCAAGTCTTTCACTATGTCAAAAAATGTAACGTCTCACAGAGTTGTAGTCATTCAACGAAGCAGTTTTTAAAGACAAAATCCCGATTAGAATAGATGCCGACTTCTAATATCTTTGTTAGGATATTAAATTTTAATTTTCCATCAAATAATACAGCAGTTTATAACCACTTTTTATGTTTTATCACTGAATAATTTTCTGCGTCAACATATTATACAAAATTTAAATTAGGCTAAAAATGTTGAGAAACAAATGTTATTCCAGAATTCTTTGAATATTCACCTGAGAGCCATAGGATCCTGACCAACACGAGAAGCAATGTCGCAGAACGATAGACGTCCACGAAGTCTCGCCAGTCCAGGAAAATCCAGCGATCGAGTGCCTACACTTGCTAGTAGCAGTTTCTCATTCTTACATGAGGCATAACAATGCATGACTTTACACGAACAAAGAAACTTCAAATGCAATTTTCAAACCCTTTGATCTTTGATCTTTTCTTTGTTTCTGGCCTACAACTACGGACGTTTTTACCAGTACGGTAAACATTATGACAAGGTCTTTTAACAATTATAGTTAAGAAGAGGTGTGTAATTATATACTACAAATGAGGGAGAAAATCTAAGCCTTAAATCATCAGTACATAGCAATTATTGACGTAACATTCTTGAGGCAATTAATGAAGTACGGCAATCAATATAGCAATTATAGGATGTACTTGAATTTAGCTAACCATTTCTTAGTAAAATTAAATATGATGTCTTGTGCAGAGCCTTGAGATTTTCATGGTAGACTGTGAGGCAGCAATAAGCAGAATGAATTGGGAGCTGAGATATGTGAGAATAAAAGTTTGAAGCACGTGACTTGGTGCGATCTTCTGATTGGCTGATGCAGTCAGGGAAAAATTTGTCCTTAATGCAATTTAACAGCAATAAAAGTAATTATATTCAGTATAAAATATTGAAATTACGTTAGTAACAAAGATCTAAAGCTTGTGCAATAGTTAATACAAGCCCTTTTTTGACAAACTACATAGCGAACTGAGGAGTTAGTTCATGTTGAATGTAGGAATAGCCTGCAATTGAAGATATGCAGACAGATTAAAGATAAAATGAAAATTAAAAGTAAAAACTTTATTCTAGACCGTTCGTCCGGATCTATTCAATTAATATCTATTCAATTTCCACTGGCAAAACAAAAAGAAAATTAAAATTAAAATTAAAATTTTTAAATTAAAATTTAAATTAAAATTAAAAGTAAAAACTTTTTTTTTACTTTTAATTTTCCTTTTGTTTTGCCAGTGGAAATTGAATAGATTTTCAAACTTGCTATGCAGTCTTCTCATTTATATGCAATGTAGATAGCGTTACTTTTAGGTGCTTTGTGTCCATGAGCTAAAATACAAATCATGCGTTATGCAGAAAGGATAATTTATGGGATAATTATAGATTTATAAAATATAAATTATATGCTAATTTAATAATATAGATCCCATGTACTTTAATCTATGAAATTTGAAGAAGTATTCAGTAACAGGAAACTCCAAAATTGAAGTGCAGAATTAAAAGAGGAATTTATGTTAAAGTAAATTTTTTAAAAAATGTTCATTTCAAATATTTCTAATTCTAAACAGCTCAGGATACTTTGTAAGTTTTCATCGTGTCTAAAGCTGCATAGATTATTTACATGATATTTAATTCAAGTTTGTTTATTAGCACGATACTGAATTATCCACAGAGCGTACAAAGGGTTCTTTGTTTACTGAAAAGCTTCCAGAGGTTACTTTTATTATTGTTAAGATTTATTCAATCATCTGGGTTTCCAGAGAAACTATTTTGTTTAAAGCGGGTTAAGACTTTGAAAACATCAAGTAAGCTTTTCTCATTGAATCCCGCTTTAGACTCCGTTAGGATAATGCGAGCAGCTGGGAAACTCAAAAATCCTACAGTTCCAGATAATTGGAAATATCCTTTCACTTTGCTTATAAAAATCATGACAAAATGCAGTTATTTATTACATATTATCATAAAACGCATTTTGAAGTCTTGACTACTCATTTCTCTCAGCATAGATTTTACACAGATATCAAGTAGATTTTAGTTTGTGAATGCAAGATAGTCATTATAAAGTGAATTTCGAGCAGAAAATGCAACTCAGCCAATAGTCGATCTATCTGCTTCAAGAGTTAGACCACTAAAGCCGTGTCGGAGTGGATTTTGCTGGGCCATTTAACGTTTGCTATCATAGTGGTAGAGGAGCGAAAATTGTTAAAAACACTTACGTACAAATGTATCTTTTACATGTCCCAAAATAAAGATATTCCTTGAAACAGCCAAAGGCTGTAATCCATTCTTCTAAACAATGTGTGAATAATAAACCGAATCAACATTATGCAGTCAAAAGTGATCAAACAGTTTTTGGCCCGACAGCGGCCAAGCGGTAGAATCGTTAAATACAGGTACTTTGATCTGGATTTTGACTCCGGGCGAACGAGCTGGCTGCAGGGTTTTTGGTAGTTTTCTCCATGTGTAATCTGTATATGAGCCATTTTCTCTTAGAAAATCCACCATGAAGGCATCCCTCCCCTTAGGCCGATAGCTCTAGAATGCTTTTTCATAATTTAATAAAACAAATCCAACCAAATTTTTTCTGACGGGCAAATCGAGGCCTTAAGTCATCTGACGATGACGCAAGCGCTTTGCGCAAAGTGACTATCTGAGTGAATTTCTGTAATAAAGTCTTTGATTTCAGTGTGTAAAGACAGTTTGTTATGGCTCCGAAGTATTTTTTGGAAACATCTGTGACGTTGCGAATCATCGGCCGTTTATAAGTAAGGCAGACAACCATAGAAGCAATGAAATGTGTGAATATTCCAAGACAGACAGACTTTACTGTATGGAAACCATTTCAGAGCTCTGGAACTCTTGTAACTAGGTCTCGATAGGATAGCAAGTGTTTCTCAAGGTCTCTGGCAATAACAGCTTATCGTATCAGGAAGTCTATTGCTCGGCAATTAAATTCACAGCTTGTAGCTAGCACTAGAGTTGTTCAATCACTGTAAACTGCATAGAAGACTTGAAGAAAAATGCCTTTATGCCAGAAATCTCAGCTTATGGTTTCACTGTCTTCACAACAAAAGAGGGATCGCTTTAACTTGTCCAAGTAAATCAGAACAGAAGTGAATACCAGTGGTTACATGTTCTCTTTACTGGCGAGTCAAGGTTTAGTTTAACAACAGATTTTAAACGTGTTTATATCTAGATAGAGTCAGGAAAGCCAACAATATAGGAGAGTGACGTTTCGATGTTATGGGTGGAATAATGATAGTTGAACGTGCGCCCCTATACTTTTTCAACAGCGGATTTGTGACCGGCTACAGATACCGGAATGATACCTTAGAGTTTTATGTAAGACCTTTTAGAGATGCAGATGGATCTGACCTTTTATTTATGAACGATAATGCTCATTCACATACATCAGACATCATTGGCCAAAACCTTGGAAGTGAAAACATTGAACGAACACCGAGACCAGCACATTTTGCTGCAACATAGGACGTATGGGACTAACTTGGAAAAGCAATTAAACGGAAAAAGCTTTTTCCTGGAGATGCGAATGTCCTGAATACCGCATTGCTGGAGATGTGAAATTAATTCCACAAACAAAATTAATTAACAGCCTTACTGCCAGAATTGAAACACATAGTGATTTCTATGCACAAGTCAGGGAAGTTCAAATTTCATATGAAATTCATAAGATTTATTTTTACGATATATTCTTTTTTTCTAAAATCTTCCTGTAACATATTACCATTTCTATTGTTTCATGCTACAGTTTTTCATCATAGCAATGTTCTTGGACAATGCCTGTTTCTTTTGTATTTGATGCGTTATGGATGTTAGTTATCATTCCATATAATTCATAAAATTATAGTTCACGATTTCTGAGAAATCCGAGATATCTTGCATGTAAAGGTAATTTTAGAACATGGTGTATTAGGTAAGTCTCTTACAGTTGGACTACTAGAGCAGCACATTTTGAATTAACTAGAGATCACTTACCTAAATTTTTATTCTAGCTTTTAAGAGGTTTGCAATTTCTACGGGCAAACCATGTTAAATTCATAGTGGTTATGCAACCAACTCTATAGCAGCTAATAAATAATTGATGAGAAATTTATATGCGGTTCAATTTGATGAACATCTTCAAGGGATAATAACTTCTGCAAATATTAAATGGATATTTCATCTTTCCTCATTCTCCATTTTGGAAGTCTTTGATAACAACATATTAAATCTATGAAACATCATTTAAAGATATATTAAGGGACATTTATTCTAGAGGAATTTTCGGTTTTTATAGCAGTTTCTCTTTATTCTAGGTCACTGGTAACAGCATCAAGTGATTCTAAGGATTTCGATGTTTTTCTAACTGGAAAGCTGCGTTTAGTGCTCTTCCGGGACCTAACATAATTCAAAAGCTCAGCTACGGTAATCGAGAAACTTACACAAACTACCTTTGCCAATCTCCATCACTTCGAACTTTTTCAAGGGAAAATTTATATTTTCCGCATCAGCACTTTTACCATCCTGCTACAGAAAGATATGCTTGCCATGCACATGTTCCACCCAGGAACATCGTAGGTGCTTGTTCCCGTGTGATCAATGCGCCAGCGAAGGCGGAACTTAAACAGACTGTTTCAGAGCTTCTGAAAGCGGTAGAGTAGTGGATATTTATGAAATTTGCAGCAAAGAACTTAAAAGGTGCAAACTGTAACAAATTCTAAAAGTTTATGATAGGGTGCTTATTAAGCCATTACGCTGGAAACTAGGAAAAATGGTTAACACTAGAAGCTTCAGAACAGTTATTATGACTGCTTTCGTCATTTCACCATGGATTCCTAAAAACCGTTTAACTTGAGAAGTCACAAATCTTTGGACTTTCCAAAAAAAAAAAAACTCGAAAATTATTGGTACTGAACATGAATCGAATAAAATTAAAATTAACGAAGATATGATAAGTTATACCGAAAAGCGTCATGAGTAGACATATTGACTGCTAGTAATACACTGCTGGCCACACAAATTGCAACACCAAGAAAGACAAGAGATATCACAACAAAATTTATTTAGTAGATAACATGTTGAACAAGTATCAAATGATTAAATTTATGGACATCTGTGAAGTGTGGTTCCCTCCAGAATCAGTAGCCAGAGTAGCCGCCATTGTTGGAGATCACCGCTGCCACACGCCTAGGCATTGATTCAAAGAGACTTTAGATGTGTTCTTGGGGTACAGCAGACCATGCAGCTTCCAAACGTTGTCAAAGGTGCTCTGGTGTGGCAGCTTGGGATGTAATCTGGGTCAATCGTTCAGCAACCATGGACCACATGTTTTCTATCGGCGGAAGATCCGGAGAGCGAGCCGGCCAGGGAAGCAATTCAATCTGGCGACGCATTATCCTGGTGAAATATAGCTGTGGACAAGCCCTGAAGGTAAGGAAGGACAACTGGCTCCAGCACTTCGGAGATGTAGCGCTGGCTGTTTAAAGTACCGGCAGTGCGTACTAGAGGAGTGCGAGAATTATATCCAAGACCGCCCCATACCATAATACTCGGTGCAGGACCAGTGTGGTGGTGCATAACGCAGCTGTTCAGCATCCTCTCTCCACGGTGTCTCCAGACTCGAATCCGAACATCGTGGTGCTGCAGACAGAAGCGTGACTCGTGAGTAAAGACAGTTTCATTCCATTCTGCTGTCCACATCCTTCTTTCATCACATCATTGGCAGCGGAGACGTCTGTGGTTCTGCGTCAAGGGTAGACGAAGCAATGGACGTCTTGCGGACTCTACAGTAAACGGCGTCAAATGGTACGCGCAGACACTGGATGATGCGTTACAGACTGAATGAGCTGTGCTATGGGTCGTGATGTGACTGAGTGATCCGTCACTGCCATACGCACAATTTTCCTGTCATCATGTGCAGTGGTGCACTGAGGTGGATGCGATCGAACACGTCGGTACGTCGTACCCTCTTGCATCCCACGGTCACATATCCGCATTACAGTTGTTTGGTTTCGTCCAACACGACTGCCGATTTCCCTGAAAGATAATCCACACACACGCAGGCGACTATTCTTCCTCTGTCGAACTCGGACACTTGATCAAACGATGATCGCTGTTTACTACGAGGCATAATTGATCGTTTTTTTTTTGAAAAACCCACAAGAAAAACACAATTGCCGAACTTGTCGTCGAAAACTCCAAGCCTTAAATAGTGCTTTGAAATGGCGCCACAGGCGAGCGTGATGTGCGTCTGCGCTGAAATTCTAATCATTTGCATATCTCACCTCTGCTAATGCACGTTGAAAATTTTATGTTATTTGCATGCTTCCTTCAGGGTGTTGCATTTACGGTGGTCAGCAGTGTATTAAAAAATGCACGGACGCAAAGGCGGTTTTCAACAATGAAGAAAATTGGACAATATCTTTAGAACAGCTTGACACTTTTATTGCTATTATGTATGTAAGAAGAGCATATGGTTGTAATCATATGGATTATGATTTTTTTGTTGAATAACACATAGGGTCCTGCGTTTTTTCGAGAAACAATGTTTCGCAATCGTTTTCCAGGTATTATGAAATATCTAAGATTTGACTTGAAGTCAACTATGACTCAACGTTTAGAAAGTGATACGTTTTCACATTTTTCGGATATTTGGAATAAATTTATACAGAACTGTGCGATTTCCTATAAGCCAGGAAAGAATCTAGTTGTGAATGAGTAAAAGTGAAGGTCTTCCTGAAAATGTAGTATTGCGTCTTCTAAGACGTTTTCTGAATTCAGGTAGAAATTTTATTAAGTACTTTAGATCCGATTAAGTACTTTAGATCCGATTGTAAATGTAGACTCACAAAATAGAAGAAACTTCCAGAAACAGTAAAGTTCTGCAACAAAACGAAATGTGGAGTTGATATTCTTGACCAGATGACGTGTAAATATTCTGTTCGAGCTGCTTTACGCAGATGGCCTGTGTAAGTTTTCTATGAAGTGCTGGATTTAGCAGAAACAAATGCCTACGTTATTACAAGGCACAGCTTCCTATTTCAATTGGCAGAGGAGATAAGAGAGTTTCATTTAAACAGAAGAAAAAGCATAAGATTGCACCAGGAAATTTCCAACTTTAGCAATAGACTCTCGAAGAAAAGACGTCAGTACCAGATTTGACTTTGTAACAACAACAAAACAAGAAATGTGCGTATAAAATGTTGATATTATGTGTGTTGAAAATGCAATTCAAGTCTTGAAAAAGTTGTGTTGTGCAAAAATTGCAAAAAGCTATAAAATGCATTTTTATTAAGGGTAAGCTGAAATTTATAATAAAATATCTATTTTTTATAAAATTAATGTGCTGTTCTTTAAAGAAATTCTTAAACAACTGTAATTAATATTCTTAAAAGCATTATAAAGTACTCGCACTTTAATTTGCAGTCAATCTGACTGCCGTTGACGCTTCTAGGTGTGGACAAATTTCGCTTCTAGTATTAATATGCATCCTAGAAAGGATGAATAGGTCAGAGTGGTAGATTTATGCGTTTAAAGTTGTGGAATGAAGCGACCGGTAGTTCTTGTGAACAGCATGTACTACATCGAATTGTTGCATATGCAATCTCATATCTCAAAAGAAAAGTAAATGTGTTTGTCATGAATGCAATCAGCTGATCAATGGTCGTGTTTACACAATATTAAATCGTTGCGTTACATTTTTTGAATATTTGCTAAATTATTTATATTTGGGACATAAGTTGATGAAAGTATCTGGATTTGTTCCGGATATTTTCACCTATTAAAAACTGTTACTGAGGTTGTAAAAATAGTTCTACATTTTTGGTTAATTTTTTTGCTGACCTAGCATGCTTATTCTTATGCTAGAATAGCATGTCTCAGCAAGCAAGCATGCTCAGCTAGAACAGAAAACTTTCTACGAACTGTTAACACCAAACGATACGATCTTAGTATTGGTAAACGCTAAAAATGCGAAAATGTTTAATTTAATTATTCTTTGCTTCGAACTTGTGGATGGCAATGATTTGTAAAGCAATTTAAAATGGAACCTTTAGTTTTAAACCTTTTATTCTGGAAAATAACTAAGTTAGCTATTTTTCACATATCTAAAATTGTGAATTTTTAGATTCCAAATACAATGAATAGTAACTTAAGCTCGTTACTTTGACCTAATCTTAAGGTTTGCATTCTGCGAACTGTTTTAATGCTAGTTTTAAAGTATTATAAGATGAATGAACTTTAAGGCATGAGTTGCCTACTTTAGTTATTATTTACTATTATTTTAGTTATTATTTCCAGAGTTATCAATAATATCAGCATCTTGGTTAATATGATTCAGAAAGCTGAAGATAAAAAATGAGGAAGAATAAAGAAGGGCGAAGAGAAGAAAAAATATGTGTTGCATGGACGCACTCGACTGATCATTCTAATGTTTACATTTAGAAAAAATATTCTCGAATATGGGAGTAATCAAACACAAGCTGAGCGAGGTCATTAAGCAGTCAACAAATGGTAGTTCTGTTCGTGAGCTCGGCTAGTTAACGTCAACTTTGAGCAGTCAAAAAAGTTCAGTTCTCACAGTGCGCTCGACGAGTTATCATTATTAATACATCAAAAACATATTCGAGACAGATCAGTTTGGATTAAAAGCAAGGTTTGAACCCTGTAGAGGAGACGGTATATTATTTAATTTAATAAACTTTTCGATTCGTTGGAGAATCATGGCTTGCTCTTTGCTTAATAAATCGCAATGTAACAAATCTAACTGAAGACACATTATATTTTTTAAATATTTTATTTCTTAGGAAATAATATTAAAATGAGCATTGTATTAAAATAGGAGTATTAATATGAGAAATTTCAGTTTAAAGTGCGAGAAAATGAAATGAGGGAAAAACTTCATATGTACATTCTCTTATGCTCAAAAGTATTTCTTTTCTTAAGTATTCTTTTTCATTTTTAATTCATTTATTATATATAATATAATTAAAAATCTAAATTTGCAGACTGAGTGTGTTAACTTTCTTTTTATTACAATCAATTTGGCATTGTTCAAATAAAGTGCAGTCGTCACATTCATTACTTTTGTAAAAGTATATGTCTTAAATGAAATGTATTCCTTTTAAAATTGTATCAAATAATTTATGACACCAAAACTTACTTCTTATCACGAATTTAGATTTTATAAAAAACTAAACACATTAATATTTAATTCAGCATAACATTTAATATATCACGCAATTAATTTTTTTATTGCGATGCTACATACGACTTAACATGTGTACTTTTGAAATATCCTACAGCAATAAACTTTCATTTTATGTAGCTTCTGAAAACATTTGTAAAGAGTTTAAAAGAGTTGAAAGGAAAAGTAATTTAGAGGCATAAAGTTACAAAACTCAGCAATATTTAAACTTTAGAAATCAAATAAAAATTTAAATAACCTTTCCCCAGTGCAAATTCTGTTTTAAAAAGAACTTAATATTTATCACAAGTTATTAGAATATGTAATTTAATATGATACTTATTCTAAGAGTTTTAAAGCTCTTTCCAAGAAAGGTAAACATATGAAACCTTTTATAATTTATTTTCTTTCTTTATGTAGTATTAAAACTTGATCAAACTTGCATTTTCAGTTGCTTATAAATATTCTTTTACAACTGTCGTTACTTTGCTTTAATAAAACAAGATAAAAATGTTATTTTTATATTCTCGAGTAAAATAAACATGTATATAAAAACTAAGTACCATATAATAAAAGTTTGAAAGCACGTGTGCACAGGAGTATGTATACACACAAACACACACATATACATGTGTCTGTGCGTCGAAGTGTAATCTAAAAGATGCTTTAAATGTACGAATTTTTCAAATGCGAGTTTCTACGAGAACCAGAATTATACATTAACAATAATACGATAGCTTGTATTGCTTAGGAAGATCCTCACAATGTTATACGAGACAATCGTCTGTTAATTGCAGATCTTACAGAGGAGACGAAACAACTCTTAATTTTTCCCTTTTGGTACAAACAAATTTATCATCAAAAGTTCGCTTGACTTTTATCTACTCTTCACATCTAACATCATTTACTATTAAAAACATTTCGAAGTGAACATCTTCAATGAGTCTATTGTTTTCAGTTCACGAAATTTATGCCCAGGTGAAAGAAAAATCATTCTGCTTGAGGAAGATATTTGTCGCAAACCACGCTCCGTATAAATAAACTACTACCTTTTGAGTAATTAAAATATTTCTTTAATTTCTTTATTAAATAAACGAAAATTTGTCCACGTGACATTAATTTATAATGCAATAATATAATATAAAGAATTTTAATCATCTTCCATTTTGAAACGCTTGTTTTAAATATAAGATCTTGTTTTTCATACCTTTAATTTCAAGGTGACTAATATTTGAAATAACAGGGTTATCCTATCAGCTTATCGTAAAATAATGACAGCTATTAAAGTGAAATCTGCATATGAACATCAGAAATCAGTTTCCTTACCTTTTTAGTCTGTTTATTTTTATAATCGAATTATACACTCATTCCTTCATATATGTAAATATATATAGTAGAGCGCCAAATATAGGTCGTGTAGTTCTGGTCATCATGGGATTATTAGAAATATTATTTGAAATTTTTGTACAATAGGTTAGCGGCGACTTGAATCTCATAATAGCAGAACAAAATGTGTGTTCGGCACTCATTAATAAACCGAGTTTAATATTTTAAATACTAACCCCTTGAAAGGTTCTATTTGAAGCATTAAGCAGAGGGTAGTTAATAGTTATAGTTTAAGCAGAGAGTTTAATAGTTTTCATTTGTTTTCCCACTTATATTTTTACAAACTTCTTCTACCTCTGCACAATTGCCCTTTTAAGCAAAACTTTTTCCAGCTATTTTACAGCAATAATATTTAATTTTATAATTTCCCATTTAACTACGAATTAACTGAGGCAATAATTATACCTTAACCAATTTTTCGTAATATGGAATAATCTTTACTGTAAGAAATGTTAATAAATTTTATAATCATTTCTTAAAATTTCAATCCTTTTCAGATCAAGCACAGGAATTTATTATTTTTTTTACTCTGCGTGCGTGCGTGCGTGCGTGCGTGCGTGCGTGTGTGTGTGTGTGTGTAATGTAAATTCTCATACATTATTGGCGTTGTACAGTCGGGGGAACAGGAATGAGAAAAAATTTCGAATATAAAATGACCCTTTTATTTTAGCATCCACCTCCCAATCGTTCTTCCTGTACATCGAGGAAAGCCCTATTTATAGATATGTGAGCGTCATGGTGCTTATCCAATCAGCAGTGTTAATTGTGATTACGAGGTGACGCTATCTTTTCATCAGAGTGTTCTATAAGTACTTTATGTAATATGACAGATTTATGAACTTGGCTATTTGGCGGGCGCCAACAGGTTAATATAATTTTTAAGAGAGAAAGGATTTTGCCGGAATATAGAAACAGGGATGCAATTTGGGTTTAAGAATATGATTATAATTTAATTTAGTTAATTGGTTTAAAATATCATTACACATATATATATATATAGAGAGAGAGAGATAAAGGTAATAATTTTAAAAATCGTAAGAAACCTTGTTTCAATTTTAATTTCTTTTTCCATAGAAAGAGCGAGAATTAAGGAGTTACTACTATTCACAGAATGATGTTAATTAAATTCGTTTTAAAATTGAATGATATTTTTTCCACACTAGATTTTTATGTATCAAATAATTAGCTAGTCATCTCTAATGTAAGATTTTCCTTTAAAATAAACGTTTATATGCAAACATATATGAAACTAAATTAAAGCAAAAAGATAATGCACCTTACTTATTAGCATAACCCTCCCCCAACGTTTTATCGCAAGATTCTGAATTTTTTTAAACATTCATCCATTTTTATCCTTCCTCTAGAGGTTCAGAGACCGAGCTCTGCTAAATTTTAAAATGCCATGGTCCATTTTCAGGTTGTTTTATTCTTAGTACTTTATTCGTTTTTATTTTGAACACATATATCCTCTCCGTGCACCACAAAAGTACAGCACGAGGCTTGGAAAATTAGTTAATTAAAAAAAGTTAATTAAAACATTAAATATCATATGCGTAAATAAAACGAAAGAGAGAACTGGATTTCGCAAAAGTACATTCATTATCCAATGCATGGCAATTTCTGCAAGCATAATCTAGGACTGTAGAACGTTTTGAAATTAGATTGAAACGAAACGTGTAACTTGCAAATTTACCGTGACCAGATAAAAACTGAAATACTTTAAAATTAATAAAGAGGAGAGACTCGTAATTAATCTGTGGTAAATAGAAAGAAAAGACGTTTTGGTACCCACAGCATTGCAAGATGAAATACATACTTCATTTCACTTCGATAAAAGTTTCGTTTACTAAAAGGATTTCCAAGAACTCTTTGGGATGCTAATATTGATATCAATGATAAATTTATAGCAGCGTTAGATAAGGAATCAGCTTTTATTTCAATGGAATATGGGATGAACACGCCACACAAGCAAAACGGACATCAGTTTCCCTATTTCTAAGCAAACTAACAGCTAATAGAATTTCAATTACTAGTTTATCACTGCTGGTAATGCTGTTCAGAACGTGAAGAAAAGAAAGAGAATCAGAGCATATAAGGTAACTTGAGAAAGCTCTCCCATTATCCTTCATCCAACTGACGACAAGATAAATACAGAGACGTTCTGTTTGAAAAATGGAATCCATTTTGAATTCGGTGCCTAAAATTACAAATCCCAGATTGGTCTTCAAAATTAACAAATACTAGACCAACGTTATTGTTCATTTTCTGCCGTCTGTAAAGCAAACCATATGAAATCACTTTCATGTATTATCTTTATAATCTCAGAAATTTATGGGCTCAAACGTAGCTAGATGAAGAATACATGGGAAGAGAATATATTCATTTATGCGGTCTTCCAAAGTATCAGCTGCCAAAGCCTCGAAACTATCACTCATACATTCAATTTCGAAATCAATAGGTGGAACTCTTGCAAGAACAAAACTAGCATCATAACTTAGCGTTCTATAACGACTCATAATACGAAGAATTCTTGTTGAATCTCTCTGAGATTCCTTTTCCAAGCACGACAGCCGTACAAAATGAAAGGCAAAATACACTGCTTATAGATTAGTTTCTTGACTTCATAACATATTCCAAAATTATTTCTAGCAATTCGGTGAGAGCCATTAATAAATTTTCATATTTAATCGAAAGAAAATCAATGTGTTTTTTCAAGTTAATTTTTAGTCAGGTATGACGCCAAGATTCTTAACACTTTATAAAAATTCCAACGGAGAATCATTGAGTATCAAAGGAGAAATATTTTGCTTATCAATGTTTCTGTAAACAAAAATAGCTTTACATTTTGAAGGATTAAAATGAGATTATGCGAGATTTCGCAGTTGGAGACAAAATCCAGCACTTCTTGTATTTTCAAAGGAATAATAGTCAAAGAATGTGAATTTTGGATGCACTGATGAAGTAATTATAGTACAAAGCTTCGAGAAAAAGGGATATGTAATGGTACTGATGATTCTGAAAATGATTGTACTAGATAGACTGACAGAATGCTGACTAAGACGATAATAACAGTGACGAGCACGAAGACTTCATTTGGCAGACGATGCAGATTACTGCAGCATTGACTTATTAGATGCGTAGGGAGTATAATAGGACAACAATAACAGTGGGCGGGATTCAAGATGCAAACAAGTAGAAATGAAGCTACCTTATTAGATACTACAACGTTTATGTTACTCTTTATTCTTATGAGAATGTATGTTTCTTTTAAATAAATAACACAGTGTGAATCAGAAAATTGTATACACACTTTGAACGGTCGTAGAAAATTGATTTTCCAGCCTACAAGGTTAACTTTCTAGGACGAGTTAAGCTATAGTCCAGTTTGAAAAATAATTGTTCTTTCTGATCAAACTGAATTTTACAAGTCGTTTTGAAGGTAAATGTTCAAAATGGTGGCCTTCTACGTTTCTGAGTACGAGTCACGACTGATTCATACTCCGCAGCTAGGTATCCAATGGGAGTGTCATAGGGATGTGTGGGCATACCTGGAATAAAATGTAGCGGCCATTGAATAGGACGCAGGAAACCAATGGAGTTTCTTGCACGCTTTTCAGACTTTACACTGCTCGATTTTTTTATGGGCACGGTAAAAGATGAGGTATACTGTCTTAAACCACGTAATCTTGACACACTTTCGGATGAGATTCTAGCGTTGTTCGCAAAAATCCCATTGGGCACATTGGGGCGAAGTACAGAATCAGTCGTGACTCGTACTCAGAAATGTCGATGATGAAGGTCACCATTCTGAACAATTACTTTAAACAACATTTGGAATATTCAGTTCAATCAGAAAGCATAATTTTTCATATTGAACTACAGCCTTACTTATCACAGACATTTAATCTTGTAGATTGGAAAATAAATTTTCTATGACAGTTTAAAGTTTGCCCAAACATTTTCTGACGCGCCCTGTGTATCACCTCTGCTCATTGACGAATGCTTCGCTTTATCTCTCTTCAGTTGTTTCGGATACAGTACGCAGCCTAATGAACTAGTATCCAAAAGATTGGCATTTCCCGGCAGTTTATCTTTGAACACTTTATATTTTTTATGCTCGTTCTCCAACCGCAAGATTCCGAAATTAAATCATTCGCATAATTTTTTCCTCCCAATTTCCGCCTGATAAAATTAGCAAAAAAAAGAGTGGAAAATGCGCGAGTAAATACTGTATTTCTTTCATAAACTTGGGCCATCCATCATCGAAAACACATTTTTTGAATTCCAGTGATGAGTTATTAGCTAAGAAAAATCGATTAAGAAATTTTACACCTTGTCTATCAGTTTGCACAAAATAGCAATAAAATCTACCACTTTACCTTGTAAGTTTCTAAATTTTCTACTGTGCACTGTAAAACAGCATCTCTGCCAATGGGGACTGTAACGTTAGGGATGACATCAGCAAATTCGGGTTGTGGAGAAACTACTGTAAGAGAAAAACAATACATATTAGAATATTTTTATCTATGCATTACATATTAATAACCAGTATATAATGTATAATGTCGTTTAGTTTTCTTGATATTAAAATTTAAATTTTAGTGCAACGTTTTTCAAAATCAAGCTAGCAATCTTTGATTCTTTTCTTTTTAAAAATAATATAATCATGAGAATATTAACTGCCAAACCGATTATTCCCTATTTGGTTTGGATGGATGAAAAAATGACAACGCCATTAAAAATTTCTACAGCGAAGTTATAGTACAGATACGCATTTTTAAATGTGTCTTTTACATACCATGTGAGATAGAACGATGTGTAGGATGATTTGGTTTCATGCATTAGATATGTGTATTTGAAAGTTTGGCACCTGAAAATTATGTTCGCTCCAAGATTCTTCAGTAATAAGTGCATAACATGTGATCAAATGCCTCTCTATCAGCCATAAACAATATGCGAATGACCTTAGTAGGAGAATGCTCTCAACATATGCAAGAATTGAACATAAGGGGTGTGCACCGTCTATTCAAGGTTTCGGAAATTCGTTGAATAATGCAGGATCCATGCAGTGAAGTATAATTTTTACGCTTGAATCCATGGATGAACTGGATGAACACGTTAAGGTCGACTGTAGTGTGAAATATGCACCTGAAACGCTATTTTCGCGCAGCAAACTGATCGAACATGCCTGTCATTTGACTGACGGGAAATCAGTACCCCGCATTTTTACACAAGATTATTGTCCTCTATCTAATGTTACGAACCACGTCCCATAACTTTAGCGGATGTTATGAGAACCACGTCCCATAACATCCGCTAAAGCAGAGACGACATTTGAAAATGGATGGATATTCCATGTCCACAATAAATTTTTATTGCTATTCTTTTTATTACTTTTCATACAAGGGAAGAAAAAGCATGCCTACTAATAATCTTCACGTGAGACGCCACAAAATATGCAAAATTAATTAAACAAAATTATTATTGTAAATCGTAATACGTAAAAGTCAGTAATGCTTGTTATTGTTATTAAAGTAATTCAAATTACTAAAATAAAGCAATATTCATCGCATAATTGAAATTAAGTTTACTAAACTTTTTTTTGACAGAGGGCGTCAAATTTTATTTATCTTTATGAACATACCTTCGTGTCCTCAATTTAAGCGATTCAGAATGCTTTTAATCATTTTTTTTAACAAGAAGATTCATATCACTCTCCTTTGAGATGTATGAACTTTTCTAAGCAAATAATATATACCGCCTAATTTTGAAACAGTCTATGTCACTTCCTTGACTTACCGTTTTAATATTAAAGTAGTAATTGCTTAGGGATCATATGTAAAAATATTTGATGTGGACACTACATAACTTCCTTATACGGTCTATTAAATTATATATATATAGTTTCTGTACAATACATATATATATATTTGCATTTCATTTAAACTTATTTCCTTCAATTTCATTAGAGATACATTTCGCATCTAATTAATGGAGTTCTCACCTGGCGGGAAGGCAAAAATGTAAAGCTCAAAGCAACTTCATTAAAATTTGTAAAATACAGAAAATGTCACATCTGGACATTCCTCTTGCCGTCTAAATAAATGCCACTGAGAGGTCTCTTGCCCCGTCGCACCAGCCCAAGGGTTCAACCCCTGCCCTCGCACTTTTGAAAAGAGACGTATCGCTTATGCAACACTGATCGTTATGATTTACTACCTGCCAGTCTCTCGAGCGGCCCGTCCACAGAGACATTACCTAACCGTCAGTCTGGACGCTACACCCGGGCTACTAGAGCCCTGAGCTCTAGGACCTGCCAGAACCACGGGCCGTCCAATGAGAGATCTTTCCTCGCCACTAGGTTCATAATTTTTATACCCTCGTGGCCGAGACTCCTTAGGTAGAGATCTTAGCCAGTATCTTCACCGAGTTCTTTGCGTCGACCATCGGGAAGGAGGGAATACAGAAAAAAATAAAACATCAAATGCAATTAAAAGTAGTTTAAAGAAACAATTTTTACAATTAAAAATAAAGTCTCTAACCAAAAATAAGCAATTCGGCTCGCGGGCAGGAAGGCAGATTTTTCGGTGCACAAAGCTGATCCCCGGTGCACAAAGTTTACTTTTGATCCCACTCGGCGAAGAGACGCTGAAGTTCGTACAGAAACTGACTTAATTCACTATTCTGCTAATAGTTTCAATGGCGGCTTCGTTACGTTTAGTTCCACTTAAACAAATTTCAAATTATTGATAATTCTACAACTATATCATGTAGATTAACTAAAGGTATAAATGCCTTAACCGGAACATAAGAACAACATAATCAACCACTTTTAAAGCAAAAAATGCACAACTAACCGACATATAAGGATAAAAAAATGAGCTTGCCTAGCCAGGTAACAGAGCGGTTATATATTTATTTTTGTTGCACAGATTGCAACCAAAAAGGGTAGTTCATAACTATATATTATAGGCGTCCCATATACAAAATTTCAATGTACTAGTTTTTTGAGTTATGAGAGATACATTTGTAGGTACGTCGCAAAAAATCTCTTCTAAATCCATTTTAAATACATTTTACAATCCGTTTTCGGAAAAGGGTCCTTTATTTTGTCGGTACGTACATATGTCACTAAAGAAATCGTTCAAATTGATTCAAGAGCGATCAAAATGGATATTTTTTTTTGAAATACGATAGCCGAAATTTTTGGCGATTACAATACTTTTTTTACTTGGTAAAAGGAAATACAAAAAGCATTATCTTTCTAACAATCCTTAAGAAATATGACAGAGAAATGTGCCTTAAAAAATATGCGATTTTGATGAGGAACTGAAATTTCTTATTCCGATTTAATTTCAATGAGAATGAATATGCATAAAATGCTTTTTCGTATTCTGTTTAAATTAAAAAACGAAACATGTGAAAAAGTGCATTTCAAATTACCCGTGGGAGAACATAAATTTTCTTGCAAAATAAGTTATGCTTTTATATTTAAACTTTGCAGTTAAGTTTTCGCTTAACATACCTCCCGTGTTTACGTACATATATATATAATTTATGCGACATAGTAAATGCCCTGGGGTACATATAGTGGATTGAATTGTTCGCATTTTTCTTTCGACCTTTATTCTTTATCACTTTTCTGAGGGCATTAAAAATGTAATTCTTTCTAAGGTTTAAAAATTTTCATTTTTAGGATTTACCTATCTTTCTCATGATTTAGATTATTTCTTAACTATTTCAGAGAATTTAGTGATGCACTAATTTTTTTAAATGACCTATATTTATGTATTTTAAAATGAAAAGAATTATGATCAAATATTAAACTATAAGGTATTTTCTCCCTCCTCTCAGAATACCTTCGTGATGTAAAGGTAGCACATACATGCGTATTCGAGAGGTCCAGGTTTCGAGTCCCGGCAAGGACATTGTTCATTTTACTCGTCTCCAGCTTCAGAAAAACCTAATAGAGCTATACTGGCTCCCGAACTTAAAGATGATGGATGATGATTCTTCACCATCAGGATTTGGCGTTTGGGTCCCTTAATCCCTGGTCACCATTTAAAAGAGGGCGTTATAAGGTAGTGTCTCCCTCCTTTCTGCATGCCAATGGTAGTATACTTAGCGAGTATTCGATAAGACCAGGTTCGTTAAAGTTTTACAAAATGGAAAACAGAGAATAAAACAGATTCCAAATTCGGGCTTCCAGATGCCCATATTCGGATGGAAACGTACGTTATTCAAAAATTGAGGGCTCTAGGTACCGTTGTTTTATCACAATGGGAGACACATACATACATTTATGCAGATTTTTCATTATTTAATTTTTTTAAATATTATACAAGGCTGTAATATTTAGTGACAATAATTTGAAAAGTGTATAGAGACATTAGGTTATTTCGAAGCAAAAGACATGAAAAATGAGCAACGCCTTCACCGGGAATCGAACCACGGACCTCTCGGTTACGCGTCGAGCGTGCTGACCATTACACCTCGAAGGCATGTAAAGAAGGCGGGAGAAATACCTTATAAGCGAACCGACATTTCAACCCAAAATGACAAAACGAAATTAACAGTCCTTCTGGGCAAATTGTCCCTTTGTAGTAAAAAAATAAAACTCTGATTAAACTCTGAAATAACTCTGAAAAACTCTGAAATAAAACTCTCCACGACTTCCTTGTACGGAATATTAAATTATACTTATTTTGTATTTCACTTAAACTTATTGGATTGAATTAAATCTACTTCGTCGATAGCGCATAGACCACAATAGAATAAATGCACTCTTTAAAATTCACTATATTTTTTTTACCATAACGACACTCTGGCACTAGGTTCACTTTCATCTCATTCATTTCATAACTCAGAGTGCACAAAATTTATGTATATCATCTCGAAAATTGCCTAATTGTTGCCAAATGTTCTATTCAAATACTGTAATAAATCTAAAACGATGTGTAAAAGAAAACTAAACAAACAAAACAAAAGAAACAGTTTTACAATCGATTCAGTATTCCTCATACAATTTATTCAGTTCTCACTTCGTGCCAAGTCAAAAATACATAAAAAATCAAAATAGCCATATAAAAATTACGAAGTAAATCTTAAACACATTTTCACTCTAATAAATTCCAGAATGGATTAAGCATGATTTAATTCGCAATCATAAAAGGAAGCGCTGTCTTTGTTGCTTTGTTGTTGCGGAGCTTAGTTTCTCTGGATTGGCAACAAATCCACTATTCTCCTAAGTTTGAAATGAAACAGATATTGCTTCCATGGGAAAAATGATTAGGCTTAACGGCATTTAAACAAATTTTAAATTGTTGATAATTCTAAAAATCTTGCATGCAGATTTACTAAAGGCATAAAAACCTTAACCGGAAGATACGAACAATATAACTGAATCATTTTTAAAACAAGAAATGCACAATTTACCAAAATATAAGAATAAAAATATTGAGCTCACTTACCCGAGTAACAGAGTGGTTATACGTACGCACAGACACCATGAAAAAAAAACTCTTCGGAATCCATTTAAAATTAGTTTTATAATTTTTTTTTGTTGAAAAGGTGGTCTTTAGTCTGTCCTTGCGTACGGATGTCACTCAAAAACATCGCTAAATTGCATGCGATAGCGGTCGAAATGGATATTTTCTTTGAAATATGATAACCGAAATTTTTCGGGATTACGATATTTCCTTTTTACTGCGCACAAAGAAGTAAAAAGAAGAGCTTATTGAAATTTCTTGATGACTCGTTTGATGGCTCTTAAAACAAATTATTTTCTATTTTCTGCAGCTAACTTGACTTTTCCGTGTTCGTAGTTTACCTATCCCATGTTCAATCTTTAGTTATGTTAATTCTTCAGTGCTTTCCTCTCTGTATTGATTTAATTTAAAATGATTAAAAATGTAATTTTTAATTCTTATTCAAACATATTTTATCAAATATTTTCAGAAAATGAAAACAAGGATATCAAAGTTTTAATTATGTACTTTATTTACTAAATTTCATCTTCTTAATTAACACATGCTTATTTTAAAAAAATGCTTAATTAAAATTGCTTTCCATAGAGAGAAGAATCCTATCTTTGTTTAACTAAAAACTCTTAATGTTAGAATAAGATTTTATTATAGGCAAAATTCGACATTTGATAAATGATTGATTTCAAAAAATATTTAGGGTTCCGATTTGTATTTAGAATTCGTCTCCTACTTTAGCTTTTTTAATCGCTAGGTTAGAGTTTTGCAGATGTATAGCAAAATATTTTATTATCTGTTAAAGATAATATTTTGCAACAAAATCAGCGTAAGGCAAGTAAACATGCAATATTATAATTTTAAACTTGACACATAATTTTCTTCAGCTGCAAGAGTTAAAATAACGACACAGAAATGCATCGACATTATCACTTCTGCAGCCGAAGAAGAGGCTTTAATGTAAAATTCGAAACTACTAGTATTGATAATTTATACATGATTTTTATTGTTAAGTTACGATCTCCAACATCTGTTAATCAGCGTGTTTCTTTTTTATTATAAGGTTTACATCAGTTTAAATTCAATTTAAAAACATTACTGAAAAGGTATTTTTCAGAATTTAAAAAAAATTATAGAATTTTCAGTTATAGAATTTCCAGTTCAATTTGCAGCTTTAACGCAAGCATTGGGCTTATTAATTTGCTTTTAATTACTTTCATTATGAATGTATTAACTACCTAATAAAAACTACATTATCTCCCAATATAGGAAATTTATTTTTTAGAATGCAATGAATTTCAATTAATTAATTCAATCTTTGACATATGAAATTATATATCTATATAATTTCAT
>KK119963.1:0-16449 GCA_000611955.2 Stegodyphus mimosarum | reverse complement strand
AATTTATCAAATTCAATTATATATATATATATATATATTATATGTATAATGTAATATTTAAATGCATAGATAAAGGAATCTGGAACTTTTTAGCAACTATCGATCGATATTCGTCATCTAATGGCTGTAGATAAGGCTGAGTGGAAATAGGTGATGACTCATTCAAGGCATGATGACTCATTTAACACAGCTGAGCTTGAAGTATCACAATGTTTATTTTTACGCACATCAGATCATCTTGGTGAAGATCATATAGTTTTTAATCATAGCTGAATACAATAATTTCCATGTACAGGGTTTTTAAAATACGATGTCATAATAAGCAAATAAGCGGCTGCAGCGTAGATAAGAACCGTCTTGCCAGGAGGAAAGCTTACGCGAAAGAAGACCGTAGCAATTAAGAGGAAGAAGGAAGGGAGTCAATAGTTTCAGTCTGAGTTAGAAAACGTTTTGGTTTACAGTTTAGTCATTGGGCAGGAGGTATCTACATTAAACGTTACGTAACATAGAAAGATTTGGAATATGGGAGAAAGGATGAATTTAGAGAGGCAGCACCAAATGTAGAATAGTTAATATTGAGGTCCCCAATTATTCTTAAAGCGGTATCGTATTTTGTTGCATATTATACACACACACACATGTATATATATATAGAGAGAGGTGTGTGTGTGTGTGTGCACGCGTCTCCATACCCAGCCTAAAAGTCTTTACCTGACTTTCATTTTCGCGATCGTTGAGCTTAGTTACATACTTTCAGATACAGAAGTGTTTTAAATGACGAAAATGTTCATGTTGCAGTCGTGCTAAGTTTTAAAAAATATTTAATTTTCGACAAAAAGTGCGAAATCCCGTTTTCTTTACTTTTATTTGGCAAAAATTTATACTCGCAATGAAAAAATTGAAATTTCGAGAAGTGCGACTTCCGTACGATAGTAACTGAATGCGATATTTTGTTTCAAAATGTGCAGTTTTTGATGTCACTTTCAACTTGCTTGTAAGATCAGTTAATTACGTTGGAGCAGTAGCAGCAAATAAGTTTAAATGAAGTGCATTAAAAAATACGTATAATTTTGTCGGCCATCATGTGGTCAACATCAGCTTTTCTTATTATTAGTCGAAAGGGGCTTCGTCTCTGAAGGACTATTGTTTTCGTTTTGGGATTTTGCTTTGCAAACATTAAAAGTCTGAATCACTTTTCAAACTGTTGCTACCAAATATTGCAGCCCTGTATTATATTTAAATAAATTAAATAATGAAGAATCTGCATAAATGTATGTATATTTCTCCAAATGTGATAAAACAACGGTATCTAGAGCCATCTAATTTTTAGTAACGTACGTTTGCACCCGAATATGTGCATGTGGAAGCCCGAATTTGGAATTTGTTTTATTATCTATTTCATATTTTGTAAACCTTTAAGAATTTTTAATTAACAAACTGCAACAATTTAAAAGCAAGCAATAGCAACACTCTAAGGAGAAAAAAAAACTTTTTTTCTAAAGCGCGCGGAACTGTGTACCGGAAATTCTATAGATATGCTCATTTTAAAATTATTTTGCGATAATGCTGTTGAACTGAATTTTATAGTTTAAGAGCGAAGAACATGATATTTAATAAATAAAGGTAACACACAAAACGTTAGAAAACGCAGCTTTGGACGTAATTTAAAATCTGAAACCTTTCAGATTTTTTTTATTATTATTATTTGATATGTTAGAAAGCATTTAATGGATTAGAAGGAGACTATGTAATACGATTAGAAGGAGACTATGTAGTATATAACCTAACTGAATTTCATTTTTCATAAAATATCAGTCTTTTTGTGGAGCCTCAGGCAAATCTGAACCATTCATTATTATCTAAAGTATGGCTCAAAGAATTTTAGCACATTGTAAAATAAGGATTAAAAATTATTAACCTGAATATTATTTTTTAAAATAGCCAAATGAACCAAATATTAATCTTTTTTTATCCAATATAAAAAAATATTTCATAATTGCATTGGCCTCAGTTTTATATACTTCTGTTACTTTGCGGCTTGTAGTTTTACTTTAACTGAAAGATAAATTTTATAAAAAAGGGATACTTAATTCTACAAACGTGATAATTATAATAACGGGGCATATTTAGTAATTTTAAACGTTTCTTCACTTTACTACTAAATACTAACATTTCATTTTTCATAAGCATGATAAACAACTGAGAAGCTAAATTGCTAATTTAAATTGCTTCTTCATATCAAAATTAAATTAACAGAGCATTTAGCAGAAGTATGATAATAAATCTTAAACACTTATTTCCTCGAATGAATTCCAGAATGGATTAAGCATGATATAATTCGCAATAATAAAACTAGGCGTTATCTTTGTTGTTGCGAAGCTTACTTTCTCTAGACTGGCAACAAGTCCACTATTCTGCTAACTTTCAATTGTAAACAAATATGGCTAAAAAAATTGGCTATAGCTAAAAAAATGAGTCTTAGGCAAACTTAAAAAATTTTAAATTGTTGATAATTCTACAAGTATAACATGTAGGTTAACTAAAGGCATAAAAACCTTAAGCTTAAGATAAGTTCAGCATAATTTAGTCATCTTTAAAGCACAAAATGCACAATTTACCAAAACATAAGAATAAAAAAACTGAGCTCACTGAGACGAGTCACAGAGTGTATTGATATATATATACACATTTGGTGCTGCCGATTGCAACCAAAATAGGAGTTACATATCTACATGCTATAGCAGTCCTATATACAATATGTCAACATTCTGAGGCTACTCGTTTGTGAGTTATACGAGATACATACGTACGTACGTACGCACAGACGCCACGAAAAAATCTCTTCAGAATCAATTTAAAATCAGTTTTATAAGTTTTTTGGGGAAAAAAGTCATTTATTCTTTCCTTACGTAGGGATGTCACGCAAAAACATCGTTAAATCGCATTCGATAGTGGTCAAAATGGATATTTCCGTTGAAATATGATACCCGAAATTTTTCGCGATTACAATACTTCCTTTTCGTTCAAGTAAGTAAAAAAATCTAGGAAAAGTATAAATAAAACTTAAAATGCGATTATTGGAGCACGGTAAACTGAGGTAGCTGAGTGGATAAAAAAATCTATGGAAAATATATTAACTTCTTGGAGATTTTTTTTAATCTTAATTAAAATGATTTGCCGTATTTTGTTGATGCTAATCTAAATTTAAATGAGTCTGAGGCATTTAAATTTACGGTCAGATGGAAATTTACATAAAAGAAAAGATTTCTTCTCTACATATATTTTAAACTTCGAAATCCACTTTTTCAACTCCCATAAACTTTGAAACTGTGAAATGACTTTATCGTTCATGTATTAACTCTTTAAATAACGCATATATTTTATAAGATGGCTAGATTTAAAACTGCTTCGAGATGACCTAGCGTGTTTATTCAAGATAAAAAATTAAACTG
This sequence comes from Stegodyphus mimosarum, assembly GCA_000611955.2. Lineage (NCBI taxonomy): Eukaryota > Metazoa > Arthropoda > Arachnida > Araneae > Eresidae > Stegodyphus > Stegodyphus mimosarum. The sequence continues at coordinate 12,997 of KK119963.1, read as the reverse complement.
TCGCTTTGCATCCTTATAAGACGCTAATAAACCTTCTTACTTATTTATTCATGGTTCCTCTCATCTAAAATCTGAATAATTTTGAAACGTTTTGTTTTAAAATACATTTCAGCTTAACGGCCTAAAAATCCAAAATCCTTTTTAGTACTATAAAAGATATTTAGGAGCAAACTACCCAACTATGTGAGTCATACTGTGTACGCTTTAGAGAATTTGAAATTATGAAAGATCTAGTTTTAAATCTTCTACAGTGTGGAAGGATAAGAATGGATTGCAAAATTTAAAGATCCTACGGCATGATCTAAAATAATACCTTGCCTTATTAATCTTACAAATACTACACGTCACGTGTTTGCATTATGGTCCACCAAGTAACGAGAATTTATCCAAACACAATACGAGAAGATTCTATAATTATTCGTTGAACTTCTACAATGTTCATTGAAAAAATGGTTTTTTTTTTTTTTTCGTTTTTCTTTATGCAAATTTAAGATTACTTTTAAGATTTAAATTAAATTCATTTATCCTCTGAAAGCTAAAATGAGTTGTATGCGTAGGGAGAAAAAGTCTCGAACATCATAGGAATTATCTTTTTAAATTGCTAGAATTCTAATCGTATAATTCTTTCACTGTTTTTAATGGTAGAATGCGACTTAAATCCCAGTTGAACTCAGTTACAGTAGCAAAAAGACGTATCTGTTAAATAAACATAAGTATTGTTGTTCCTTCAACTAATTCTTTCATTTGCTGCAGCGCTATATTACACCATTGTTAAAAAATTAAAAAATTAAAAAACAGAAATTAAAAATTAGGTAAAACTGTGAGAAATAAGGAGATCCCAACAATTTAAAATGACTGAATTCCTGCACGCTTGTAGTAATTTCGATATTTTACTTTTAGCAAGTGCTGCATTGTTTACCCTGCAAACTATAAATTAATTTTATTTTAAACGTAAACATTTTGAAAAGTAAAGAATTAAATTTGCATAATTCAAAAAATTTCCTAAACAGAACCAAATTTATGTTAAAGAAATCAGCTTGATAAAGTGCTTGACTCAAAAATAATGTCATGATTAACGAAAGGTTTATAATACTTGAGGGAATTAATAAATTTTTATATTTAATCTTTATAGTTTTCCTGTTTTATTAATACTTTCTATTTTATCTTTCACTTAGTGTACCAAACTGTTTAAAAAATTACTAATTATCGCGATAGTTTTAGCATCCATTCAATATAAGCCAATTTTCATTTTATTGCATACTCTGCTAAACAAAATAAAAACATTAGTATGCAGTTCGTGATATTATAAGATATTTCAGTTTTCTTCTGATAATTAAAATCTCCGTTAGCGATCAGATAATATTAGGAACTCTTTCCATAAACACATATAATTAGTCAAAACAATCACAGTATTGTCATTCAAAGTCAATTCAAAACAATTACTGTATAGCCTATTTTGTTCATTGCTTTAAAAACAGTTTTTTAAAATTAATGTTGTTGTTCCTAATGCTCACTTGCCTGACTTACAGTCAGCCCAAGCCTAAGAAATTTCTCGTGGCAAGGAGGCTGTTGTTGGCAACAGCGTTGAGTACTTTACAGATGACTGTGTGTAAGCTAAAGGTGTAAAGGTGGTGTAAAGGCTAAGTGTAAAGGTGGTGGACGATAATTCGTCACTACCAATATTTGCCAAGTGGGTCCCTTAATCCTCTATCGCCTTTTAAAAGGTGAATATGTAAAGTATTTTCTCCCTCCCTCCAGCATGCCCTCATGGTGTAACGGTACGCGGCGCGTATTCGACCGGTCCAGGCCCGAATCCCGGCGAGGGCATAGCACATTTTTCACATCTCCTGCTTCAAAATAACTAAATAATTCTGCAGTGTTAACAGAGAAATGCAAGTATAACGTATATACTAAATAAAATTCCAGTTTTGTGTTTTTCGAAGTTACGTCGGTTGAAAGAATATTGCAGAAATTTCTGTTTGGTGACTCTTGCTTCGTAATTATGACATCACTATATACTACTAAAATTCACAGCAGAGTTAATTCCCATGCTTTACTTTATTACTGAATGTTTCAAATAATGGTTATTAAATATTAAATAACATCGCGAATGTCAATAATTCAGAAAATGTGCATAATAATGAAAACTAGACGGTGTTCACAAATTTGGATATTTTAAATACCCATGAAATTAGCAGATTTCCGTACCAGAATGTGGTTTCCATATAAGGATTTGTCACAGAAATTGAGGTTACTTTTTTCAATGGGGGTGGAGAAAAAATTACGCTTTAGTTCAAACTTTCAATAAGACACGGCGATGTAACCTGTAATGTCTAGAAAAACTGTAAATCTCAACACTTTGAAAGCTTATTTATAACGGGAATTTGTTTCATTTTTCTTCATAATCCCCCACGAAAGTGTCCCTTTGCTTAGGCCAACAGCGATCTTGAGTTTTGCCGTACTCAAATAAACAAACCTAATATGACAGCATTATAAGTTCGCAAACAGGTATGAAAGAATACTGTAGAACCTTAACGGAATTACGGTATTAGTACACTAATACCGTAATCTGTTCGATAAAATTTTGAATTAAAATATATCTTACACCACTTGTGAAATTTACCTCTGTGGTTAGATGCAAACCAATTTCTAATACGGCATCTAGCACTATGCAACTATACAACATTTGCTACGATTAAACCAATATTTGCCTAAGATGAAAGATACCTTCATGGAGAACTTTCTAAAGTATATTATCTTTTTTCGCATTAAAAGCATGGAAAATCACAAATATTAACCATGAAGCTCTCCTCTTCTTCTGAGAACGAACTCGCTATATAACCACTTGGCCACTGGTAAGTCCGGTTTATCTCACAGATAAAATTATTTTGGTAAAGGTTAAAATACAGGGTGTTTATAAAGTCCCGGACCCATTTTGATGTTTAATAAACTCATAAAATAATAAAGATAGATTAAAATTAATAACATAAATGGATAGATAGACTCAAAAAGTTTCATGTCCCTTGTCAATGAACTTGCCCGTGTGCCCCCCTTCGTCGCACGGAGAATATCAAGTCGATATTCAATTTCACGCCAGGTCCCGGCAAGCATGTCGGCATCCACAGGCTATTGCGGTTGTAATTCTGGCTTTTAGGTCATCAATGTTCGACACTCTCCTCCTGTAAACGTTGCCCTTCACACATTCCCAAAGGAAAAAGTCCAGCGGTGTTATATCAGGTGGTCTGGGTGGCCAAGGAATTGGACCTCCTCGCCTAATCCATCTTCCTGTAAAATGGTCATTCAAAGAACTACGAACGATAGAACCCTAATGAGGTGATGCACCATCTTGTTGCAAAAAGACATGTGGCTGAAGCTCTTCTAGTTCTGGAAATGCGAAGTTTTCCAGCATGTCTAAGTATACGACTGATGAGACAGTCTTTTCCATAAAAAAGAAAGGCCAAATGACTCAGTTGTGCATTAGTCCACACCACGCATTAACCTTTGGGGAATCCCTTTGTGCCTCACGGTATTCATGGAGGTTTTCAGATCCCTATATGCGCACATTATGGCGATTAACAATGCCAGAAAGATGAAAGGATGCTTCGTCGGAGAACATTATGCGTTTACGCTAACGCGCAGACGATATTTACAAAAGTAAAGATATTCAAACCTGAAAAGGAAAATATATAAGTTATTCCATCAATAAATGCCATAAGTTTGCTTATATCTTCATTATTTTATGAGTTATTAAACATCAAAATGGGTTCGGGATTTTATAAGCACCCTGTATAATTCCTGTTAATAAGATTTCAATTAGATTAAGACAAAGTATCTCACAGAATAGTAGGCAAAAATAGGGTAAATAATTTGATCAAAGCATATTTTTTTAACTAAGCAAAAACGTTAAATGATAGAATCCTCATGCAAATTCACAATGTATGGAAACAGACATTTTAACTTAAAAGGAAACAGAAAGCTTAAACTACATACAATGTTTGCTGGAATATTTTAAGTATAAGTAATGCGATACGAAATGCTACATTAAAATGTTCAAAAGAATATTTCAGAAGCAGTTTATGGAAGCAATTTTTTCCATAAAACTTTTCAGATAACCACAAAGCAGTGAATAATTAATTTTAATGCTTATATAATATTGTACATTTCCTCAAATTATTAAAATATATATTTTTTGTTTATTATTAGTCCAAAGGGATTTAGGCCCGAAGGACTATTACTTTTGTTTTGCGATTTTGCGTCGATTCACTTTGAATGCCCGTTTCACTTTTCAAATTGTTACCACTAAATGTTATCGCTCTGCATTAAATTTTAAAAAATGAAAAATCTGCATAAATGTATGCATGTTTCTCGCATTGTGATAAAACCTAGAGCCATCGAATTTTGAATGACGTAATCCTACTGCGAATATGGGCATCTGGAAGCCCTAATTTTGAATTTGAAATTTGCTTTATTATCGATTTTATGTTTTGTAACATTTCAACGAATTTCTGATTAACAAACTAAATGATTTCAAAGCGAGCAATGGCAACACTGTACGGAAAAAAAAAAACATTTTTATCTCCAGTGCACGAGACTTACGGAAATTCTAAAGATATGTTCATTTTAAAATGATTTTTCGATATTGATTTTGAACTGAATTTTATGGTTTGAGTGCGTAGTACATGATATTTAATAAAAAAAGGTAGCACACGAAACGTTAAAAAAACGCGCCTTTGGACGTAATTTAAAATCTGAAATCTTTGAGATTTTTTAAGTTTTTTTTTTTATTTATTTATTACTTTCAGGCAATATATTTTAAAGGTAAAATGTATTTGTCCTTCTATTAAATTACGCATTTCAGATATAGATTCAAAGAACAAAGGTCAGAGTATTCTTTGAAATTAAATCTGGTCAAAGATCTTTTAAGTACGAGGTATATTAAGTAACTTGAAATTACGATATGCAAAGCAGTTGCCAGTCATTTTAATTTTTAAATGTTACTCGGAATTTGTAGTTAATTTAATTTACGAAAAATATTTTTTTGTAATTTAAGAATGACTGAAAACTGTATTTTCGTAATTTACTCTAAATTCAAGATTACGATCCTCGGAATAACAATGAGGATCTTCAGAATCCAAACAAAACTTTTGCAGTGAAATAAAATATTCTTCTTGTTGCACAATAAGAAAAGTCAATTCAGTATTAAGCAAAAATAATAAACTCCGTTTTCCTGAAGGGAGTTTGTAGCAGAGCTGCAATTTAACCGTTCCTTTTTATGTTGTTTGTGCCAGTATATTCAGCTGTTAACGTTCCGGTGTCTTTGTTCTTTCTCTGAAAATAATAAACTTATCGAAAGCACAACGTGCTAGTCTTTCCGTGTGTTTTCGCATGCAAAATTTTATTTTTACAATAAATAAAGGACTTGTAAAAACATGCTGTTTTTATATATTTTAATGTTTTTGTGAGGCACTTCGTTGTACTTAAAAATGAAGATGATACATGTGAATAAAAATAACTCCACTAGATGAAAAATACTTTTATTAATCCAATTTTGCTTGCGTTTGGAATGAAGGTGTTAGCTTTTTATAAATGTATTTTGAGAGTTTTGGCAGGCAGCTTTACAATAAGCATAAATCATTTCGTAACATTTCAAAAATGAGTATATTTTATTACATATACTCGAAATAAACAATTTCTTAAGATTTCAAAAACGCCATTTCAGTTTTATTCAAAATAAAGACAACTAAATAAGCTTCTAAATTTCCAAAATGTAACTTTTATTATGTGCCTCTTTTGAAACCTTGTTAGTCATTAAGCTATATCGATGATGAAACGGGAGAACTGTGGGATGCCCTCGCCGAGGATTGAATTCCGGACTTCCTGCATACTTGTAAAACGTGCTTCCAGTTACACAACAAAGGCAATCCGGAAGAAGGAAAAAGATGTTTTATACATTCCTCCTTTTTGATTGATTGGGGGTGAGGGAACCCAATCAGCCAAATCCTGGTGGTGACGAATTATCATCCACCACCGTTTTAGTCCGGGGCGCCACTGTAGTGCCACTAGGTTATATCGATGCTGGAATGAGAAAAACTTGCTATGTCCTCGTTGGGATTCGAACTCCGGATCTCCCAAACACACGTAGAGCGTGATTTCAACTATACCACGAAAGCATGACAAAAACGAGAGAGAAAATACTTTATAACTGTAAGAATACGTCTGATTCAAGAAATATCAAGCAGGCATTAGCAAGAGGCATCAGTATATTTGTCAATTTTGTTAATGAGCAAGTAAAATATTATTGCAGCTGAACATTTCTGGGTTTAATTCTTGTCAAAGCATAGCTGTTATAAAGCGTGCTTCCAGTTACAAATATTTAAGAAGGGGCAAACCGAACATGCTTTTGCTGTTCATGAATTCGTGTTACAGTATTTCACAGGGAATTTTAATTTATTGCTGAATCCAACATCTAAATTTGCTTAACTTTAACGATTTGAGTTAGAGACATGTTACTGTCTATCATGATAATTTTCGAATGATGAATTTGATACGAAAAATACGAATAGTAAATTTTTATTTATTATTCGTCTTTACACTATTGTTTCAGTTTCAATTATCTTCTTAACCGCTTGTATTACATGCTTCTGTTATCATTTTGCTTTCCATTTTAAGCTAATTATGATTTTTTCTTTATTTGTGTATTAATTAAAGTTTAATATCTGTGAATTAATTAAATTTACCTTCCAGTTTAAGTAAGGATAAATCTTAAAACCATAAACAAATAAAATTCTTGTATAAAGCTAAGGAATTTACTCTTTCGAAACCGCAACGATATCTTCAATAGTTCCGATCTACAGTTTCTGTAGTAAGCTTCCGTAGTATCTGAAATCAGAGATACTTTCAGATACTTCAGGGCTGAAGTATCTGAAATTAAAATGTATGAATTCACAATTAGAAATATAAGCAGTTTAAATATAGCTGTAGGAATTAAAGTGAGGTTTTGCTGGAATGTAGAAAACAGTGTAAATGCCCTATAAACCAAAGCTATGAAGCAGCTGAACTTGACAAATGTGCTGTATGGGAAATCCTTGAGAAAACTACATTTCTAAGAACATATGAAACATAAGTTATCTTGCACTCGATTACGTTTTCCAGTAAGACATGCAAGAACAAAGGAAGAGTTCTCAAGAACACCTTACATTTTGTTTTTGACAAGTAATTACTTGTAAGAAATGAGTAAACACTGAAAACAAAAAGCAGTTAGATTGTCGACATACAATCCATTATATACATTGACAAAACACTAGCCGACGTTAACTTAATATTAAAAAACACATGGTGTAAACGACTGTTTTGAGAGCAGAAATAAATCTTAGACTTGCATAGCATGCCAGTTCTCTAGCAGCATCAGTTCCAAGAACTTAAACCAAGAGCCTCGTTTGAGAAAAAAAGGAGATTCGTATGAAGGTATGCGATTTTGTATTAGGAAATCATATTAGAAAGATTTGAGAACTCACACTGGCATTTTTTCGATACGCTACAGGAAAATAGCATTGGGGAACCACAGAACTGAATGCTTTGGAAAAACTGAAGAACTTGCACCTATCTACGAGATGGACTTGCAGGTGAGGTACTGATTCAAACGGCAGTAGCGATTCTAATTTTTATAAGTGGAGGTTGTTCTCTCGTGAATCGAAACGCCTTCGAATAATGGGTGCAAACATTTCGAAATAAAGTAATATCTGGGAAAATAAACCATCAAAAATAAGCTTGAGAAGTTCGGGAGATGACCGTGGAAGTTCTTCAGAAAGGAAGAGAATTTATAGGACTCTTAAATGCTATACCTTAAGGTGCCTCTATCAATACAGGAATGGAATTTGGCAGAAATTAAAGTTATTGGGTATCATATAATCATTCTTGCAATCACGGTATCGTATAATTATTCTTGTAGTCACAGTGTGTAGTTAAACGACATTAACGACATTAGGCATTTTCTTTATGAGCAGCTGGAGGCAACAACTCTTAAATTATTTCTTACGATTTCCAATGCTAAACTACAGTTCCAATGCTATGAATTGTATGGGCTGATGCCGGAGAAGAGGGTTATGGATAATTGAAACAGATGGATAATCCAAACTATCAATTTTCATGCACATTGTACACATTTAATTCTTAAAAAAATCAGTGATTACTTTGTTTTCGAGAACGTTTAAATATTTGTTGAATTTCGCTGCATATTTTTGAGGCGATATTTTACCATTTTATTCGAATCCTCTTGGTCGATGAAGTTTAGCGGAGTTTCAACAGAAGTTACAGCTATCTCGGAGCTACTGTATAATTGTCGATATCTTCTTCGCTTGAATTTTCAGCATCAGTCACTGCTCTTGTGACATTTGAAACGATATTTGCATCACTCCCGGCCTCTTCTGTTCTTGTGATATTTGAAACAATACCCGCATCACTGAAATACTGAAACTACAGATCAATCGAACAAATCCTCGATTTTTTTCGCTGTCGACAGTTTTGAAAAATTTTATATTTTCAGTTTTTGGTGTACTTTTTTACACTCATTACCTCCACGTATTTACAATGAGAGTAAGCTCCGATTTCCAGGTATTTACTTCCAGGTATTTGCTTTTATTCTCTCGCGCGTCCAGCGCTGAAAGTATATTGCGGAAAAAATGGTATTTTTCTATATCTCTTGTTCTACTGATCGACTGGCCGACTGAGGAAATTCAGCTTGCGTTTCTCATGTCTCGAAAGTGCGACTTTAGTTTTATATTAGATTTATATATTGCATTGTTCTAATATAGTATTTTCACACAAAATTGAACTGTTTCTGAAGGGACGGGAAAACTTTTTTCACGTCTACTTGAATTAAACTTATTTGATTCTTCCTTTCACATTTAGAAATTTAGGTTCATTCCAAATAAAATCCGTCCATATTTCTGATTTATTTTTAAAATTTATATTTTTAAATAATTTTAATACATTTTTCAAAAAAAATTGAATTATAAATTATAAAATTTTTAGGATTACCTTAAAGTAGATGTATTTCTAAGCATATTTTAAAAAAATTAGAGTTTTTTATTCAAAATTTCCTAAGATGTATGTGAATTTACATATTTGCGCGTTTCGAAATTTGGCCTATTTGTTATAAACGATAATAATGCCAAATGTGGTTTACGCACTTTGTTAAAATTGTTTGACAGTATGACCAATGACTTTTTTTCCGCTCGTGTATAGTGAAAAAAGGAAAGGAAAATAGATTGCTATAAATTAAAATGTTCGCCAAAAGAATTATTCTTGGCATAAAAATAAAAAAAAAATGGGCCAAGATAAATTTTTAAATTTCTCCATAAGTTTCTCACCAAAAATTACAAAATGTAATAATATCTAGGCATAATTTGAGTCTTAGAATAGAAATGGAAAAAATGGCATGTCATTTCAGAAAAAGTCCAATTTTGTGTCAAAATACCTATGTTAGATTTTGTGCAGTGTACATGCGTAGATACCATCACGCACAAATACCATTACAAACCGGATAGATACCATTACAAACCGGATAATCATCACCCAGATAATCAAGAGTACACTGTATTTTAAACTAAAAATTAGAGAACTCACAGAAAGTAGATATCAGAAAAGGACAAGCAATTATGTCAGTTGACATTTTTATTCAGACGAGGAAAAAATAGCATTTTTTTAGCAAACTTACCAGGATTTGTGCAGAATTTTGCTCAGAAATTATCTTATATTTGAAGATGCGACTTTGCGAATCAATGATATGAATCAGAAACGAAATAGATGCAATAGCCTAAGTTGTTGGAAAATTGCAGCTGCAGAATTACATATAATAGCAAATGTACAGATAACAGTAATAGCAATACAAATAATAGTAAATGAATGAAACAATTAATGCTTGGATATAAAAAAAACTTGAAGATGGTTCATAAAGCTGCTGAAGAAAAGAAGGATGTTTTAACCATTAACTTTTTTAAGGAAAGGACATGAATTTAACAAACGATTTGGAGAGAAATAAAGGAATTTCATATTGAATAACTAAATACTTTCTATCCAGAAAACCACATTATCCTTTACACTTCAAGAGAACTTACGTATGAGTGCTATATTCCTTGATATTATCTCCCACTAAATGAAAGGTCACAATGAAAAGGCACGACTGAGAAAAGACACAATACCCAGTAAACGAAATTCTACTTATAACAAGTTTTTGCCACCTAATTTCCGTTCGGGCGTAACTGTAGAGACTATTAAGCTTTTCGAAGCAAGAAACGTGAGAAACAAACAGTGCTCTTTCCGCGATTCGAGCTATGGAACGTCCAGTTACTATCTGGACTTGTTTACCACTTACGTTAATACACATGGAACAATTCGACAATATGTTATAAAATGATTCCGTAAACATTAGTTTGACCGGTTATTTTATTATCAGTGTGAAGTTGAAAAGAAAAATTCGATCTATGTTATAGACAGTTTTATGCCTTGGCTTGCTAATGATTAAAATTACCATCAAAGTTTTTGCTGAAACTCTTAAATTAAAATAATATTTATCTGAATAAGTTGTTTTTTGTTGGAAAGCCAATGACTTAAAGAAGATGTAATGAAAAATCAAATTTATTTTCCTTTCCCTAAAACTTCAAATTATTCATATGCATTCACACATACCTATGAGATTCTCTCAAGTGATGTACAGGAGTCGATATTCTTGCCTCGCAGCATCGGAAATCTAACGTTTATCAGGAAGTTGGCAAGCTTCCGAGAGCATTTCCGGACGAGCGATATTATTGTGGGATTTATTTTCCAGACAAATAAAAAAGGATAAGACGAACTCAAAATCCTTCAGTCCTGACATTTGCGGAATTTTTCAGTCGGATGGAATATTTCTGTCAAAAATATTTTTAAAGTCACTTTTTATGAGAGTAAAAATTTCCTATGAACGACAAGTATGTAATAATCGCTGGTTTTGAGAAAAATAAAAATAAAGTGCATCGCAGGAGATATGTATTTTTTGACACGAGCTTACAACTTTATTATTTTTTTTGATAAAACTCACTGCACCGAATGAGATTTATACCTAGTTTATCCTGGATTTTCTTTAAATTGTTGAGTACGTTAGCTTGGTTTCCATTTATGGAAACTGCAGTGGTAACTCTCTCTGTTTTAGAATAAACGCAGAAATATAAAAAAAGATGAAAAAGTTATTCTTCTCTGAAAAAAATTCCAGATGTTTGTATTGAAAAACTTAAAACTATCTTCACCTAATAGCATTTCCCCAACTGATGCTTCGGCGAAATATGGTCAACTTTTACAGACTAAAATTGTGAAACTTTATTAATACACTTCTAAAATTAGGCAATAAGGTAACCTTAGTTCTACGTTGCTTTGATATAAAACCCTTCAGATTTCGAGGCCAATCATATACAGGTTCCTCTTTTTCAGAAAGAGGATCATTTTTTTCTTTTTAGTACTAGCCAAAAAGTGGTACTTAATTCTTTCGGGAAAAACTCCCATCATAGTTCTACACAAATATATAATGTTATATGTAACAATATAAAGTCTTATCTCTAAGTATTTATTACGTGTTTTTAATCATTCAACATACCCTAGGCTACTTATAAAAGCTATATTTAATCAAAACTGTATTTAATAGCATTTGACGAGATACAAGCAAATACGGCAGTAAATGGAAATGAAAATTCCTGAAAATACTGAGCATTTTTCCTTCTTAATTATATAGAGGAGAGACAGGAGACCACGTAACACAGCCATTATAACTTTTCGCGTTAGCACTTATTAAGTGCAACCATGCGGCATTTATTGAAAAATTCAACTGATGCAATTCAATACATTGGTGAGCACTACATAGGAAAATTTCATAATTTTTTTATACATAACATGCAGTTTTTACATACAATTTCCATTTGTACATGCAATTTTTGCATTCAGTTTTTACAGTATTTGGCCGAAATAGAAATATTTTGTCCAAAAAAATGCGTCATCATATTATTGGAGGTCTATAATGGTACGTATCAAAAATATTAGATATCAGAATTCAAATAAATCAGTTATATACATTGAATATATAACAATTATATACAATTATACTATTTAATTATTTACGTAATTATATACATGAAGAGGTTCATGACTTTAGCAAGACTCAGCGAAAATCTTTGGTTATTGGCTCAGTAAGGGGGACTGTAATCTTTAATGCTCCACCATATAATTTTTATGCCATATGATGTTATCTCTTTCTAATGTTTATTTTCACGTACTTCGTCTTAGGTGTTTGAAATTTAAATAACGTATTTTAAAGCTAAAATAGTGGATTCTTTTCTTTCTGCCTATTAAGCATTTTCAGGAAGTCAGTTGCGATAAAATTATTACTTTCTACTGTTCAGGACAATTTGTATTTGAAATTATTATCGTGTAACTTTAATTTATCGAATGCATAGCCATTAACCATCAGGTCATCGAGCAATAAATAACATACAAGTCTTTATCCTTCTATTTGGATGGATTTATGATGGATATTTTTGGAGTCTAGATTATTTTTTTAATCAAACGGCGGACACTTGCCTTTTTTAGTATTGACCACACCCAAGACCGGAATTGGTGGCTATTTTATTACGGAGGCAACTAATAGACGGCCACCATTACCTCCTATGAACGGACAGACAAATCAGATCCATGTCTTTTCCGGAATTCGAACCCGGGCCCTTCGGTATCGCAGTCAGCTCCCCTAACCACTATACCTACTGGGCTGATTGTAGAACTTTAATAAAAATAATCTTTTCCTGGTATCAATATATCATACAGTCAAGAGATTCTGCCATACTTATACTTCAGAATTTCTGTGAGGTATGTAGCTGTCATTTATTACTACACTGATATATAATTATTATTTTATACTCTTGTTATATACTAAGCTGTAAAATACTAGTAGTTTAAACAAATATGAATTGCGTTGTGTTTG
>KK119962.1:132922-145996 GCA_000611955.2 Stegodyphus mimosarum | reverse complement strand
CCTAGATCTGCTCACTGTCCTCCACATAAGGTTTCGCAGTTTATGCTCACGAAAAGAGTCAAGGGATTGAAGGAGAAACCTTATAAAGTCACCTACGGGCAGACTTGCTAGGTGGGCAATGCAATTACAGTCTTATAATTTGAAGATGGAATACATTCCTGGAAGAGCTAATTTTGTAGCTGATATGTTGTCACGTCTTGTGTGCAACCATGAAGGAGAATCATGTGAAGTTTGTATGATAACTATCGCCAGCCAACCTGATTTTTTGAAGAACAGCTGAAGGATACAGAGCTTAAAAAAATCATAGAATCTTTCGAAAGTGATGTCAAAGATGAAAATTTTTCAAATTGGACCAGACGAGGTTATATAATGAATCAAGGAATTTTATATCGCTACTCGCCAGACTCTGAATCAGAGGAAGCTCAACTAGTAGTACCACAGCATAAACAAGAAAAGATTCTTAAACAAAATCACGATGCTCCTACAGCAGGACAATATGGTGCGGAAGGCACATACCACAGAATTTCCCAGAGATATTATTTCACAGGAATGCGCAAATACATTGCAGATTACGTAAAACGCTGTGACGAATGTAACCGTTACAAACCTTCAAATCAAAAACCATCCGGTCTGCTCCAGACACCAATATATGGTCAACGCTTCGAAACGCTTGCCATCGATTTATTTGGTCCACTGCCTGAAAGCAACAATGGAAAAAAGTGGATTTTGATTGTTGAAGACTGCAGCACGAAATGGGTGGAGCTTTTCGCTCTACCCTCTGCTACTGCAAAGGAATGTGCCATTACATTAATCGAAGAAGTTTTCTTACGATATGGATTGCCTAGGAAACTAATCAGTGATAATGGAACTCAATTCGTTAGCTCTGTCATGCAGCAAGTGTGTTTTCTTCTTAACATTGACCAAGTGTTCACTCCCGTGTATCACCCTCAAGCAAATCCAGTAGAGAGAAAGAACAGGGATTTGAAACCTAGATTAGCTATACTTGTGGGCGATAAGCACCATTCTTGGGCAGAAAAGCTCCCGACGATTCGTTTCGCAATGAATACTCATAAATGTGAAACTACCGGCCAAACTGCTGCATTCCTCCAATTTGGTAGAGAGCTACGTACGCCGGACGATGTTACACACGATCTTAGGCATGTTATCTCCAATGATAATTTTGTAGCAGAGATTACCCCTTATTTGAAGAGATTTGCCTCCACAGTTAACCAGGTAAAGGAATTAGTTGAAAAGAAACAAGATTACCGAAAACAATATGCTGATGCAAGTCGAAGACCTGGACACCAATTTAAACCTGGAGATCGGGTTTGGATTTCCAAGCATCCTGTGAGCAAATCTGCGGAACAGAAAACATCTAAGTTTATGCCTCGTCGAGATGGCCCTTATGTTATTATGACTCAACGCTCGCCGACTACCTATGAGGTTTCAAACTTAAGTGATCCACATACTTCATTAGGTGTTTATCATTCCTCGGCCTTAAGACCTTGTTTTGACTCGAATTCAACACCCCTTCAACCCCTTCGCAGAAGAGGACGTCCCAGAAAACATACTCCTGGTTCCTCCTCGGGACGATGTCGGAACCAGAGGGGGAGGATGTAACAGATGGAGTGACTCATCCTTAAAACCGCGCATCTGCTTTTCGGTCACGTGATGCGTGATTCACAAAACTATAAACATTTCTTTTTTCTTACAGTCATGTGACTTAACGAACGTTAGTGGAGGATTTGGAAAGCTCAGAGCGAGCTATGTAACTTAAAACGCTCTTACATTTTATTTCATTCTTATGTGTTAAATCATTAATAAATTAGTGTTCGTCGTACTTAATGGTCTTCATTATATATATTAAAGCCCCGAGATTACTCTATAATGAATAAGAATAAATATATATGTGTATGTGTTAAAAGAGTAAATAAAAATTTTAGAAAGTTTTGTTAATAATTGATATGTCGTGCATTTAACACAGTTAAGGCGTTTGAGTACACTATCCTCTATTTAGCACAGTTTTATTAAAGAATCTTAAGTTAGAATAACTATGAAATATTTATTTAGCAAACAAGTTAGGGAATTTGCGTAACTCAGATAGAACACAAACAGAATACAAATTAAAGTTAACAGTCTTTACAAACATTTAAATCGAAGTGTCGGGGAAAAAAAAGAACGTAAAAGAGATTCATTTATAAGTTTTAAATATCTTCAGGCTTACCTATTAGGCAATATTATCAGGAGTATATTCCATTAAAGGGGGTAACATACTGAATAGAATGAAGCACAAAAAATACTGCGAGTACAAAATCTTTTTAAGGCTTTTGCATCAGAACATAAACAGAATCCTCTCTCGCCAATATATAAGGTGATTCGCTTCCAGACCGACAAACTTGCAGGTTGTGTAGAGGGGGTACAGAGACGACTCGGCATCACATAGGAATACAGGGTCGCAAATGCCGTAGTTGCGAGCTATGGTGCAAAGAAGAAGAGAAAAAGAACAGAAACAGCAACACATAAACGGGATAGAAAACATTTTATTGAAAGGTTGTACAACAACAAATGTTCGAAATTACGATCAGAAGTCGTCTGGCAGGCCTGAAAGCGGAGCTGCATGGAATTCCTTACTTTTTACAAGATTCGTGGTATGTCACGTATTCTCTTGGCAGCTACAGATATTCGAGCGACAAGATCTTCAACTGAAGGAACGGGCATCTCGTACATCGAACTCTTCATGTGATCCCAGAAGAAGTCCATGCATGATACGTCCGGTGATCTGGCAGGCCTATGAACCGGGCCACCATGACCTATCTGCCGCTGTCCAAAGTTTACCCTGAGGTGTCGGCGAACGTCAGTCGTGTAATGTGAAGGAGACTGTCATACTGGTACCGTTCCTTCAGTTGAAGAACTCGTCGCTCGAATATCTGTAGCTGCCGTGAAGATACGTGACATGTCAGGAATCTTCCACAACGTAAGGAATTCCATGCAGCGCTGCTTTCAAATCTGACAGACGACTTTTGGTCGTAATTTCGGACACCTGTTGCAGTACAACCTTTCAATAAAATGTTTTCTGTCCCGTTAATGTGTTGCGGTTTCTGTTTTTTTCCTCTGCATCTTTGCACCATAGCTCGCAACTAAGACATTTGCGACCCTCCATTCCTATGTGATTCCGAGTCGTCTTTGTACTCCCTATACACCCTGCAAGTCGTCGGTCTGATAGATTATCACCCTGTATATCATTTAGCGCTCGTTTGCTTTTGACGTTGCTGAGTTTCAGTATGCAAAAGTGACACTAATTTATTTTAACAATAATTCTAACAATAATAATAATTCTGTTACTTTTTATTAGCGCTTATTTTTCTGATTCAAAGTCACAGGTAAAGTGATTGCTAATATTATTTTAGTTTAAGTTCGCTGTTCAGAAAATTTAAGCTTTGCGCAGAATGAGTAAAAAGCATTGGCTGTGTGAAGAAAACAGATGGTTTTAGGTTAAGTTGGGAAAGTGAGTTTTTGTGTCCAAATAATATGGATGAATTTCAGTGTTTTTTTACATCTATTTACGAGTAGTATTATTTATGCATAAAAATACGGTTCCAAATGTTACTGCATACTGATAAATTCCCAAAATACGTTAAAAAGAAGCACGTGACAATTTTGCATTTGATTTAAAGATAAAATTTAATGTTTGGAAAATGCATTTTTAAAAATCAATACGAATATAAAAGTGTGCATTTTTGGTATCAGTCATGGATTGATAGAGATTCATCAAACACTGCGTAAAAAGAGGCCATTATCTATTGGCGAGTTTGTAAGCTGCACTGTGTACCATGTAAATCCTTACAGCTGTATGTAAGGCCTTTTAGAAGCGCATGCAGATCTAACGTTTTTCATATATGATTAGATACTTCTACATCAAAACAATCTGGTAGATAAATTTCTGGGAACTGAAACAGTGAGTGAGTAAACTAGATTTCCTTCGGTATTAATGTCAAAAGTCTGCATTAGTTTCTGTGAGGTATTTCTTTTCCCCTAAAATTGCGTTGTTAAGCATAGTTTCAGCTTTATTTATTTCATAATGCCACCCAGACGGGAAAGTGGTTTATTGACTCTGACTAGCGTACCGAAGAGCCGGGTTCGAATCCGGGAGAAAGAATGGATGTAATTCCTTCGTCCCTTCATAGAAGGTAACGGTGGCTCACCTAGTAGGTTCCTCCAACATAAAGAGACTACTGTTTCCGACCTTAGTGGTGGCCAACGCCCATAAACGGCTAGAGCCCGCGATTGGGAGGGGGATATTTCTTTCGTGTCTGATGCATTCAGTTTAATTTTTCGGTTTTTATTAATGTATTATTATAATGCTAGTATATATGCCTTTGCCCCCTAACTGGGTTAGTGGTTAGCGACGCCGACTGCCATACCGAAGGGCCTGGGTGCAAGTTCCTGAGAAGGCATGAATATCTGTAAATGTGTAATGTCTGTGCAGCATGGGGACACTGTAATCATGCGGCGAGCCGAAAATCCTATCGAGAGGTTGCTGGTAGAGGAAGTAGGGTATAAAGAGGAGGAAATTTTGACATCTACCGTAATATCTCAAGTTATTCTGAATGTTACATTGTCAAAAGCTAGCCATACATAAAGATCGTCCAAAGTTCAGTAAATCAAAGCAATTTGTGTTACAAGAGATATTTTACATTATTTCTGAGAGCATCATTAATGTCATTAAAATAGATTTCCCTCTTGGCTAGTTCATCATGGCATGCGATTTATTTGAAATATATATTCGTTCTTTACTCCTTAATTGAAATTTTATTACTAATTCTAGAAAACAATTCCAATTTAATTTTACTGTTATGTAACTATAGGACACTATAGGTCTAAATTAAGAAATGGGGTAAGAAACAGCAGAAATATTTAATGAGACATCTGGGGTTGCATTTTTATGCGACTTAGTGCCGTTTAATGCTTTCGCAATTCATCCTCACCTCAAAATTGCTGATTCGTCCGATGCCTTCCTTCAATGCTTCCCTCTATCCCATTTCATCCGCTCTTTGGAAAGTCATTTTGATACAGTGAACACTTGTTTTCGTTAATTGTACGGTTTAGGCGAAGTAAGCCTTATTGCTTTCACCGTATTAACTTTTTGTTTTTAATATTTATTAAATATTTCCTTTAGATAATTTATTCTAAGCAGAATAATTACAAGCAAGCTTAAAATATGTTATAGTAGGTTAGTTATTTTTACCCCAAAATGGGCTATTAGTCTCGAAAGGGGATTTTGCGTCGATTCACTATAAACGGCGTATCATTTTTCGAATTGTTGCCACCAAATATTATCACCCTGTGTTTTATTTAAAGCAACTGATAAAGAAGAATCTACATGAATGTATGCATATTTGCTGCATTCTGAAAAAACAAAGGTACTTAAGAGTCATCAGATTTTGAGTAACACAGTACTCTACCCAAACATGGGCACCTGGAAGCTCTAATTTTTAATTTCGAATTTTGTTTTATTATCTATTTCATATTTTGAAAAGCTTTAACGAACTGTTAGTTAAAAAACTCAACAGTTTCAAAGAGAGCAGTGGCAATAGTGTACGGAATAAAACATTTTTTATCTCCAGCGCTCGCGATTTTCTATCAGAAATTTGAAAGATATGCTGTTTTTAAATATTTTTAGCCAAAAGGGGCCGCTGGTCTTAATGTTCTCGGAACGGCTGTCGAAACGTATGTGTTTCGACAGCCATGAGGGGTGAGGAAAAAAATATAGGGCATAATATAAAATCTTAAAGCTTTCAATTTGTTTTAAATTTTGTAATGGCATAATCTATTTTATAGAATTTGTAATACGTCTTATTCATAATTTTTTATAAAAGTTTATAATATTACTGTAATTACTAAAGGACGTTTGCAGGGCCTTATCTGTACATTTAGCTGTAGAATGATTGTCTGTCAGGTGGTAACGAAGCTGTTAGATATCATTCAGAACCTTTGTGATCTGGACGGAGGCGACATTTTTTTGGTTCATGACAATTGTCTTTTCATAATAATAAAAATAGCAGTTAAATTATTTTTTTTTACTAACTAAAAGACCAGGAACAATTTGAGCAATAAAAATTATGCCATGCCAACACATTGTATTCGTTAATTAAAGACGAAAAATATCGTTACTTTTATTATAAAAAGAAACGCCGATTTCGATTTTGGCATAGTTAAGTCAGTTTACTTATGTGCATTGTTACGCAAAATGTAATCCCGCTTAGTAACACGTAAGGAACCGAGAACGAAGTTCTGAATTCAGTTTGATAATTCCAGTCTGAGGCTACAAATTGACATATTTGTTCCCAGCTGCCACTGAACCAAGGAAGACCTCGCAATGAGTAGACACTGCGGTGAGTCATTTGCTTGGAAGATGCATCACTCATAGCTCAAGAATTTCAAAACATTTGCGATTTTTATTTTAGGGAACGATCCCTCGAATTTATTCACGGTCATTTGAGCATTCTCGTGAGACGTACGAAAAGCAAGATGAGTATAACGTATAACGAGGTAAAACACCTGCACAGAAAAAGAATGGGGAGTAAAAAAGGAAATCAAGATTAGATGCTCTGCCACGATTTGTAAAATAGAGTTCCGTTACGGTTACGAGAGCGTATTTCGAGCGAGAAGTAAAGGACAAAAGATAATGCGAAGCGAATTTTTTGAATTTTTGACGGCTTTTGATTCGGTGATACCTTCTTTTAAAGCGCCAACGATAAGTACCATTTTATTCGCCAAATGAATCAGCATGGAATGACTTAGAATTGAGATTCGTAATGCGATCTCATTCGATAAACCTTTCATTTAGAACAATTAGCTTGTTCTTTTTTCTTTTTTCTTTTTTTTGGAACTCTGCTTCCGTAATGATGCTCTTCAAAATTTTAAATTGGTTTGATTTGGCTTCTTTGATTTTGGCAAAGCACACGAAGGCTGTCTGTCTAAGGGAAAAGATGTATTCACGGAGGACCATCAAAGAGAAAATGGCTCTTATCCTCGTCATACATTCAAAAATTTAAAGCTGCATTCTGTAGCTGATGTTAACTGATTGGCTGTAGTAGTTACTGAGATCTCTTTCAGTAATTTTTCTAAAGCCAGTCTTATCCTCAGACAGCACACAAATTAAAATTTTATTTAAAGAAAGGGCCATTTAAAATAAAATTTCTTGTGAGAAAGTGAAAATTTCCTGCAGCAATAAGATTCACCGCGTATTCTTTGTAACTGGGTGTGTTTTGACTAGCCTTAGAATAACTACTGTTATTAATATTTATAATGCCTTTCTTTTGGCCCTCAAAACCATTAGTCATGTTGCCTCATAGCCCAGAATTAAAACTGTTATATGAAGGATACTTGTTTAAATGTTCTTTATTCATGAGTTGTTCAGAATCACGAAAAAACACGGTAGAGAAATTCCGAGTCTAATGTAAAAGAGTTAAGCATTAACAAGAAGCGAAATTATACCACTCTTTAATGCAAGGAGAGTCTATATCACTTGTCCAGAAGACATTGCAGAGCCCTTTTCCTAGCTTTTACGCACACATTTGAGCATTGTTATTTCCCTGTATTCGAAAATGAGCTAGCACCAACTGTAATGCTATAGATCTTAAGATCACTTTGAAATGAATTTTAGAGGAATACTATACAGTCTAGGAGGCATTAAGCATGCCTCCTAGACTGTATAGTATTTAGAGGAGACGACTGCGATATCAAATAGTCGGGATTTCGAATCCCGGACAAGACATGGCTGTAACTGTCCGTCTCTTCATAGGAGGCAGAGCTGGCCCACCTATTAGACATGCCTCCATAATAAAGTGAACATCATTTCTGGCCTTAGTAGTGGCCAAGTCAAAGCGAAAGGGGAAAGAGGAAAATAGTACTGTAAATGCTGCTTAATGTATGATTCATTTAATTTAATATTAGTAATTTACACAGGAAACTTTACCGTGTTTTATATATTTTGCCTGGATACCACACTATATACAAGCTTAATATCCGCTGTTTAACGTAATCACGATAAGTATTGACTGTTTTGACTAATTTATGTACACTGTTTTTGTAACTGGACGTTACCATCTGTGGAGCAAATGATATTCAAAGCAGATGGCCACAATTCTGGAACAGTTTAATTTCTTTAAACCATGTTATCTTGATATTAAGTATCTATTTTCATTGCGATTGGTGCGAGAAGGGATTTGGGAGGGTGGAGGGGAAAAGAAAAGAGAACGAGAGAGAAAAAAGTATATTTTGTATCCACTTTACCGCCATACGAAATGTTTTCGAGTTTCGTCAGAGGAAGTCCATGGGAAAAATATAGCGCATGAGGTTCATCATCAATCATGAGCATTGTGGGGTAGATTACCGAAGTAAGAATCGTTGATCTGGAAAATAAATTCAAATATTAGTCGACTTTCAATCTTTATATTTTATTTATTATGATGAGAAATTTGAAAAGCGATAAGCTAAGGCTCTCCCCTTCTTAAAAAAATAACTCAGAGGTTGTCATCTCTTTATAGCTTTGGAAAGTTGCATGAAACGTTAAGAAATATCTTTGAGACCGTGTTACCGAGAATTAGATCAAAATATTTCTTTTTTAAATTCTATTATAAAGTTCCAGTTCTTGACTAGAACTCAACTATTATTGGTTGTAATCGATTGGCAGAGGTTTCTAACCTCAAATTAGTGATCAACCATTTAAAGTACTATTTTCATCTCACCGCAAAGAAAATTCGTTTTAGCTGTCATAATTCGGTAGTTATAAAATTAGGCAAATTTTCACGTGTTACGCTGTTTTCTGTTGCTTGTTAGATTCCTTAGCGTTTAGTGTCGTTTTAGCGTGTGGTTTTGTAGCATTTTTACTTCCTTAGGAAGTATTGTAATCGCGAAAAATTTCGGGTGTAATATTTCACAGAAAATATCCATTTTTACCGTTATCGAATGCAAGTTAACAATGTTTTTACGTGATATCTGCACGTAAGGAAAGAATAAATAACTTTTTTTCCCCCAAAAAATTATAAAACTGATTTAAAATGAATTCTGAATTTTTCATTACGTCTGTGCGTACGTACGTACGTAAGTATGTATGTATCTCGCATAATTCAAAAACGAGTAGCCTCAGAACGTTGAAATTTTGTATATAGGCTATAACATATATAGGCTAATATGTATAACATGTAGATGTGCACCTCCTTTTTAGTTTCAATCGGCCACATCAAAAGGATGTAAAAATATACCTACTTTTTTACTTGGCTCAGTGAACTCAAGTTTTTCTGTTCTTATTTGTTGGTAAATTGCGCATTTTTTGCTTTAAAAATGATTGAATTATGTTATTCTTATCTTTCGGTTAAGGTTTTTATGCCTTTAGTAAATCTGCATGCAATATTTAAATCAACAATTTAAAAGTTGTTTAAGTGCGGCTAAGCCTAATTATTTTTAGCACAGCGGCCATATTTGTTTACATTATAAAGCTAGCAGAATAGTGGATTTGTTGCCAATCTAGAGAAAGTAAGCTTTGCAACAACAAAGATAACGCCTTTTATTATTGCGAATTGAATTATGTTTAATCTATTATGGAATTTATTCGAGGAAATAAGTGTTTAAGATATACTTCGTAATTTTTAATGTAGATATTTTGAGTTTTATGTATTTTTGCCTTGTCGCGAAGTGAGAACTGAATTAATTGAATGAGAAATACTGAATCGTCTGTGA
Organism: Stegodyphus mimosarum; assembly: GCA_000611955.2. Classification (NCBI taxonomy): domain Eukaryota; kingdom Metazoa; phylum Arthropoda; class Arachnida; order Araneae; family Eresidae; genus Stegodyphus; species Stegodyphus mimosarum. The sequence goes on along the minus strand of KK119962.1, from coordinate 136,255 downwards.
AAAACTATTTCTTTTCTTTTTCCTTTCTTTCTTTTTTTTTTCTTTGCTTGTTTAATTTATTTTATACATCGTTTTAGTAATTGTATAGAACATGTGGCAATGATTGGATAATTCTACAAATGATATAAATTTTGTGCATTTATTTGAGTTATAAAGTGAATGAGAGTAACGCTATGTATTTTTAACTCATTATTATTACCAGTAGCATTTTCAAATGAATTATAAAATTCCAAAAATTAACTAGGATCACCATAATATTTAGGAATTGAAATTTTAGGTAACCGAATGTTTGGTTTGTTTTCAACTATTACGGCAGCAGTATGGTTACCAGGCGATTCGTTTTCTATGTTCGCTACCTGAGAATTTAAATTAAGTTTCTTTTTAGCCCAAGTGAACCTAGCATCAGAGTGTCTCTATGGTACACAAATATCGTGAATTTTAAAGAGTGCATTTATTCTATTGTGGTTTATGCGCTATCGACGAAGTAGATTTAATTCAATCCAATAAGTTTAAATGAAATGCAAGAAAAAATGCGTATAATTTATTATTCCGTGCAAGGAAGTCATGTGGTGTATACATCAGATTTTTTAATTATACTATTATCTTCATTTGATATTCGGATTTTTAAAAAGTTTGAAGTTTATGAGTCAACTAGTACCTATCATTTGGAGAAAATAATCAACAATATTTTCAAATAATTAAAAAAAAAACTTCTGAAAAAATTTCTAACTTTAGTCGATTTTTGAGTTAAATAACTTTTCTATGTTAAATATATCTTTCTAAGAGTATTAGATGAAACGTTTTCGTCTTATAACAGGAAAAAAGAACAACTTTCGTTTCAGTCCATCATAAGAATTAAGTTGCTCTTTCATTCTTTTTATTGATTAGTTATGAAGTTAATTATAAATTTACTCATTAATCATTATAATTTTTTTTACTTATTATCTTATTCTGGGCTTGTTAATCTGTAACATTTATTCTCTACTATTACATTGTTTTACCACTTGAGCTCTCAGAAAACTTTTCTATGCCAGCCGATATCTACAGTTTGGAGGAAATAGTCAACGATATCTTCAAATATGTTAAACAGCATAAATAACTGTATTTTAAACATTATATTTCACTCAAAATAAGATGAACAGTTCGGCCCCTTTCTTCGGCCTTACAACAAAGCGTCCACATGGGCTTAAAAATAAGAAATAAGAATTAACTATAACAAAGAGAGTTAGCCGAAGCTAACACAGATCTAACGTAGTTGGCCCTTAAATTTAAACTAGCCGGTGAATATCAAAAGGCACGTAATATACGGCCGAGCGTAACAGCTTCTAGAGACTTAGCCCGAAGGCAGACACGCGCTACTCAGGAAGTAAGTTGAATCTTCCTTAATCACTACATCTTACTCATTTGCATTCAACGCGAATCGAAAAATTCATTCTGCTAGGGAGTTTTAAGGTGAAACGAGGAACGATAAAAAAAGGTTAACTGAATTAAAATAACTGTTATAAAATTAAAATACACCGTACATATTTAAACTCAAGTATTGAAATTTTAACTTAAAAATTCTGCTATATCTTTGCATATAAATAAAACTTTCTACATTCGCTTTTATTGGTAATTTTTTTTGTTTGAAATGAAGCATAACTTTACTGTCTGAAGTCTTTCATTCAAATCTTTTATTTATCTTGTATACGTCAGCTAACCTTCAGCCACCAAGAACTGATCATATGCTTTTCAGCCTAAAGGTAACGCTTTTGAAAGAGAGAATGTCTTCTTTCTCTCCTCCCTTTCAGTGTTTAAAATATAGGCTTGATTCAGGAAACAAAAAATAAAATAGGTCGCACTTATTTATAAAAGTAAAACTTCAAATCGGAACCAGGATTTTCTTCGTACAAACGCCTTAAGTCATAAACCACAAACAGATACTTATCCCGATATGTATCAAAACCCGTGACGGCTTTGAGAATATGAAACTTTGTATTTTTTATTTCGAGTATGCAAATATTTGTTTTAATGCCTTCAGAATGTTTTCTGCTGCAAACATAGCATTTAAAAGAGCACGGAGAATTAATCAAAAAGATAAAAATGTACGCTTTTCCATACATGCTCATATGAAAACATATGAAAAAAAAATATTCCAAAAAAATTATGTAAATTTTATCAAAATTGATAAGTGTGGTATACATCAATAAGACGAATCATTTTGACTCCAGAATGGTGAGATTATATCGAATAAAAGAAGTAAAAAGCTATAGAAGTATTAAAAAAATTTAGCACACTATATTAGTACCTCTGATTCAAGCCTCTAATTCCTCTGATTCCAGATTCAAGCGGTTCTCACGTTTAATACATGCATACATTTCATGTCAGGCTTTATAGAACAATTTCGCTGTTATGTTTACTAGGTCTTTCTATCCTAAAAATAGTAACACGCATTTTACTGTTACGTTTAGCTAGTCTTTCTATCCTAAAAATAGTAACATGCATTACTAAATTTTTCTGAAATGCATCATTTCAAAATTAATCCCTGCTGTAAATATTACACTTCAAAAATTCACATGCCGTGCTTTTGTTTTCAGTAAAAATTCATTAGTTAGGAAATGGCTGATATTTATGTGCATTTTTATGTAAATATTATATAAGGTACATTCTTTCGATTTTTCACATATCTTCGTGGTGAAACGGTAGCACACTTGGAGCTTCTACGATAGGTCCAGGTTCGAATCTCGGCGAGTGCATTGCTCATTTTTCATGTACTCCTGCTTCAAATAACCTAATGACTCTACAGTGGCGCCTAAAATAAAAGGTGGTGGACAATAATTCTTTATCACCAGGACTTGGTGATTGGGTTCCCGAATCGCCCTTTAAAAGGGAGAGAATATGAGATACTATCTCTCTTCTTTACGCATATCTTCGTGGTGTAACAGTAGCACACTTGGCGCATATTCGAGAGTTCCACGTTTTCACCTCGCCTGCTTCAAAATAACCAAATGGCTGTGCAAGCAATGCAAACGAAAATTGCATTTGCATAAGGGTGCGTCGGCCTAAAGTGTCGCACTGTTATAAAAATAACTTTTATCAAGTTAGAATTGGATCTTTATAAGGGTGAGCGCATCTTTGTGCCGATGCACCCCCATGAAAGTTTCTATCTTCAAGTTACGGCATATCGTTATAAGTGTGCGGGGACCTTTGGAACGAGGCACTCTTATGAAGCAGTTCCGCGGACTTCTGTGCTGATGCTCTTATTCAGGCCTATTATTTCATAAATATAATATATTTATCTTTTTAAATTTAACAATTATGATCTGTTATATATATATATATATTATTAAAGGG
>KK119962.1:116922-127983 GCA_000611955.2 Stegodyphus mimosarum | reverse complement strand
TACATTTAAGATACATATAGGAAATATAAGATATAAGATATAGGATACCTTTGAAATACATATTGATACTACATATGGGATATAAGATACATATAAGATAAACCTACATATAAGATAAAAATAAAAATATAAATTATAATTTAAATTAGCTAAAGCCCCTTAAGTCTTAATTTTAATTTGGGTACTTGCCCTGTATATTCTAAAAATAGTAATAACTTTGAACTAACAAGGAATTAGCTTTGCTATGACAACTAATTTTATTTTATTCTGCATCCATATGAAACGCCGTTGTTGATCTATTCAATATTTAGAAGTGAAAAAAAATCAATGCTTCGAAAATTATCCATCATAGTGTTTGTATTAAAAAGGGATTTGATGAGTGTTTTCAAAGATACAATTGTACGAACGTTCCTTGTTAGTAAATAAAGTAATGTTCTAATTAGTGCAGTTAGAATTGTAATTTTATAGAAACTACTAATCATTATTATTGTATTTTGAAATATTAAATACCTAATGTTGTTTTCTTATCATACTGGATTTTAAAAGTTTAGCACTGTTTTATGAAAGTAATTAAAATTTTATATTGCCAAAAAACTCCATTTTTCATACTTGCATGTAATAAAATTAAGAAACGAATTTAAAGAATTGTAATTATTTTATTTAGGAAAGGTTATTAAAATTACTGTTGTAATAATTAGAAATGAAGTTATTGTTTTGAATTTTGACTTTTAAGAATTTTGAATTATTTTAAGATAGAGGTAAATGTAAAGAATGTAGTAATTTTAAATTATTAGTATAGAAAATTGAATATAAAATTGTGTTTTCAGTATAATGTAGAAAATATTTAATATTTGATAAAGAATATTGGCATAATGAAAATAGAGAAATAAAAAAATTTAGGAATGGAATTGATTATGAGTAATGTAATTACACTCATGTCCATAAATTAAGGATAATGCAAAATCAGGCAAAGGAAGAGTTAGAAGCAAAACAAATTTGACTTATTTGTAAAGCTTATTTATTAAACAAAAGGTAAAGAGCAAAAAAAGATGCTATATGTTTGATATTATTAAAAAAATTAGCGATTTTTTCTCCCTGGAGCAAATTAAAAAAAAAACCTATTTACAAAAAACCAATATTACATGGTTGGTATGATTGTTAATACATTGTATGTCTCCCAGACGATGCAATACAGTCCGTACAACGCCTAGGCATGCTGAGTATCAAATTATCGATCTGATCTTGGGGGATATTACACCACTCAAAAAGCAATGCTCTCCGAAGTTCCGGTAGACATGTAGGAGGAGGTTGACGGGCTGCAACTCGTCGGCCAAGCATGTCCCACACGTGCTCTACTGGATTCAAGTCCGGTGAGAATGCTGGCCAGTCCATACGGGTGATATCCTCCGATTGAAGGCATTCGCTTACGATGTTTGCACGGTGAGGACGGGCGTTGTCATCCATAAACACAAATTGTGCGCCCATGGCGCCCCGAAACAAACGTACATGTTGTTCCAGAATGACGTCCCGATAGATTTGGCTTGTCATGGTTCCAATTTGAACATGCAGGTCAGTTCTGGAACCCAGAATAATTCCACCCCAAACGAGCACTCCTGCACCACCGTAACGGTGTCGTTCAATGATGTTTTCTTGGTGGTAACGGGTACCTGGAGCTCTCCATATGAAAGTCCGGCGAGAATCAGACTGCAAGCTAAACCTGGACTCGTCGGAAAACATCACACAAGCCCACTGTTGCGGTGTCCACAATAGATGCTCTTTACTCCAGGCTAACCGCAGGCGACAGTGAGTTGCAGTAAGTGGAACGCATCTGACAGGTCTACGAGCATATAGACCAATTTGCCCTAAGCGTCTGTACACGGTCTGCCTTGAAATTGTCGTACCAGTGGCTGAAGAGAACTGACGAGACAGGTCTGAGGCTGTGCTCCGCCTGTTTCTTTTGGCAGTAACTGCCAAATACCGGTCCTCATTCGGCGTTGTAACTCTGGGGCGACCTGTGCTGTAACGTCTACTCACATTACCATCATCTTGGAATCGTTACCAAAGCCTGAAGATGACACTCTGGGCAATTCCAAGTTCGTCTGATACTTCCAGTTGGGTACGCCCGCATTCCAGACGGCCGATAATTCTACCACGTAAAAAATCATCCAAATGTGTCCTTTGTGTCATAACTATTCGGTTATTGCACTGAAATGCTTATAAAGCGCCTGCGAACAATTTTACTTCTTTGCCTGTATTCCTTATATATCACTCTTACACTCTCATCATTGTGACGTACCATCGGTGTCATCTGGTTACTTCCTGAAATTTGCATATGATTCTTGAAGATGTGTGTAGTGATTTTACAGGTGATATATTTATTTTAGAGTTCAATTTCCGCGTGACTCCGAATCATCCTTAATTTATGGACATGAGTGTAAATGTAAAATAAAAGTAGCTTGGAATTATGGTAAATAATGATAAAATTTATAATTAATTATGTACAAAGATAGAGTATTTCGAACGAATACGATATAAACTTTAAAGGCTCCCAAATCATGAAAAAAATATAATTTTTTTTAATATAGACCTAGTTAGGCTGCTTCTTGCTGCTTTCCCTTTTTACGCAAAACAATATAAAATATCTGATGTGGACACTACATGACTTCCTTGTAAGGCCTATAAAATTATACACATTTTTTTGCCGCATTTCATTTAAACTTATGTCCTCGTATTTCATTAGAGGTATATTTCTCATTTAATTAATCCAGTTATCACTTCACGGCAAGGCAGAAAAAAATAAAACATCGTCATTAAAAATTGTAAAATATTGCAAAGTATAAAACACCAAATGCAGTTAAAAACAGCTAAAGAAAACAATTGTAACAATTAAAATTAGGGTTTGTACACAAAAACAAGTAGGGGAAAAAGACACCGAAGTTGGTGCACCAATTGGTTGGTGCTGACTTAATTCACTATTCTACTGAATTTCAAATGTAAACAACTGTCGACCTGGTTAGTCCTAGCGCCACTGAAACTTTTAAATTGTTGATAATTCTACAACTGTTGCATGCAAATTAACTACAGGCATAAAAATCTTAACCGGAACGTAACAATGCAGTTCAATCACTTTTAAATTAATAATAATACAAAAAAAATACGCAATTTACCAACGTATAAGAATAGAAAAGCTGAGCTATTTTGACGTAGCCAGATGTTGAAGGAGTAAATCTGGAAAGAAGAAGAAACTTGGAAGTCATATAGATGCAATAAGAACGCACTTATAGCAGATTTAACTCATAAAATTCATTTACTGTAGTTGAACAGTTTGCGGACACAATTCACTAAGCACACTAATCATGCCTGCTTTAGAACAGTTATGTTTTTAAATATTGTTGCGATAGGAAGAAAAGCATCAAGCAGCCTCTTTGCGAGAACAGAGGTAGAAACAAAGCGCGCAATTATCCAGTTGAACGAAGTAGAAGAAAAAGATGCAACAGCAAAGCGCTAGATGTACAGTAAATTATTTCTTTAATCTGATTGACTGGCACTGTCGCACTGCAGCCTGATTATGTAAGTAAGAGACATGAAACGTATTAATTTCCAGATGATTCACTTTAGATTCGGATCTTAGTATTTTTAAGACTGGCAGGGGACGTGACCAAATTTAAAACAGGAATCAAAGTGACTATTGCTGAAGTAGGTAATTTTGTTAGTAATTTACTTTCATATTTTAATAAAACCCTTTTTAGAAAAATACATTAGAGCATTAGCAAAGAGGAGAAATTCTGTACAGGATGTATGAGAAAGCAAATGAATTTCTTCAAAGACGTAGCCTTTAAGTTTCGCTATGCCCCGTCATTTGGGTCCTGAACTTTCTCATATCTGAATACATAAAAACATATAAAAAGGTAATTTAGAAATATTAGAACAAAATATGATATAAATTAAATTTAGAATCCAATTTTAAAGTCTCTAAAATATAAATTTGTAAATTTCTTGAAACGTTTTCTTCAGATAGTATTAAAATTTTCCTGAATTCGGAATACTAATGCTTACACGAAATTATTAAAAGTGTTCAGAGTTCCTGAAATATGGCTTGAATATCACAGCATAAATTTTACAGCCTTTTTAAAGTCTTTCGTAAAAACTAAATCTTGTAATCGGTATAAAATCAAAATATTTTTATTACATATTCATGAAATTCTGCTAAAACTTATTTACTCGTTATTAAAATAAAACAGATTTTCTCATTATAGAGCAATGTAATAATTAATACACAGAAACGAACAAAATACAATACAATATATTAATAAAGTAAACTCTGATGAAAAATAGACAGGTCTTTTACAGCGTAATTACTTACTAATGAGATCCTTACATACAACTTCACATAAAAACCTTTGTTTCTTATGGAAGGTAACTAGTTTTTGCATTGTAGAAAGTATAAAAAAGTTTCTGTTTACGACTTAAGGCTATAAAATTCATATTACGTAACTGAAATTTAAAAAAAAATCTTATGTATACAACACATGACTTCCTTGTTCGGAATATTAAAATTTACGTACTTTTTCCTGCATTTCATTTAAACTTATTTTGTCAAATTTCATTAAAGATATATGTCTCATTCAATTAATTCAGTTCTTAATTCGCGGCAAGGCAAAAATACATAAAATCTCAAAATATTTTCATTAAAAATTGAAAGATCTAGAAAAGCATAAAACACCAAATACAGTTAAAACAATTAAAAAACAATTCTTACAATTAAAATTACAGTTTCTACGCAAAAATAAGCAATTCAGCAGCGGGCAAGAAGGTAGATTTTTCAGTGCAGAAAACTAAAAGTTTCCTTTTCGTCCCACTCGGCAAAAAGGCGCTAAAGGTGCAGAAAAAATTAATTCACTATTCTGCTAAGTTTCGAATGTAAACATATGGCTGCTATAAAAAAAGTTAGGCTTAGCAACTTAAAAAACTTTTAAATCGTTGACAATTCTACAAATATTGCATGCAGATAGGTTAGGACATAAAAACCTTAACTAGAAAATAAGAACAACATAATTCAATCATTTTTAAAGCAAAAAATTCACAATTTACCAACATACAAGAATAAAACATTGAGTCTACTGAGCCAAGTAACTGAGTGGGTATATATATATATATATATTTAGATACTTTTGGTACGGCCGATTGCATCCAAAAAAGGAGGTGCACAACTACATGTTCCTATATACAAAACTACATACAAACTATATACAAACTACGTTCCTATATACAAAATTTCAATGCTCTGAGGCTATTCATTTTTGACTTATGCGAGATACACACGTACAATTTTTCGTGATTACAATACTTCCTTTACTTCGTACAAAGAAGTAAAAATAGCAGTTCCAGTTAAAGGAAAAGAAAACAACCTCAACATTTCTAAACCAGTCTTTTTTCAGGGAACTGTAATAAGTTTACCGGTTTGGCTCAGAGCGTCCTCGAAGGCAGGCCAAAAGCTCGTGCCTGTGCGCGGAGTAGCATATTTGTCTAGTGTGAAGCAGCAGTCTAGCATAGCAGTTTAGTGTCGAGTTGGTCGTCGAATGTATCGCGAGTTGGTGCATCAGAGTGTGCATCGTTGAGGCTATCGAGTGTTTCGCGAGTTGTAGGGTGGGGAATCTCGAGAACGACCGGAACCGAGTCGAGAGCTGCACTCTAGTGCTTTGCAGTGAAGCTGTCTTCACCGTTATAGTCTCATAGCCTGAAAGCTGTGTTGCTGATTGTTTCGGCATGTCTGTCGTAGTTTTTTGACGACTGTATATTTTTACTGTCTTGAGTAATACTGGGTAATAAATTGTGTTTTCATTCTTTATCTAATGCTGTCGTCAATCACTCCACATCCACGAACTCGTAGAAACGCAACAATATTTTATTTCGGCTTGACTGTCAGCCATTTTAAGGAAGATGTTGTCAATGATCTGAATGATCAGAAAATTGACCTTTTATCTAAATCAAATAATGTGTCCATCGTACCCAGAATTAGAACTATTGAATGGTTTTAGGGGGTGACTGAAAGCAAATTCTCCAACAAAGAAAAGATACCTAAAACTTAACTCATTTTAAAGTGAATTCATCTTTGACTCTTGAATGTCCATTGCTACAAAAACAGCACAACTATACATGAAGAGAATCTCCTAAAGCAAATCTTTCTGAAATAGGACAAAAAGGAATTTACGTTACAATTTAAACATACGCATAGAAAAAGAATTAATTGAATAGTATTCTGAAATAAATTAAAATTTTATAATCAACTACAGAGTTAATTAAAAAAAACCCCTCAGATTTGTGTCATTCTTATCGGGGACGTTCTGGACGTTGTGCAGTCTTAAAAGATTATGAAGATTGTTTCAGTTACAATAAAGCACACGAGAAGGAATTTGCCTAAGAGGAAGGATGCCTTTGTGGAGGGAGTTTTAAGGGTTTGTATTCATGTTACACATTGTTAAAATAAAAACCGGAAAATTCCTGTTCGCCAGGATTTGAGCCTGGGTCAAACTAGTGGTCATCAGTTTTACCTCTCGGCCGCAGGTAGGCTCTCACATTTCAGTTCAGTTTAATATGATCCTTTCCTGCCTTTCATTGGAGATGAACGACTCAGTTCTTTTTGCCCTTCTTGAATATCTGCCTTAGGTCATATAGGAGCCCAGTTTTCAAATGCAGTTTGAAGTGGTTAGCTTCTCCTTGTTCTTCAAGAGTATCTTGAAATAATTGCTGCTGAACAGATCTACTACTTTGTTCGTCTAGATGATCCATGCTTAACCAGCGACCTCCATGCATGTGGCCTGACGAGCCGAAATAAAATGTATTTGCAGTTCTTGCAAATAAAGAGTGGGGCTCACCTACGCTCTACTAAAAATTTTCTTTCAAACGCAGGGTGATAATTTGATGGACATTATACTTTGTTAAGTCCAAATACTTATACGATAAGCAAAAGAACATTAGCGTTCATTAGCGGAAGAAGATTTAGAACTTTTTAGGCATGAGATAATAACTACCTGATTAATGTCATTCAGGTTTTACATGTTTCATAAAGATTTAATTTTGTGATGCTTGTGATTTACAGCATGAAAATATTAGCGAATAAAATTAGATTCAGATGCCTTATTTAAAAAAAAAAAAAATCTGCGCTTTTTAACTTTTCCGGATGTTTTAACTATTATCATTTCTTACGCTTCAGTATGGGAGAGAGATAAAATTTTTAAGTATTTAAATAAATGCTTAAGTTTTATTACAAAATTTTGTAATTAAGTTTTATTACAAAATTAATGCAATCATTATTGTAATGTTCGCAGTTAGTTTATCTGTAATAATTTGCTTACAGATGTATGTGTTCTTATCTTATCGAAAGTAAAATTGTTATTCTTTTTTTTTATCAAACTCATATCACCTCAACCTATTTAATAAACCATTTATTTAAAGATATGACTCGATAATTTGATGGACATTATACTTTGTTAAGTCAAGTCCAAATACTTATACGATAAGTAAAAGAACATTAGCGTTCACTTAGGTGAACTAGATTTAGAACTTTTTAGGGATGAGATAATAACTACCTGATTAATGTCATGCATTTTTAATTCCGATTTGTGATTTCGTTTCTACAAACAGTGTTTCATAATAAGATAAGTTGTGGGTTAAAATTTTTTTTTTGTTGTTATTTATTAGTTACTAAGGGCTTAGTTTTGTTAAATCTTATCTTCAGAAGTGCTGACTGAAAGTTCATGTTGAATACTTTCTTCCTTTTACATTGTTTTTGAATCACTCGTAAAAGGCAGAACTCCGGAAATAATATTAATTTTTTCGTCTTTAACATTTGTAAAACGATTTTATTTAACTTAGTTTCTGCGTTTGTTTGGCTGAGATTTAAGTGAATTTTTGGTCCCCTTTTGTACCGAATCGATTGACTTGAATTTTTTCTTATATATGCGTATTTGTGCTGACTATAATATATTCCACACTAATGTTTTAAAAATTCGATTTAAATATTTTTCTCTTTAATATTGTATAAGGTATTTCTCCCGCCCTTTTTCGCATGCCTTCGTGGTGTAGTGCTCCACGCGTAACCGAGAGGTTCATGGTTCGATTCCCGGCGAAGGCATTGCTCATTTTTCATGTCTACTGCTTCCGAAATAACCTAATGTCTCTACACTGGCGCCCGAACTAAAAAGGTGGTGGATGATGATTCTCCAACACCGTGATTTGGCGATTGGGGCCGCTAGTCCCCAGTTGCTCTTTAAAAGGGGGAGTATATAAGGTATTTCTCCCGCCTTCTTCGCATGCCTTCGTGGTGTAGTAGTCAGCACGCTCGACGTGTAACCGAGAGGTCCGTGGTTCGATTCCCGGGGAAGGCGTTGCTCATTTTTCATGTCTCCTGCTTCCGAAATAACCGAATGTCTCTACAACTGAATTTTTTTTCACGCCCTTTGTTTAACGGTCAAACTAATAATCTCAAAATTTTGATTTTTTTACATGATCTGATAGACCAAAATATAATCTTTTAAATAGAGGACTTTGAGAATATGTAACGCAATGCTGAAATTATTAATGAATGATATTAGATTCATAGTTGCAATACAACCTGGATTATCCAATCATCGACTGTCTGCGCAATCGATTATTTGAGCTCTAATGCTTGTTGAAACAGTATCGGTGAAGACTTAAAAAAAAAAAATGAGTATAATTATGAAATTTTTTAAAATCTTCCTTTAACTTTTTCATAGTTTTTATTATTCAATTCTTAAGTCCCTAAGACTTATCATAGTTACTGGCTCAGTATCTACCTTTTCAAGCCTTCCTGCACCTTTTCTTTATTTCAAGCAATTTTTTTTAGCACCAGAGCAGTATTTTTAAAGAAATAATATAGTGGAAAAAATGATCTCATAACCTTAACACTCTGTCGAGAATTCTGAAGATGTGCTGTTTTGATATATAATTTTGCGGTTGAATTTTACAAGTGCAAAGAAAGTGATAAATAAAAAAAATGTTAATAATAAAAGACCAAAAAAAAAGTTGTATGCATCGTCTTACTAAGGAAATTGAACACTGATATGATGAATTGAGAAAAGAAGGAAAAATTAATGGCAACAGTTGACGCTATATTGAGAATTCTAAACATGTCCTGCTTTTAAAACTTTCATAGTTTTGCTGTCGAATTTTACATGGCGTAAGTGGGAAGAAAATAATGTGTTTAATAATAAAGTTAAAAAGACAAAGTTGTGTAGGTCGTCTTGTTAAGAAATCTGATCATCCATATGATAAACTGAGAAGAAACTGAAAGAAATAGAAAAATGTGTGGCAATGCTTAACACTATATCGGGAATTCTAAAAATGTATGGCTTTTAAAAATTTTGTGATTTTACTATTGAATTTCATATGGAGTATGTGCGGAAGAAAGCGATGTTTAATAATAAAGAAGATAAAAATAGTTGTGTTAGCAGGAGTGAGTCTAAAAGCAGGCTGGTAAACTGCGAGCTCAGCGAGAACATAAAAAAACCTTAACTGCACAGTAAAATCCGAATGTTTTAAAAGATTTTCATTTCTTCTTCCCTTTTGTCTCTCTGTCTTTATCTTTTTTTTTTTTTTCAGTTCTATTTTTTAAATGCAGGTGTCTGGCTTTGGAGGGAAGATTTAATCTGAGAGTGAATTATCCCTAATTATGGCACTTGATGGGAAAATAATTATGCTTTCTATTTGAAAGAAGTTAATTTAGCAATTATTAGCTGTTTGAGAAAAAGGTGAAACAGCACCTAAAATATCCAAAAGAAGCTTCTATAGTGAATAGTATTTGGTTTTAATTAACGCAGTAAAACATAGTTTCTTAAACTGTGGGTCGCGACTCCAAATGGAAACGCAAAGCAAAATGTTGGGGGTCGCGCAAATATAATTCAAGCATGTAAAAAAATATTGCAATCCCCTCATTACCTTTAATTATATATTCTGTATAGACCTGTATTCCTGACCAAGATGAGCTGTAAATTATGTACTGAAAGATGTCACTTAAGCGCATTAAAATAGCGGCACTGCACTGTAGTTTCAGAATGCAAGTAATTTGGGATTTAAAATATGCTGCAAACGTCCTGTACTGCTGTACGTAACGTCTTGTACTACACAAAGGCGTCGAAAACAAGGTCGGCGGCCTTCGACTATTGTAGTGCTAACACTTTTCCAGTACAGTCATTGTTTTTGTTCATCGAAACAAATGTGTACATCTCACGAACAGTACAGTATTGTATTTTAATATTTTACTGAAATAAGGCTCGTATTTATTTTAATGATAATTATGAGATGTTACTAGTCCAAAGGGCGTTTGCCCAGAAGGGCTATAATTTCGTATTGGCATTTTGCCTTAGTTCATTTTTTAAACTTTTGCCACCAAATGTTACAGCACTGTTTTATATTTAAAGAAATTAAATAATGAAGAATCTGCATAAACGTATGTATGTTTCTCGCATTGTGATAAAACAACGGTACCTAGAGCCATCAAAATTTGAATAACGTAATCCTCCACCGAATATGGGCATCTAGAAGCCCTAATTTGGAATTTATTTTATTATATATTTCATATTTTGTCAGACATTAAAGAATTTTTGATTAGCAAACGATTTCAAAGCGAAAAATGGCAACACTGTACGAAAAAAAAAACATTTTTGTCTCCAGCGCGCGAGGCTATGTATCGGAAATTCTAAAGATATGTTTATTTTAAGATTATTTTGCTGTTGAATTGAATTTTATGGTTTAAGTGAGAAGAATGTGATATTTAATAAATAAAGGTAACATGCAAAACGTTAAAAAAATGCCCCTTTGGGCGTAATGTAAAATCTGAACGCTTTCAGATTTTTTTAAAATTGATATTTTATTATAATTATATTGTAATCTTAAATTATTTTATTATGAAATGTTTTTATCCATGGACAAATGGCTGAACTTGAGTAACAAACAATGGCAGTGCTACAGAGTCGCTTCAGACAGGATCTAGTAATCAGAGAAAGGCACCTAAGATGTGAAAAAGAAAATATGATGAGACAT
>KK119962.1:96932-116859 GCA_000611955.2 Stegodyphus mimosarum | reverse complement strand
TATGGAAAGTATGAAACCATCAAAATTAAAAGGGGATCTGGAACCCAAGCTTCCGTCGTTTGTTAATAAAAACCAAAAGAATATTTGGGATGACTAATAAAATCTTCAAATAAAGAAAAACAATATTTCAAGAAATTATGACTGTTAGCGAAAGATACTTCCTTGTCTCATTCGAAGTTTCTCTTTCTGTTCTGTTGAAGAATTAAAATATCTGTTTCATTTAGAAATCTCTTAAACTCTTAAAAATTGCCCTTTTCATCTCTTAGTCACGAGGTTGCTAATAATAACGGATTAAACTTTGGTTTAGAATTCCATCGTTGTTAGCAATCGCACACAATAGCTAAAAAATTCGATCGTCTTTGAAAAGCCGCGATAATTAAGTAAATTACGTTAGAGATTACGAAAAACGTCATTTGGAAGATTAATTTTTTATCCTTCGAGCAAATCGTGGTATTCTGCGGTGATAAGTTTAATCGCTGAGCATAAAATGTCGAATCGGCAGATGAAAGTCAAAAATTAATTTTAATATTTAATCCAAACAGGCAAAGAAACTAAGTTAAATAAAACTGTATAAAAACCAGCAATTAATGATGTCTTGTGGAGTATTTTATTTATTACTTGTTATTTTTTGTTTTACTGAAAAAGGTAAAATCGAATAATACTGGAAATAAATTTCTGTTAAAAGTAATTAATGAGTAGTTAATTAAAATAATAATTTTTGATATGAAAAACAATTATCTAAGTAAATCGATTATACGGAAAAATCGATCATTCGAACGGATCTTTATCTGCCTTATTTTGGGTAACTTGGGCTCAGCTGTATTTAATATAACACAAAATTTTAAATTCGGAAATTTCATGAATCTCAATGGAAAAAAAAAACTAACGAAGACACCACATGACTTCCTAGTATGACCTGGCCTATTAAATTATAAAAAAAAAAAATTTGTTGCATTTCATTTAAACTTTTTGTTCCTCGAATTTCATTAGAGTTATACGTATTTCTCATTCAATAAATTCAGTTTTCACTTCCGCTGCAAAGCAAAAATACGTAAAAGCTCAAAACATCTTCATTAAAAATTGTAACATACAGAAAAACATAAAACACCAAATACAGTTAAAACAGTTAAAAAAATAATTTTTACAATTAAAATTAGAGTTTCTACGCAAAAATAAGCAATTCGGCCAGCGGGCAAGAAAGCAAATTTTTCGGTGCACAAAACTGAAAGTTTACTTTTGATCCAACTCGAGAAAAAGTCATTGAAGGTGCAGAAACTGACTTAATCCACTATTCTACTGAGTTTCAAATGTAAACAAATGGCGGTTCGTTAGGCTTAACTCACCGCTTAAAGTTTCCAATTTTTGATAATTCTACAACAATTTTATGCAGATTAACTAAAGGCATAAAAACGTAACCAGAATATAAAAGCTACATAGTTCAATCACTTTTAAAGCAAAAAATACACAATTTACCAACATATAAGTATAAAAAACTAACCTCACAGGGCAAGGTAACAGAGTGGGAATATGTATATGATTGGTGCAGCCGATTGCAACGAAAAAGGGAAGTGCGCAACTACATGTTATAACAGTCCCATATACAAAATTTCAACGTTCTATGACTGCTCATTCTCGAGTTATGCGAGATACATACGTATGTAGGTACAGACATCAAGAAAAATCTCCTTTCTTAAACCCATTTTAAATCCTTTTTGGCAAAACAGTCCTTTATTTTGTCCATACATAGAGATGTCACGTGAAAACATCATTCAAATGGTTTCGAGAGCCGTTGAAATATGATACCCAAAATTTTTCGTGATTACAATACTTCCTTTACTTGGTGCAAGGATGTAAAAAGATTGCGTCCGTATCTTAAATAGATAATTAATAAAGCTAAAGACCACTAACAATCTAGATTGACATAGTATGAAGATTTATTTCACAGTTGTTAAAAGAAAAAAGTAAAATTTTATCAAGATTTACGGTCATCAAAAGCAAGATTTACAGCTGCTATTAAGGAACTTAATTTTGCCTTATCTTTTAGGAACTTCGCAAAGTCCTAGAAATAAAACCTAGAAGCGGAGTGAATTTACATTAACTAAGCGGGTATCTATGATTGCTCAAAAGAAAACAGAAATGAACTCATTAATATTACATTATAGATAAATAAGAGATTGCTTTCACATAATGCTAGAAGTGGAAGAAAGAATGCACTTAAAATTCTTTAGCTGTACAAAACACATCAAGCAAAACGTTTTCAGAAATTCTTTTCTGGATAAATGCTTCGCAATGGTTATTTTTCAAATCTTTCTGTTGCGTTCGTAGATACGAATTCAAAACACTATTGAGAGATGATTTAAAGCAGTTTATCGTTCTGCCTGAGACCCTACTAATGTTATTTTATTTTATTTTAAAACTTGCTGTTGTATAATGCATTAATCTGAGTTTTTTAAGATTTATTAAATTCATAAGTTATTTGTTTTTGCTTTAGAAATCGGAATTTTTATTTTGCCTTTTCGTGTATGAAATGACAAGATATGATTGATGAGTTAATGAACTTAATTTTCATTTTTTCCAATATGCTTACGTATCTTGGTACTGTTGTACTGAAAAATAGAGAATTTGTTTAAAGACTTGTTTGAGATTGGCATGTTTAATCAGGCTGATGGTGTATCCCGTTTTGAATGGAACACCATATTACAGTATCGCTCCCGATTCGTCGTTTTAATAAGCATTCAGATTTTGCCTCTTTTCACAAATACTTTGAAGTTTGTTTAAATATTGCTTACTTATAATCTGGAAGCAGATTTGCGTCAATATTACCAGTCATTCTTATAGAGAAATAACATATTCAAGAGGGGGATGTTGGCAGCACGTCTGCATATTATTTATTATTTACAAATAAGCTATGTCTGTTCTGTAGCCTTAGATTTTGTCTTGTGCCTTTGTGGTTGTGACTTAGCATTGCGACGTACGATATTCAATAAACAGATTGCCCTTCGTGGTTGTGACCTAGCATTGCGACGTATGATATTCAATAAACAGTTTGCCCTTGGTGGTTGTGGCCTAGCATTGCGACGTAACGATATTCAATAAACAGTTTGCCTTTGGTGGTTGCAACCTAGCATTGCGACGAACGATATTCAATAAACAGGTTGCCCTTGGTGGTTGTGACCTAGTATTGCGATGTACGATATTCAATAAACAGTAGCATTGCGACGTACGATATTCAATAAACAGGTTTCAAACTCAGTGGAATTGAAAGAAATATCCATGGCAGTTTCAAATGGTGTTACCAAGTAGCAAACGCACTAGATCTTAATAGTAGATAGTTCATACTAACTCAAATGGCAATGCCACCGGTCACTGAAGGTGTATCAGGATAGAGTAAAAATGGCTACCATGTACGTTAGAACATGGCGTATGTACGTTAGAACAGTGCGATATGATGCATTTTTTACGTTTCTGATTCAGTGAATATGAAGCTTGCATCATACTGCGTTGTAACATTGAAGCATCGAGCAACATTACATACATTCGCAGAAAACGTCTAGGCCTACTGACTCATATTTTTCCATGACGATAATGCCAGGCCTCATGTGGATGGAACGGCCAAACCAGGAGTATCTTGTATCATTTGAGTAGCAACTTCCTCTGTAGCCTTCATAAAGCCTTGTATAATTTTAACGTATTTGTTCTTCTCAAAGCTCAATTTGGAAATACTCTCTTTCGTGGATGATGTGTAAGACACTGAATATAAAGTCTGTACGTGACTGTAGCAACAACTCAGAAATTTGGATGCAGCAAACATTGATGAGATAAGTCTCAGTCATGCGGAAAAGTAAAACTGGTTGCTGTTTAAATATCTCAAGCATTTTTATTTTTGTTGTCATTTGCATCCTTATTTATTGGACAAATATGTATATTACGTAATTTTTAATTTAAAAACTGTACAGTGTGTTGTAGCATAAAGTTTTGTCTCGTGTTCTTGCTGGTTGGTCGCAGAATGCTATTGCGGAGTGCTTTTTAAATCTGTATCAGAAAAGTTGCACCAGTTCTTTATGATCAGCTTTTAAGCGATCGTGAACTTCACCGATAATATTCAAACAAAGTCTACTCTCAGAAAATAACCAAAGTTATGTTGTGATAATCGTAAAACAAAAGTGGCGTGTCTGCATGTTAGTTTCTTCGTAGCTTATTGAAATAACGGTTTCTGTGCTTACGAATAATGAAGAATCAGAATTTGATGGGTAATCATTTGTCTGAAAAATACGTACTTACGAGGGTCATCCAGAAAATAAAAATCGTGTAGTTCTACAAAATGAAAATCACAATATTTATTAGAAAAAACAATTTTGTTACATATCTGAAGCTTCTTTCACTTCTCTACATAACAATCAGCTACATTAAACATTTGTCGTATCTGTTCACGAACTTCGGAAATAAACTCTCCTGGCTCCAGTTCATTAAGCAGGTGCTCTCTACACTTAAAGCTCAGCATTGACTTTCGTGACAGGATAGCAGGCAGATGGAGACACGTTTCTTGATCGTACTGTGATTGGTGATGAGACTTGGGTATAACACATCACCCCAGAGAACGAGCTTCAGTCACCTGAGTGGCATCTCTCATCATCCAAAAAAACGATGAAATTCAGAGTCTTTCAACACGAAAGGTTATGTCAACTGTCTTTGAGACCGTAAAGGTGTTCTTTTGGTGGATTTCATCCCAAAATCCCAAAAGGTACTACGATAAATGCAAATCTTTATTGTGAGATTCTAAGAGAACTACGGCGAGCCATCCAAAACAGGACGCGAAGAATGCTTTCTGGTGGAATTGTGTTTCTTCTTGAGGTTGCCACCTTCATACAGATACTCAAATATTGCTGGATCACTTCGGATAAGAACTTTTTGATCATCTTCCCTATATTTCGGACCTTGCTCCATCCCTTCCCTAAGCTGAAAGAGTTTCTCGGCGATAAACGTTTTGAAAGGGTGTCCACCGATAACATCGCGGCAAAAACATTGCGGACGAAAACGTCGCGGAGAAAGCAACGCAAGGCGAAAACGTCTTGGTACAAAACATCGTAGGAAAAAATAAAGCAAAGAGAAAACATCGCAGTTCTAAAACATCGTGGTACAAAACATCCTCGTCGAAAATAAAGCGGTTCAAAAACTTCGCAGTTTAAAAACATCGCCGTTGAAAATATAGTAGTAAAAAATAAAGTACCTACAAATCATCGCATGACGATAACGTCGCAGACATGCGTTTTTCAGGCTTTAATAATTGTAAAATTTAATGATTGTTTAATAATTGTAAAAACTCGCATAATGATTTGTGATCGCAAGATGGAAAGAAGGATAATTTTCACTTTCATATTTTTTATTAACTAATAAATATTTGCTGAAAGTATAAAATGGAAACATAAGCATAGAAAATTAACGCAACTTATAGTACTTAATTTTAAACTGGCATAGTTAACTAACAGAGGCCATTAATAAATTATTTTTTTATAAAGTTTTACTGGTAATTTTTGACGAAAAGTATAATCGAAAAAAGAAAGATAAGTAACTGTATGAACTTATCTATAAAAAGTTGCTAAGTTAATTACGATATTATTTTCTTCACTTTTGTTAATCTGATACTCTTATAATGAAAATTATTTCTTGTTTTGTTTAAATTTCTTTTTTTTACAAAATTTATTAGTTAATAAAAAATATGAAAGTAAAAATTATCCTTCTTTCCACTTTGCTGTCAGAAATCTTATGCGAATATCCATTGACAATTATTAAAGTCTGAAAAGCGCATGTCTGCGATGTTATCGTCATGTGATAATTTGTAGGTACTTATTTTTTACTTATGTAGCTAACTATTAAAAGAATTATTTAATAAATTTTTTATAAAGATATGTTACGAGTTTTTCTTATATATATAGCGTAAAATCGTTAAAAACAAGAAGAGGTGGGATTGCGTACAGCTACTTATATTAAAATTGTGTAATTAATTATAAAATTCTAAAATCATTTTTTATTTCGTTTTGATCATCAATCGTTTTTTTCTACCTTTGCGGATAGGTTAATTAAAAAAAAAAAGATTATATTTTGTTTTGTTTCAGTCTATTTGTGTTCTTAAAATGTCATTAACATTTTCATGTACAGCTTACACATATACAATGAATTACCTCCCTGAGATGAATATCTGGCCCGCCAGCGGCCGAGCGGTAAAATCCCTGAACACTGGTAGTTCGGTCCCGCGAACCGGCTGGCTGCATGGGCATTTTCGTGATTTTTTCCATGTGTAACGTTAGAAAGTCCTCCACGAAAGCATCCCTCCCTTCCGTGTAGTGCCTTAGGGCGGAACACTTAAATAATAATAATAAAAAGAGATGAATATATGTAAAACTGGCGATGTGTATCGATCAACATCTGGAACCATATGTATTGAAGTTCATTTGTCTAAGGCGACATCTTTCTAAAAGACTTAAAATAATCTAGAACTTCAATGGTCCCCTTCGACAGGATTGATTGTATTTAATTTTTCCTTCAGGCATTTATTTTATTTAAATAAATATTTTTTAATATTTCGCGTATCTTCATTTAAAAAAATTTAAATTATTATTAAATTAAATTATTATTAAAGTTTAAATTAGTTATCTATTTCAAACTATGTAAAACTGTAACGAATTTTTGATTCACAAACTCAACGATTTCAGAGCAATGGCAACACTACGGAAAAAAACATTTTTATCGCCAGCCTTCGAGACTATGTATCGGAAATTTTAAACTTTTAACTTTTTTACTGTTTTAAAATATTTTGTGATGTTGCTGGTGAATTGAATTTATGTGGCTTAAGTGCTAAGAACATGGCACTTAATAAATAAAATTAACACAGAAAACGTTAAAAAAAACGACCTTTTGGGCGTAATATAAAATCTGAAACCTTTCACATATTTAGCCCGTAGGGCGTTAGCCCAGAAAGGCTATTAATTTCGTTTTGGCATTTTACGTTGAATCACTATAAACGGCGTATCACTTTTAAAGTTATTGCCAGGAAATGTTAAGAGCCCTGAATTATATTTAAAGAAATTAAATAATGAAGAATCTGTATATAAATGTACGTATGTTTCTCGTATTGTGATAAAACAACGGTATTTGGAGCCATCGAATTTTGAATAACGTATTTTCTCCCCGAATATGGGTATCTGGAAGCCGTAATTTGAAATTAATTTTTTTTTCGGTTTCATACTTTGTAACACTTTGAAGAATTTTTGATTAACGAACTCAGCGATTGAAAAGCGAGCAGTGGCAACACTTACGCGGGGGAGGAGGGGGGAATCTGAAAGGTTTCAGATTTTAAATTACGTCCAAAATTGCGTTTTTTAGCGTTTTATGTATTACCTTTATTTATTAAATGTCATGTTCTTTGCACTTAAACCATAAAATTCAGTTCAACAGCAATATCGCAAAATAATTTAAAAATGAGTATATCTTTAGAATATCCGATACACATTTCCGCGCGCTTTAGATAAAAAGTTTTTTTTTTTTCTCCTCTACCCTGTAGAGTGCTGCCATTGCTCGCTTTTAAATCGTTTGAGTTTGTTCATCAAAAATTCGTTAAAGTTTTACAGTATATGAAATAGATAATGAAACAAATTCCAAATTCGGGCTTCCAGATGCGCATATTCGGGTGGAAACGTACGTTATTCAGAATTGGATGGCTCTAGGTAACCGTTGTTTTATCACATTTGGAGAAATACACATACACTTATGCAGATTCTTCATTATTTAATTTCTTTAAATGTAATACAGGGCTGCAATATTTTGTGTCAAGAGTTTGAAAAGTGATTTAGGCTTTTAATGTTTCCAACGCAAAATCGCAAAACGAAAACAATAGTTCTTCAAGGACAAAGCCCCTTTAGATATTTAATAAAATAAAGGCAAGAAAAAAAAAAGTTAAAAAACGCCTCTTTTGGTGTAATGTAAAACCTGAAAACTTTCAGATTTTTTTTTCTTTTTTTCTTTCTTTTATTTAAATTTTTTCTTTTTAATGAATTCAAAGTTTTCTTGAGGAAATATCGTTTATAATGGATAAATTTTTGGTTGAACAAGATATTTATATTTTAATAAGATAGAATAATTGTAGTATCGTTGCAGCCGAATAAAAGAATAATTTTTTGTCTTTGCCGTTCTGAAGTTGTTGTGAAAAGATTTTATTTAAAATTCATAAAGTAATCAATGAACTAAAAGGAGAAAAATATTTATCTTACAGTTTAACAAGAACAAGCGATTAAAAAATTCTTGTTAGAAAATTTATTTACAATTTCATATCACGAATAATAAAACCCTGGGGCGGCCACGGTAAATTTATAAAGATAATAGCTTATACATTTGATAAAACAATTCGATTATTCGGTTTCGTTATTTAGGTACCCTCACTTTTATTATAATTCGTAAGGTAAAATTGTAGATAAATTTTGTAGTAAAGAGACTTATTAATTTCCTTGTTCCCATTAAACTGTACGATGAACTATTTTTCTCCTTTTAGTTCATTAACTGATTTATGAATTTTAAATAAAAATTTACTTCATGAAAACTTTTATTTATTTATTGTTTTTGTTTTCATCTTTAGTTTCAATGTCACATTATTAATCAAATTATTCAACTGAAAAATCATTTTTAGCAATGAATATCTATTTTGGTGTGTGTTTTCAACAATGAATACTACAATTGTGTTACTTCAAACGATACAAAATTCAAAAATTGCCTTAAAATCTCTTACAAACTTCATTTAAAGGATTTCTTTTAGCCCTTACCGATGGAGCAAACAGTGAAGTTCTGAAAGTTTTAGTTTGCTCGTTTAAAGAGGATATGTGCGAAAACTCGTTTCAACGTTAAATTAAAGAAAATCTAAATCAAATTTTGAAAAAAATTGCTTCGCAACATTTTATTGTCACCCACAGTGGGTTATGAAAAATTTATTGAGCTCAACATGTAGTCTTTTTGTGTGTTTTGGGAGCATAAACTGTAGACCCTAGTGAAAGACGAAGTAACGAATTTTCCCTATGTTTTGGAAGAACAGATGACTGTAGAACTAACTGTAGGTTATAACAACTTTTTTATTTTAATTAAAAGGAACAGAAAATGCACCCACTCGGTGCTCACAATTTAACCACCACTTGTGGCTAAGTAACTTGAATACAAAATAGTATGTACAATCATAATGAATTAAAGTTTAGTTACACGACTAGCTCCTACTCAATTTAAACCGCCAATAATCGGCTGCACACAGCAAAGCCGAGTCTAAAATATAAATATCAGCTAAATAAGTGGCTAGCACCAAATAATCAGCTAACAGAGCTACTTTCAAACACGCGGCAGAAATTCAGAACTGACTTTCCTACTGCAAACTCTTAAAATCTGCTACTTAAATACTCTTTCCAAACTCATTTAGATTTGCATATCCGTCATTTAAATTTGCATCCTGGTAGGATATTGAAATCGGAAGGGAAAGGAGATTTCTTAAAATAAAAATAATTGATTAGAACCAAATAAGGTCATTACAAAAAACTTATCAGGGAATTAGTTTGTTTTATAACCTTTGAAAACTCCAAATCTTTACAACGTACATTTTCGGATGTTAAAATTTTAAAGTTATTGTACATAAAAGGATATGATATTACTTACCACAGTAAGATTAAGAGAATCAGCTTTTAAAATGAAATACTGAGAAAAATTTATATAAATTTATGAAATAGAAAAATTTAGAAAGGACGGGCTTAATTTCATTTCAAATAAATTTAAAAGCTAATCAGTTTTACGATTAATAAAATGAACCGAGAAATCTATACAGAAGCAAGAAAAGTGCTGTAACCTAATAAACATCATAATCCTTTTGTTTCATATTGTAGCATACTTTTATTAAATACAAAAAATCACCCCCAGTTAATATACTTTTATCATTTTTGGTTTGATAGAGGACGAAGAGTGTTTTAGAATCTATGAAAATTTGAAAACTTTGTAACGGATACACTGTACTCATATTTTGTAAAACTTTAACGAGTGTTTGATTAACAAACTTTAGGATTTCAAAGCGAGCAAAGTAACGTTGTACAGAAAAAACTCTTCTATTTCCAGCGCGTGAGACTGTGTATCGGAAATTCTAAAGCTATGCTCAATTTAAAATTATTTTGCGATATTACTGTTGAACTGAATTTTTCATTGAAGTGCGAAGATCATGATATGTAATAAATAAAGGTAAGTGATATGATTAAAAAAACGGAGAAATTAAACTGAAGATTAACTCATCATTGTATTTTGTTAGCTATACTTCAAAATAAATTATAGTTCACTAAATCGAGAAAAATTCTTCATAAAAGAATGCGAAATTATCTTGGTTTATTTTCATGATGTTATACAAACCGTATGTTCAGCAACAATAAGAATTTGCCTCATGTAAACGTATATTGTGTCTGACGAAAGTGACTGGATTAAACGCCGTTAATTAAAATAACCGAATCAAGTAACTTCAACATGCAAACAATTAACATTTTTTCATGCGATATTTAATTTTGTAGGTATTTAAGACTTATATGCATATTTTATAAAAAAATAATGGAGCATAAATTTATTGTGAATGGCATATGTATGAGAGTGCAAGGTTAATGCTTACAAATGTTATCAAACACTTACTAAATCCATCAGATGAAATTCAGAAAATAGTCTTTTAAAATTTTTGTTATATTTTATTCGATCACACATGTGTTTTATCGTAATATACTTTATACAATTTTTGGGGGTTATTTTTGGCCTAATATTGCTCCACTCATCTTGTAATACAGATTCCAGTTTTTATATTAAAGTTTTTTTTTTTTTTTCTAATTTACATTGAATGATAGAAAAGAATGCTTGCCGAGTTTGTTCATAAGGATTTAAAATGAGACTTTTAGAAAGCAGAGTCTTACATTTTTTAAAGAACCGATAGAAAAGTGCATATAAATGAGAACGACCTAAAAGAGTGTGGGGTTTTACTTATTTAATTCCAAAGTTTTGTCTTAGAACTCCACGAACACTAGCAAGCGAATAATCGCTTAAGTGTATGAAAAAACACGTAAGTCTTAAAAAGGGTTACCTACTCTTTATTTTTCAGAATATTTACAATCAGTTCCTACTTCGAACTTACACAAAGCCTCTACTTGGGCTTGAACTTAAATAACTATGAAATTAAACTAAGCTAAGCTTAACTAAAGCTATCTGAAAGGTATAGCCGAAGCTATCAGAAATCTAAGTAGTTGGCCCCTAAATATTAATTTAATCGGCGAAGCCAAGCAAGGGCCTAAAGTATGGCCGAGCGTAGTAGCTAAGAGAGAATGTAGCCAAATGGCAAACGCTCGCTAGTCATGAAAATCAGACTCTCTCTGTAGAAGTCGGTGAAGCATCGACTTAAATAGCACTCTTATTCATTTGTATTAACTGCGTTTCTGAAATTACATTCTGGTACGAAACTGTAAGCTGAATTTAGAGTAGATAGGAAAGAATCGCAACTTAAAATAACTGTTAATAAACTTAGGATAAACCTTACAAAGGTTGCGTCTTATAATTCTGAAATAGTATATCACATTCACGTATAGAATGAAGATTATGATAATGAAAATTATGTTTAATAAAAGTTATAGTAATTTATATTAATTTGATTCTATTAGCATATTTTAAGTATCGAAAATGGATATTTGCCAGATATTTTTGAGAAACTAAACGATCTTAATTCGTCTCTTCGAGGAAAAAAATTGCAGTTTATTTACTACGAAGGCCAAAATTTTCAGAATGTTATCTCGGGTACAAAAATCATTTTTAATTGACAATGATGTTTAATGACTAATGATGTTAGTCGTCTGCCGTGTAAAGCCCAACAGCAGCTTGTTGAATTATCGAAGAATACGAACTTAAAACTTGAGTTTTCATAAAAATCCGTAATTGAATTTCTGGGTCGGAGGGTAGAACTGGATTTCCAGTAATTTCTGAAACAGCTTTAAATGTTCTGCCATTCAGCACCACATACTTGTGTGAAAACGACTTTTTAAAGTTAGGCTTATTAAGTTAAAATATCATTCAATGCTGAAAGACAGTGAAGATCTTCACGTCCAAGCAGTGTCAAATGTGTCCAAGCAGTGTCAAGTGTGTCCAAGCAGTGTTTCTGGTAGTGTGATATCGTCTTGAGCTATAATTTGGTGGACGGATTTAATCCCTTTGATTCCGAATAGGGTTATGCCTCAGAGGCAAAATGCAGTTCATTATTTTTAGAGTCGAAGGAAAACTTATATTTCCTTACAGCAGTCTTAATTTGACAACGTAAAGGTGTGTTTATACCTGCTATATATGCCGTGTAAACGGCACTTTTCCAACTGTTTAACTTTCCATCGATGTCGATTTTTTCTCAGAACACAGTCTAGGGGGTAAAGCAGGATGAGTTTACCTTTCAGTTGTTGAACCAAATCTTTTTGAATGACGTTAACATAGGCTCCTATATTGATGGCCATATTGCAAGTAACTAAATTTATATGTCCGATTATAAAGAGTCCATTATTTTCACCACTCATTGCAGAAATCTGAAGCGTTTTAAAATGAGGCTTCTCAATGTCTAGTCAGCTGCGCCTCCCGAGTTGACGACTAATTTGTTTCCCACCGTCTCGCTGGGCACCAATGAGGTCTTGAGACGCCAACCATTGGCCAAGAGATAAAGTCGTTGAACACTGGCAGTTCGGTGACATTAACGAAAACTTTTCGTGCAATTAACTGCTTTCTTCGACGTCAGAATATGACGTTATATAATAATAACATGCTTAATGTTTAGCAATGTTATTTTTATTTTATATTTTGTAAAATTTACAAATTTTTTATTAACGAGCTGTGCGATTTGAAAGCGATCAGTGGCAAACTTTTCGGAAAAAAGCGGATTTTTACCTTCAACGTGCAAGACTGTTGCCACTCGGAAAAATGACTGCGAAAGTGAACATTTTCAAGTTTTTAATTAATATCTTTGCTGATTGAAGTCGTACGTAGATGAGAATAGTCGAAATAACTTCTCTGAAATTTTTGGAATATGAGGGTACCTCTTTCGAAACTCAACTCCCTGCCATTCTGAAGGAGATGATGTCACAAACAAACAAACAGACGCGCAGAGATTTTAATAGTAAGGATTTTCGTTTATATTATCTTATAACAAAAAATGTACATTAACCTATTATCACATTTTCGATATATATCTTCGTAATCTTGCTTTTAAATACATTCTTTTGCTCCATAACTACTATATAGTTTCATGTATGTATAGAACCTCTATTTGTATACCTAAATTTACATATAATTATTTCAGAACTTTAGGCAGAAAGCGCTTTTTTAAATTTTGAGATAAATAGATCTGATATATTGATTTTAACTATAGCAAAACATATAATTGTTATCTGCGTAAAGGGAGGGGTGCCTTCGTGGAGGACTTCACTGAGACAAGCAAATTTTGCGAAAATTTAAATTTATCGCAGAACTAAAAAAAAAAAAAAAATCTGGATGCTTTCATATTATATTACGCCCAAAGGGGCTTTTTTTTAACATTTTGTGTGTTACTTAAAGCCAAGTAACATTTTGCAGTTACTTAATTTTGTGTGTAACTTAAAACCATGAAATATATCTGTATTTTGTGTGTTGTGTGTTATTAAATATCAAGATGACCTATCACTTAAACCATAAAATTCTGTTTAACAGCAATTTCGCAAAATATTTAATGGAGCTTATCTTATAATTTCCGATAGGCAGTCTCGCGTACTGGAGATAATTTTTTTTTAAGTCGTTGAGATTGTTAATAAAAAATTCTTTAATGTTTGACAAATATTAAATAGATAATAAAACAAATTCCAAATTCCAAATTTGGGCTTCCAGATGCCCATATTCGAATGGAGGACTACGTTATTTAAAATTTGATGTCTTTATGTACCGTTGTTATTCACAGTGCGAGAAACATACATACATTCATGCAGATTCTTCATTGCTTAATTTCTTTTAAATATATGCAGGGATGTAATATTTGGTGGCAACAATTTGAAAAATGAATCGACTTTTGAAGTGAACCGACGCAAAATGCCAAATAGAAATTAATTGCCCTTTTGAGCAAATTTCCCCTTTGGGCTAGTAAATTTGAATATTTTTCAGAATTATGGAGCAAATTTAAAGATCCGCGATATCTGTCTTCCGCGTCTGTTGTCTATTACTGTTATCAATTAAAGCAAGCGCGCCGTCATTTCCTCTCAACCAGATCCATGGAAGATGATTCATAACATTGTAATCCTTTCCTTTAGGGTTGTCAGGATGAAGAAAGACCGCCAACCATGCTGAGTTGATTTTCAGAAATCTAGATTAGGCCTTTAAGTAAATATTAATTCAGTGATAAAATCACACTACAGTCAGACAAGCCTGAACTAAACGCGTAGAAGATACTCTTTTCAAAGCAGTATAGCACTCAGTCCCTTCTTTATGTGATTTTATAGTCCTGATAATAATATATGGATGGTAAGATTGTCAGATGAAAACTCTACGTAGCGACTTGGTTTCTAATAATGTCACTAGAGCAGGTCTTAAACCGCCGGCTCGCGGGTTGCATGCGACCCCCGAAGTAATTTTAGGCTGTCCATTAATACAGATTTTATTAAGTTTTATTCGTTCTTTTCAAAAAATAAACCAGTTACGAATTTTTTCACTAAGAGGAATCTCTTTGTTCGGGGATAGAATTATGTGTGAACTGCTTGTTTTTTTCACACTTGAAAATTAATAAGGAAACAACGCAAGTGACAGATGAACATCTACAGTCCGTGGTGAAGATAAGTTCTTTCTCCAAGGCTACAAGTTTCATCAAAACCGAACGCCATCAGGTGTCAAGCTGTCGTCAAAAATAAAAGAAGTTCATAATTATTTACATGCAAACACAAGTATTTTTATTTGTACGTCTAAGAAAAATTTAATAAACGAGTGAAAGAGACTAGGCTGACATTACACAGTCCAGTCACATTAATGTGACCACCACGTACTTTCCATGTCAGAGTTAAATAACCAATCACAGAAGGCAGGTGGCAGCACAGTGCAGTTGAGCGTATATAAAGGGTGTGTGAGGGCTTCGGAAAACATTTCAATCGTTGGCGTAATGCAGAAACGAAGCGATTTATCCGACTTCCAAAAGGGCATGATCATTGGCTTTCGGGCCAAGGGTGGAAGCATTTCCGAAACGGCTGAGTTTGTGAACTGTTCGCGTGCCGCCGTGGTAAAAGTGTACCGTGCATGGCAAAATGGGACTGTCCAAAATCAGCGACGTGGCAAATGTGGTGCACCACGGGCCATAGATGACAGAGGCGAACGACGGTTGCGGAGATGCGTTCGGGCAGATAGACGGGCTACCGTTGAGCAACTGACCACCAAAATGAACCAAGGGGCTACCAAAAGTGTCTCCCAAAGTACTATTCAGCGAACATTGCTGCGTCTGGGCCTCCGAAGCAGACGCCTGGTTCGTGCACCTATGCTGACTGCTGTTCATCGACGGCGAAGGCTAGAATTTGCACGCCAGTACAGCAGCTGGACGTCCACTGAGTGGCGACAGGTTGCGTTTTCGGATGAATCGCGTTTTATGCTCCATCGGACAGATGGACGTTGGCGTATAAGGCGTGAAACCTCTGAAAGGAACCACCCTGCAACCATTGCCGGAACGGTCCAAGCTGGAGGCGGGAGCATTATGGTCTGGGGAATGTTTTCCTGGCATTCTCTAGGTTCACTGATCATTGTGGAAGGCACAATGGATCAATACAAGTACGCATCTGTCCTTGCGGACCATGTTCACCCCTACATGCGCATTGTTTTTCCTCAGGATGATGGCATCTTCCAGCAGGACAATGCGAGGTGCCATACAGCTGCCAGTGTACGTGCGTGGTTCGAAGAGCACCAGGATGAGTTTACCGTCCTCCCCTGGCCAGCAAACTCACCTGACTTAAACTCAATCGAGCATCTGTGGGACCATCTCGATCGAGTTGTTCGCGCCATGGATCCTCAACCGCGTAATCTAGCGCAGCTGGCCACGGCATTAGAGTCGGCATGGCTCAACATCCCAGAGAACACCTTCAGGGACCTATGTGACTCTCTTCCTGCACGTCTCGCAGCAGTCCGCTCTGCGAAAGGTGGTTATTCTGGCTTTTGACAGATGGTCACATTAATGTGACTGGACTGTGTATTTATTCTCAAATTTTGTCCAACTTGGAAAATTTTCTCTGAAAAGTTAAGAAAGTTTTCATAGTTTCTTCGAACTTAAATTAAAGTTATAAAGTATTTCATCCGCCTTCTTGGCATACCTTTGTGGTGTAGTGGTTAGCACGCTCGGCGCGTATTCGAGAGGTCCGTGGTTCGAGTCCCGGCGAGGGCACTGCTTGTTTTTCACATCTGCTGCTTTAAAAAAAAATACATAATGTCTCTACAAATAAGTAAATTTTATGATTAATTGAACATGTTAGAACTATTTTAAGTAAACGTCAGCCTGAAAATTTAATATTTAGTTGTCAGTATATTCGAATTACAAATTACAACCAACAAAAATATCGTGCAGATGCCCAAATTTTAGATTTGAAATAGTAAAAAAAAGTAAGGTTGAATTTTTTTTTCTTTGCAATATTATTATTTTTATTTATGAAATTAAATTTTTTTTATTTTGTCAATAAAAAATTATTAACTGTGCCAAAAAAATATGGCCCATCAGCTGTTTTCGAATGGTGTATGCGGCCTGCGTGCAGTTTTGAGACCGTACAGGGTTGCTACTCAAACTAAAAATCTGGAAGGTCGGCATTAAAAAATCGGAAAATTTAACGTGGTCAAGGAAACCTTTTAAAAAGAAAAGAACAAGCGGTTCATGCGGTGGCCCTTTGTGATAATTAAGATGATAAAAGAAATGGGAATTCTTCTCAAAGTCTGAAGTTCTAAAAACTACAGATCAATCTTCTCAAATAATAAAAACCTCATGTTTTAAATCATATATAATAAACAAAAATTGCAGGTATGAAAAAGAAATGAAATGAAGAGTTCTTGTTATATTTACGTGCCTTGCAGAAATTATTTTATCCACTTCACATCTGATATAATTTTATAAAGTCATAACGTTATGGCTAGCGAGATGTTCTTTACTCTTCAACTTAAAAAATACAAATTTTTTATTACTTCTCTTTTTACGAAATATAATTACTGATCAAAAGTAAATCATGTTTTTAATATTTCTTCACACTGCACATTATACGAGGTATTTAGCATTAAACACTTCTTCTGCAGTTCAGTACAATTCTAGGCTCCACAGTTCTATTTTAATAATAATAATAATAATAATAATAAAAGAACAGTATTTATTATGAATGATAGATTGTTATAAATTTGTTTTAGAGAATTTATAGTTTTTGTCAGAATTTTTGAATTTTTTTACTTTTTAAAAACATACCTACTTCTCTGAATCATTTGCTACATATTTGTCTAGCTCTCTATGTATATATATATCTCGCTCTCTATGTATATATATATATGTCATAATTTAATGCGTAGTCATGATGGCAGAATGGCAAGACTGGAAGTAGATGTTGACACGAAACCAACTTCAGCCAATTATCATCTTTATTTCCAGGCACATTAGAAGAATTCTTCGTAGACAATATATTTTTTAATCATGAACAATTACGATAATTTCTTATATACACAGGTTAGCGGGGATACGACGTTATTTTAGACGAACAAGCAGAGAAGTGAGGATATTTAGCATATTTAGCAGTGGCGGAAGCTAGGGAAAGGAATGAAGTGACGTAATTGCTTCTCGAAGCAGTATTTATACTGAAATAGATTCAATTTCAGAGACAAGCTATGATTGGTTAATTTTGAGTTTTAGTTTCATTTTTCAAGTAATGCTACATAACGTGGAAGGATCTCGAATTTGGGAGAACAGATGAATTTAGGGGCAGAGCACCAAATTTAGAATAGCTAATTTTGAGGTCGTCAATTATTTTTAAAGCAGCTATCGTATTTTGTTATACCTTACATATACACACATAAACACACATATATATGTACATAATAAGAAAATAAGTCACTAATAAATTTCTAATTTAATTACTAACAGCCCTTTAAATTTTCTTTCATAGATTTAATTACGTACGCTCTTAAAATTCGACGACTGCAGTTTGTTCCGCAATGCCGAAAATTCTCGACTAATCCCTGCTTAGTTTCTAGATAAAAACTTTGCATCGCTTTAAATAACCCTGCTCTTGCTCCGTCGGAAAAAGGGGAAATACTCAAAATTAAATATTAAGCTGTATTACTAATTTAAATTTTAATTTACATGCTTTTTTATATCTTTCTTAGATATGTATGTGTGTGTAAGATATAAAATTCAAAAGAAAACTATTAATTTTAATTTGGCAATAGTTCTTTTTATTTCCCATTTTAATATGGCTATCTCACCATTCTATTCTAACAGTAGAAATCGTTCATAATAATATATATGGACTACGTTTTCCAAAATTAATCCGTTTCATGTTTGCTTATGTAATCCTGTTGCAATGTAATAAGCTCTCAGCCAATCAGTATTTTATTTCATATCTATTGCATTGCTGATGCGTATCCCTTTTTAAATTCTCTTTTCCGCTGCTTAGAAACGTGTCGGTTAGCCTCTGCTGTTGTCCATTTCTGAAAATGTAAGCTGTGTAAAATAGTGGGGTGCACTTAATGATGATGTGTAATGGAAAAGAATATCTGTCCTAAGAATTAGTTGTCAGGGAAGAAAATTATTGTCTTCAAATTCTGAACTTCTAACTACGCATAAAGCCTCTCCAAGTTATTACAACGAAAACAACATCGCAAATCTGTTACTATTATTCGCAGTTCATCCTGTCGAACACATATCCATACATTATCTAAAAAGTGATGTTCTATAAAATTGTGAGGTGCGTATTGGGCTCATGATCATGTATGATGAAGAATAGGTTTTTGATAATCAGTTCGTATAGCAATAAAGGTTATTGTTGTGTCGATAGCTCAAAGATCACCACACTTATAATTAGTACGCTGGTTCGTTACTTTATTAATACACACATTTAAATTACAATTACTCCTCATTAACTCACGGCTGTTATCAGCCCTCACACATCGTCGATGGCAGTTCTCAAACTCGTCTGATCAAGACATTACAGATGCGCATGTGCAGATCACCTTACAGATGCGCAGGCGCGAACATGCCGCCCCGCGTTGCAATGCGTAGCATTCAACTATTTTAATTAAGATATATTACAAAGAAGTTTAAACAAGTATATAGCAAACAATTTTGAACAAGTACTACTACATAAAATAATAGTAAGTACATTAATCATTAAGAGGTAAAATACATAATTTAAAATTTTTTAAGCAATAAAATAAACAGATTCTACCATAAACTTCACAATGATAATGAATGCCATATACACATAGTAACTACATAATAATAGTAATTACATAAAAAAAATTACTTATCAATAGGTAAAATACAAATCTTTGAAATGGGTCTTTTGTAAACTCCAGATTGAGTTTTGACTTTAACCACTCTGACCCGATTATCTTCACCAAAATAAAGCTTTATTATTCTGCCTAATACCCATTTTTGAGGCGGTAGATTTTCATCTTTCAGAAGTACTAACTCATTTATTTTTACATTATCCTTTTCTACCATCCACTTGGACCTCTGTTGCAAATTATTCAGATATTGTATATGCCATTTCTTCCAAAAAGCTTGAATTAATTTTGTCAGTCTTTTCCAATTAGATAATCGATTATCTTTAACTTCAGTTAAACTTGGTTCTATAATAGTATTTAAGGGTCTGCCAATTAAAAAATGGGCAGGTGTTAA
>KK119962.1:42614-95239 GCA_000611955.2 Stegodyphus mimosarum | reverse complement strand
CAGTTCTCTGTTTTAACATCTGACAAAAACACTTTAGCTACACTTTTTGAGCTGTTATATTTACGATTAATATGAGAACTCTCAGTAAGAGGTTTTCCTCGTGACGTGAAATATAAATCGATTTCTTTACCTAACTCACTAGGTGAAAACCATGAATCACCTTGCCGCACTGAAATGTGAGAAGCCGTTTCTTTATCTAAAGATTGGTATAACTTGTCTGAAACTATCAGTTGTTTCAGGGTCTCGAAATCAGTTACTTTCCTTAATTTTAAATAATAATCCCAACTAGTTACTAGACGTGAAGCGAACTGTACATGAGTTTCATGTGGTTGTTTAATCGTTTTTCTAAAATTTTCTAAACACGAATATGGTGTTGGTTGAAACTCTTTCAGAACTACTTCTTTTACTTTTTCATAATTCGCGATATCTTTATCATGTAAATAGGTTATTATATTCGAAGCTTTATCTCCTAACAAATTTAACAGAATTTCTGCCTTATAGTTCTCCGAGACATTTTTTGTAATAAACGCTCGTTCTAATGACGAAAAGAAAAAACCCCAATTTTCAGGACGTATAGGAATTTTTACAGTTAAAGTTCTGATACTTTTAATTAATTGATCTAGTGACTCTGATTTTGTTTCGATTTCGTTCACACCATCAAGTTTTGTTTCTGCTTTAAGCTTAGCCAACTCTAACTCATTCTTTGATCTTTCAAGTTTTATTTGTTCTAACTTGAAAAGTTTTTGCTCTTCTTGTTTCCTATTTTCTATAACAGAGTTTGCTATCTCTTTTACTAAATCTTGTTTAGTTTTAAAAATTTCACTATTCTCAATAATATCAGTTAAATCTGCTATAGTCATTTTTTCATCAACATTTAGATTGATTTCTAAGGCGATAAGCCTTAAATCTTCTTTTTTAGCACCCTTAAATAACATTGTTATTTATAACAGAACAAATCACAGAATGTACAGAATTAGCAAGAGAGGAATCACTTACCTCTCCAGTGATCCACTTTCGATGAATATCCTTATCCAAAATTAGCTCTATTCGTTGAAAAGAACAAGCAGGGAATACTGGCAAACACAAACACTCCTGCGTTTTCGATGATTAATTTCACGCAACGTAGTGATTTTCAAAACTGAAACACTATGCATTCACGCATAAAATCAATTCACAGTTCTCCGGCGACTTCGACCAGATATGTTGTGTCGATAGCTCAAAGATCACCACACTTATAATTAGTACGCTGGTTCGTTACTTTATTAATACACATATTTAAATTACAATTACTCTTCATTAACTCACGGCTGTTATCAGCCCTCACACACCGTCGATGGCAGTTCTCAAACTTGTCTGATCAAGACATTACAGATGCGCATGTGCAGATCACCTTACAGATGCGCAGGCGCGAACAGTTATGTTCAATTCGGCCACGTCCCTTCGAGTACTTCCCAGTATATAACGCAGAGAACCATCGTCAAATCTCTTGCAGCTTATTCCAAGTCATCTCATTACATATATATATATATATATATATATATATTTATTGAAAAAGTTGACAAATTTTCTATTCGTTGTTGAGAGAAAAAAAGCAGTTTTTTCTCTTAACAACGAATAGAAAAAACAGTAGTTTTTTTTCTCAACAAAGACAAAAAGCAGTTTACGTAGCAGTTTGTATGCCCTGACATACAGCGAGACAGCCCCGTAGTATAACTAACTTGGAATAGAAGCACCTACAGGTAGGAAGTGTTTTTTCATAATAATTGTTTTTTCAAAATCCCTCCATTTGTAGCAATTTTTTACTAAATTCCCCTTAAATGGTCGCATTTCTTTCTCCATTCCTTTAGCAAAAAGTATTTTCATTTTAAGTACGCATTCGAACCTGGCCTTTATTTAGCCTTTACATTTGACAATCAAAAATGTTCGATAAAAACTTTGAGCTTTACTTTGTACAGAGTTTTATTTTTTTTAATTATTATTATCTTATTATTTTATTAAAAATATTTCTTTCGGTTGTAATTAGTGCAATTTTTTCCCTTATTAATGTTTTATTTCGGCATTACATGTGTATTTTTCCTCATGTAATTTGTTTCTATTTGTGTTCGGACAACAAAAACGGGTAGGGAAAAGAGACCAATTCAATGAGAGCCTCAAATATGAATAGATTTATTGAAAAATTGTATATAAAATTTTTTTTTAGAATTAAAAACCGTTCTGCTAATTGACGATAGAGGTCTCAGCGAGTTGATCGGAATGAAACTCGTTTTGCTGTTCAGTTAACTGACTTTGTTTAAAGCTTCAGAACATTTTTCCCTTGACAAGTTCTGTTTGGAGTTTTAAATAAAAAAGATTAACTTCGGTTTTCACTGTTTTTGTATTTTTAAACTTTTTCTTTTACATTTTCTGTTCCAAATGTTACACAATTACTGTCACTGCTTCGGAAATAAAATTGTTCTCATAATTTTGCCTTCTCAGTTTTCGGACGACAAAATTATTAAAAAGAAAAAAAAGGGGGGATATGTAAGGAAATACGGTATTCTGTTTGTAAGATGAATCATTTATCTGTTAGAATCTAAATTCATATTGTATTATATAGTTGATAAGAATCAATTACATGTAAGAATTTACATTCGTATTACATGGTTGATTAATTGAATATGGCAAAGCACGCAATGGCTATCTAACTGGAGTGATGCTTTCTAAAAGAAAAATTCTTGGGCAGGGAAGGGGGTGTTGTTTGATGTTGATTATTAAAAAGGAAAATTTTTGATGATAAATTTATGCTTAAGTCTTAGTTGGAAAGAGAGATCAGATTAGTATCTATATAGATTATTTTTCGTAATGTTACTTATTCTTATACTTAATGCAGCATAAATCATTTGCGAGTTTCTCGGAACAGTTGTATTTCCAAAACTTTGTTCTAGTATGCTTACCAAAAAGCATCTATGTATAATTTGAACAGTTCCGTTCAAGTCCACTTTATTGTTATTATTTTTTAATTACGAAAACAAATACAAAACTCCTCGTGTTCCACGAAGTATTTCACGAGGCTTACAGATGTAAGTAAATAACTCGCAGTACAAGGAATTCAACAATAAAAACATAAAATCTAGGCCTGGAGAGAGAGCAAAGAAAAAAAATATAAAATGCAAATACTATTATAATAAAAATACTAAAATATGCCGTGAATAATTAAACGATATTAATATTCCTTTGAAAGAAAATAAACCAACTTAAAATAATACAGTAATAATAAAAATGAAATAATACTTAATACTGGTACAAAAAAAATAATGCATCAACAGTACGGAACATCAATACATAACGTATCATACACAGACAACACACAAAATAATACTATAAATACAATAAATAATACAATGACACATAAAACACAAAAATCCAATCATAACACTAAAAGTTCAAAGAACCATACACAGACAACACACAAAATAATACTATAAATACAATAAATAATACAATGACACATAAAACACAAAAATCCAATCATAACACTAAAAGTTCAAAGAACAAATAAAGTCATGCAAGACTGCAAAGGCCTTGGAACTTCTAACAAGGTCGTAGAAAACAGGAGGGCAGCAAATAGAGGGCTGCCTTTAATTCACTTTAAATGCACTTCTGGCAGTTGCATGCAACCTACGATGCAATCAAATATATTCCACATCTTCCACTGCATCGCCACAAGCACAGAGTCCACTAGTACCAATATTGAAATGAAGTAAGTAAGTTCCAAAATTCCCATGACCAGTCAAAATCTAAGTAGAATACTTGGGAAAAATCTCTTTGTCCAGTGGGCCTTCGAAGAAGCAAGATATTCAGCATTCCAAATCAACCACAGTTTTCTTCCAAGCCGCATAGTTCCAATAAGACGTGAGCAGACAACGTTAAATCAGTGTCACGATAAGTCGCTTCGTAGACAGTTGGTCAGCCGTCTCATTACTGCGAACGTAGGTAAAATGAATATCTGCAGTATATCCAGTCGCGTGTAATATAGAGTGAATTTCCACCGCCATTTTTTCAGTCGATAGTATATCACGTAGAAGAGAGAGCGAAGAAAGTGAATCTGTGCAAATAAGATGTTGAAACGTCTCATTCTTACGACAAGAGTTTTGCATCCATTTGACGGCAAGATTTAAGGTCAAAAGCTCGGCTTGAAAAACAGAACATACATCTGGTATCTTATATTGAACAATTACATTCTCCCTGCCATTTTCATAAATAACAAATGCAAAGCCAACCCTTCCATTTAACTTATTACCATCTGTGAAACAGATAATACTATATTCTTGGAAAACACTATTATCATAAGTAACAACTGTCACAGTGTTTCTGTCTGAAAGGTGAGGTAAATCTGAAAAAGAACGCATCCCATTCAAAGGATTACAAGGTTTGTCATTAGGAAGTCTATCTCTAACATCCAGATAATTTAAAGTCATTAATTCAATAGGCGGAAGACCAGAAATAGCGAATGCTGTTTCATAACTAGCAGTCCTGTAACCACGAATAATGTAGAGGAGAAATCTTCCTTGAACGTAACTACCTTAAAGAATTCCTCCAAGCTCTTGAGGCACAAGAAATGAGTAGTACAACGGCCTGCTTATAAATCAGTTTGAGAACATCACATTTGGCCCCATAAGTGTTCTTTGAAATTTGCAGTAAACCTAGAAGAACTTTTTCACTCTTACTGGAAATATAAGAAATGTGTTGCTACCACTGTAATTTATTATTCTCAATTAATTCCTAAATATTTAATCCACTACACTTCTTCAATAGGCTCACTTCCGAAAGTTAAATCAATCTTATAAAACGACACTGATTTTTTGTGTATCATCATAATTTTCGACTTTGAAGTGTTAAATCCAAGCTTGTAATGCTTTGACCAATCAAAAATGTAGTTAAAAATATTCTGAGAATGAGCACTGACTTCATTAATGGTGTAACATTGTACAATAACAAGTAAATCATCTGCAAAAGTGATTTGGTTGTTCTGTAATTTTCTTAAGTTACATTCAAATTACAAATTCATAACACCATTCCAAATGAAAGGACCAGAAACGGAATCCTGAGGACATCGTTTCTCCAAATCAGATTTTTTTCGTCATATTACAGAAAGTAATTTCAGCGGAACGAAACTACATGAAACTCTTCATTAAATAAAATATATTCTTAGAGACTTTGAGATGCCTAAGCAAAGGAAGAACGCCAGGCATTATGGACTGCACCTCTAATATCCAAGATAATAAGAAAGCTGGCGTAATTCCTACGCTACCCCTGAGCGACAATATGACATAATCGAAGCAAAGCATCATCAGTAAAATAAATCTTTATATCTTAAACTAATTATAATATAGCAAATGGCTTTGTCCCATCAGGAAATTAGTAACTCGCAATTTAATAAATAAATGAATGTTTACCTGATAGGTCTGGTTCTGAATCGCCGGCGTTGTCTTGAATCATCAGCTTCAATCCTTTAGACACGAACACTTTATTGACGATATTTACAAAATACTTGAAGATTTATGCCAATAACTGCATCATTATAAAATTATTAATAACAGCTATCTTTACAATAAAACATTAGCTGCTCAACGATGAAAGTCTCAAAGTCTCAATACAATACCATTCCGGTAGAATCCTTTCATCTCTCTGCCAACTGTCTGGAATAGCGATGGTGTCGTAGCTGTCTGCCACAGCGCCACCTCTAATGGCGCCATCGGAGATTTCCCATCAGTCATCGGAGTTTCCACATCCTCCGGCCCAGAAAGACAAGATTGTCTTTTATCTTCAGAATCAAGTTCCAAGGGATACAGTTGTTGTACAGCTCTTTTTAAGAACGTCCCATTGTGTAATCTCACAGTGCAAGCTCGGATGCTGCCATCACGGCCTGTATGTGTCTCGGTTACTAAGCCACATTTCCATAACAGTCTTGGTTGGTTATCATCATGGATCAATACAAAGGTGTTTTTGCTGATCTGCTGGGGCAAATTGCTCGTAGCACATTTATGAGCAGATTTCAAATCCATTAAATATAGCAGTTTCCATTTCTTCCAAAAATTGTTCAACAAGTTCAATCTATATTTATATCTCTTTTCCAGGTCTGACTTCGTAGAAGAGATTGCAAATATCTTTTCAGGTGGTAAAGCGGTTATTCTTTTTCCAATTAGAAAATGTCCTGGACATAATGGACTCGGCTCATTTGTTTCACTATAAACATAAGTCATCGGTCGGGAGTTGATGATGGCTTCCACTTCAGTTAAAGTTGTTTCAAGTTCTTGGTACTGTAAACAAGCTCTCCAAAGGATCTTTTTGAGACAGGTCTTAATAGATCGGACAAGCCTCTCCCAGAAACCTCCCCACCAAGCTGCTCTCTCGACTATGAATTTTCACTGGATCCTGTTTTCACTAAAAAAGTCCTGGACATCTCTATCCTTTATTAAGTTAAACATTCTTTGAATATCTTTATCTGTTCTTTTGAATGTTTTAGCGTTGTCCGAGTAAATAATTTTACAAATTCCACGTCTTGAAATAAATCTTCTTAA
Organism: Stegodyphus mimosarum; assembly: GCA_000611955.2. Classification (NCBI taxonomy): domain Eukaryota; kingdom Metazoa; phylum Arthropoda; class Arachnida; order Araneae; family Eresidae; genus Stegodyphus; species Stegodyphus mimosarum. Next base: position 88,679 of record KK119962.1, on the reverse strand, counting down.
CGCTAGCATAAATTCTGCAGCAGATAAGTCATTCACAAGTTCAAGGTGCACAGCTCGTATTACGGCACAAGTAAACAATGCAACATACACCTTTTTCTCATTTTTTGTATATAGTGGTCCTAGAAAGTCTATGCCGCAAACTTCAAATGGTAAAGCTTCTCTGATTCTGTCTGGAGGTAGAGGAGACACATTTTGAGAGTAAGGCTTTGCTCTCAAACGTTGACAAATGAAACAGTTCTGCAAAATACTTTTCACCCTTTGTCTTCCTCTGAGAATCCACATTTTTTCTCTAAGCTGAGCAAGGGTTTCAGCAATTCCAGCATGAGCCAGTTTCTCATGAGCATATTTGATCTGCAAGTCCGAAAAATGATTCGAATTAGGCAAAATAATAGGATGAACTTCTGCAAAGGTCAAATTTGAGTTCTGAAGTCTTCCGCCTATTCTCATTATTCCATCTTCATCCAAAAATGGATTAAAATTCGCAATCCTAGATTTACTAGAAATTAGTTTCTTTTTCTGCAAGCATTCTATTTCTTCTGGAAAATGAGCATCTTGAGTTTTTTTAATCCAATATTTCTCAGATAATAGTATTTCTTCTACTTCAAGCGGTTTCAAATTCTTTGTAGAAGTTTTCGTATTGTTAATAAATCTAAAAATCCAGGCTGTTATTCGTAATAATCTGGATAATTTGCTATATTTCTCTATGTCCAAAAGGTCTTGCTTCAAATTTACTACACAGCTGGCTTGGACCGTTTCATCTTTCTTCAATGAGGATCTTCTCTCTTCTTCTACAGCATCAATTTCGTATGTTCTATCTTCTTCTGGCCAAGTAGTTTCCTCTTGTCTCAGCCATTTTGAACCTTGCAGCCAATCTCCACCTTTAAATGACAATTCTGAAGTTTTTCCTCTTGTTTGTAAATCTGAAGGATTATCAACACCAGGACAATGTGACCATTGATCTACATTTGTTTTCTCTTGAATTTCACGAACTCTATTTTGAACAAATGGCTTCCATGAATAGGCGTTTCCTCTAATCCAATGTAAAAACACCTTGGAGTCTGTCCAAAATCGTACACTGATGTCTAAGTTCTTGAATACATTATTCACCACGTAGTTACTCAGTCTTGTTCCAATAACTGCAGCTAGGAGTTCTAAACGTGGTAAAGTTACTCTTTTCAAGGGTGCTACTCGAACTTTAGCAATGACAAAGTTTGTGAACACTTGCTGATTATTTGTTTGGTATCTAACGTAAATTACAGATCCAAACGCCTTTCCACTAGCATCAGTGAAACAATGAAGTTGAATATTGTATATCTGAAGTTTAGAATTATCTCTAAATAAATGTCTAGGCAACTTAAAATGTTCCAAGGTTTCAATCCGCCTACACCAATTAATCCATTTTTTATTAAGTTCTTTATTTAATTTATCATCCCAGTTTAAGCCAGTCTTCCAAATTTCTTGCATAAGAATTCTTCCTATCACTGTGAATGGATTCAAATAGCCTAATGGATCATAAATACGACTTATTAACTGTAACGCTTCCCTTTTAGTTATGCATTCATTTGTTTTCCGATTTTGATTTAAAATACCTTGAAATTCTACCCTTAAATTATCCTCCTTTGTATTCCATTTATATCCTAAGACTTTAGATTCTATAGGGCTTCGATATTCAGGATTCTCATTTGAGTTGAAATGATTTTGAAGATCAATAGAATTTGTCGACCATTTCCGCATATTAAAACTAGCCTCGTTTAAAATTTCTTTTACTCCTGCATAAATTTCTAATCCTTCGTTTACGTTATCTACTCCAGCTATTAAATCATCGACGTACAAACAATCGTTTAAAACATTAAATATTTCTGGAAATTCTGTTTTATATTTATTAATGTGGTATTTAATTGTTGCAGATAACAAGAAAGGGCTTGGTTTTGCACCAAAGAGTACTCTAGTCATTCTCAAAATTTTCAGATTAAAATCCTGGTTTGAAACTGGAAGATCATTAATCCATAAAAATCTAACAGCGTCCCTATCTTCCCGATTAAGGCTAATTTGAAGAAAGGCTTGTTCTATATCGCCACTGAAAGCTATCTTATTTAATCTAAAACGAAGTAAAATCATTAACAAATCGGGATTTAAATTTGGCCCAGAATGCAAACAATCGTTCAAAGAGATAGAATCATTCAAATGAGATGACGCATCAAAAACAACTCGAAATTTTGTGGTAGTCTTATCTTCACGTATTACTGCTTGATGTGGCATGTAATATAATTTAGAACCCGCCTCCGTATCTATTGTTTCAGCTATTCCCATTTCGAGATAATTATCTAGCACCTGTTTATATTTCTGGTAAGTCTCGGGTGCCCCTTTAAATTTACGCGTTAAACTATTTAGCCTTTTAAACGCCAAACCATAATTATCCTTCAATTCATCAGTTCTATCATTCCACGGTAAGCGCACTTCATATCTATTTCCAACAAGTTGAATTGTTTCATTAAAATTCTTTAAAATTTTATTTTCAATATCATTTTGTTCTTTTTCCTGAGTGATACCCATTGACTCTAAATCCCAAAAGTTTTTTAAAACAGTGTTAATTTCTTTATCTTTTTCGAAATTTTCTTGATTTGTAACACATTTCAAAACGTTAATAAATGACTGCTGAGCTATCATTTCATTTGGTTTATTAACCCCATTTACAGTCCATCCAAACATTGTTTCCGACGCAACAAGTGAGTCTGACAGTCTACGTGTTTTTCCCGAAACCATTTTCCAATAATAATCGCTCCCAATTAAGAGAGACAATTTATAATAATGTGAATTTCCATATGTCCTATCCGCGAGTTGTAATTTATTTTCATGAAAATAACGCTTTACTTCCTGACTGGGAATCCCAATTAAACCCTCACTTATTTTTTCTGCTTCTAAAACTTCGATCGAAATGCTGTTATGTCTCGTCTGCGGATTTCTCAAAACAATTTTATATCGTCTGCGCTTTTCACTCTTCGATGTATTAGAACCAAAGGAATGAATCGTAATATTCTCTTCTCCCACGCATTTCAACTTCAATTTCTTTGCAACGCTACCGACTACGAAAGAGCGCTGTGATCCAAGGTCAAACAGCACTCGAATGACTAATTTATTACTTTCACCCAGAGCTAAAACACTTGCGGTTTGCAGATATATTTCCTTACCCAAGTTCTTATTTTGTATAGATGATACTACAGTTTCTGAATTAGAAATGTCACTTTTATTCTCACTAGTTTCACAAATAGCGGTATGATGTTTTCGCGAACATAATTTGCATCTACTTTTAAATTTACAGTCTTTTACTATATGGTTTTTCTTTAAACAATTCCAACACCTGCCTTCTTTTTTTAAAATATCTTTTCTTTCGTTAACAGGTTTCGAACATTTTTCTATTTCGTGATTTTCTTTACAAAATAAACACTTTTGACTATCAATACTGGTGTTTAATAAGGCGGCAGTTGGCGTTTTATTTTTCTTAAAACCCCCTTTAAATGAATTATCTCTATCGCGTTCCTTTTCTCTAACAAATGTTTTATTATTATAAATTTCGTCCGATTCCCCTTTTCGAAACGATAAAGTTTTTTCTCTCGTTACTACCTCCTCTTTTGAATAGTTAAACAATTTACCAACATCCCAAGATTCGGTTTCGTCTTTATAATCCCTATTATAATTTAACATTATAGAATCCGGAATTAGTCTAGTTATTATAGGAAATAATAAATTGCCATAACTTTCCAGTTCAATACCCAAAGATTTTAAACTGCGAATTTGGATTTCACAAGTGTCGTACATCTGACAATGACGCAGATCTCTGAGATTCGAAACATTTCGCACAAGAGATAAATTTAAAAACTTGTTTATATGGGATCGGATCAAAAGTTCTTTTCTACCAAATCTATCTTCTAAAATTGTAACGGCAGTATCATAATTCTGTTCCGAAATTGACAGTCCCTGTATAGCAATTTGAGCCGTATCTTTCAGTAAACTCTTTAGATAGGTGAATTTCTGAATTTTGTTTAAGCTTTCGCTTTCGTGAATCGCTGATTTAAACTGACTCCAGAATTCTTGCCAGTTTTCCGAATTGCCATCAAATTTTTCGATGTTTATTTTTGGCAATTTAACAGGAATTCTGTTTTCTGGTGTAGCGTGTATAGTTGCATTTGAGGATCTCCGCTGATTCAATTCTCCGTGATGTGAATATTCTCGTTGTTCAGTATTAGTACTATCCTTTGTTTTTAGCAAATCTCTTATGAAACAATTTATTTTTGTTTGAATTGAAATTATATTCTCCCGATATTCTTGATTAGCTTCAACTTCTTCTTCTAATTTCCCTAAATCAGTTATTTCGTTTTCTATTTTTTCGTCAAGTACTGTAAGTTTTGTTTCTTTATCAATTAACTGTGCTTTCTGTTCTTCTAACCAATTTAAAGTTATAGTACTATTCGCATCATTTAAAGTGTTGTTTATTTTATTAATCAGTCTCGTAATAGAACTTCTTGTAACAGTTCGTTTTTTTCTTAATTTTTCGATTTCAGTTACGTCGAGTGACATTTTTATTGCTTCTTTCTTATCTTCTATTTAATAATAAATCAAATATTTTCTAGGAACGGGCGTCACGTTAAAGGCGCCAGATAAAATAAATCTTTATATCTTAAACTAATTATAATATAGCAAATGGCTTTGTCCCATCAGGAAATTAGTAACTCGCAATTTAATAAATAAATGAATGTTTACCTGATAGGTCTGGTTCTGAATCGCCGGCGTTGTCTTGAATCGTCAGCTTCAATCCTTTAGACACGAACACTTTATTGACGATATTTACAAAACACTTGAAGATTTATGCCAATAACTGCATCATTATAAAATTATTAATAACAGCTATCTTTACAATAAAACATTAGCTGCTCAACGATGAAAGTCTCAAAGTCTCAATAGAATACCATTCCGGTAGAATCCTTTCATCTCTCTGCCAACTGTCTGGAACAGCGATGGTGTCGTAGCTGTCTGTCACAGCGCCACCTCTAATGGCGCCATCGGAGATTTCCCATCAGTCATCGGAGTTTCCACAATCAGCAGACCTTTGAGGAGCAAATCCAAACTGATCTTCATTCAAAACACCAAAACGACCGAAGGTGATAGTTAAGTCTATTTACACAAAGTTTCTCAAGACACTTGCCTGTACATGGAAGTAAACTTATATTTTTTCCGCCTTCTTAGCATGCCTTCGTGGTGTAGTGTCTGCACGCTCGGCGCGTATTCGAGAGGTCCGTGGATCGTTGCTCATTTCTTCAATTTCATGACGTCGAAAAAATGCCTAATGTTCCTACAGTGACTCTTGAACTAAAAAAGGTGGTGGAAGATGATTCTCCACCACCAGGACTTGGAGACTGGGTCCCCTAAACTCCAGTCGCCCTTTAAAAGGGGGAATATATAAGTTATTTCTTCCGCCTTCTTAGCATGCCTTCGTGGTGCAGTGGTCAGCACGCTCGGCGCGTATTCGAGAGGTCCGTGGTTCGAGCGTCGGCGAAGGCATTGCTCACCTTCATCTCTTCTGCTTTAAAAAAATGCACCTAATGTCTCTACAAGGTAATGCAACGAATGTTATTGATATGCATCTTCGAAATTTGTGTACTTTTGGGAATAAGAATAACCCTCGCACTCTCCCAGTATCGTGGGAAAATGCCAAGCTTGCCAAACTGCTGAAGTATTTTCACTTCTTTTTATTTATGTTTTATTAAAATAAAATTATTAAAATTTTGGCTTTTTCTTGAAATGAGGTTAAAAATACAGCAAGCCATCATTTCAAAACTGAATCTGAATAGGTGCAATCTGTATGCTGAGGTTTGATTATGCATTTAATTTGAATTAAAAAAAATCTAACCATGTATGAGAAATAATTTTTAAATGCATTCAGACACCTTTTAGTAAATTCTGCTAATGAAAAAACAAATTGCAGAATATTCTTAAGTTGCATTTACATTTCTGATTATGGAAAATGAAATGTATTGAATCTTAGGTCGATATCACCTGTCAGACATGATGTAATCAAGTGAGCATCTTATAATACAGTTGTATATTTATTCAGCTTATCACATGATCAGCGCAACTTCTATGTTGAGCATTAATGCATCGTATCAGTACTTGCAGGTCTTGCCAGAGGCAGCTTCTGGCGACCTGATGCCATTTTATGCTGAACTTTTTTTTCTTTTTTTAATATTTTACTGTAAATGGAGTTAAAATTTATATTTAAAACGCATGTATTTTTGTGCAGATTGTGTTATTTCATGCAAAGTTACACGTAGAATAACTGATACAATAACCTTCTTGTTCCGAAGACCTTCTATAGACGATATCTTCTAAAAGTTATCATTATTTTTGTGAACAGAAATACACACTGGCTAATAACTATAACATTCTTATCTAATAAGGCCATTTTTTAACTCGACGAAGACCATGAAGTACATTTAATCGCTACTAGCAAAAATCTATAAACTTTGTATCAGCTTAAAATATTTCCAGATGTTATATAAATTAAGAACCACATAAAATTCAATTCAACAGCAATACCTAAAATATTTAAAAACAGCATATCTTCAAAATTTCCGATAGACAGTCTGGCGAGCTGGAGATAATTTTTTTTTCATACAGTGTTGCCATTGCTCGTTTTGAAATCTTTGAGTTTGTTAATCAGATATTCATTAAAGTTTTACAACATATAAAACAGGTAATAAAAGAAATTCAAAATTCGGCCTTCCCATGCCCGTGTTCGAATGGAGGATTGCGTTATTCAAAATTTGATGGCTCTAGTTACTGTCTTTTTTTTTATAAACATACATACATCCATGCAGATTCTTCATTATTTAATTTCTTTAAATATAATTCAGGGCGATAATATTTGATGGCAACAATTTAAAAAGTAATTCACCGTTATAGCGAAACATCTTAAAATGCCGTTTTGTGACTAATACCCTTCTGGGCTGCCGTTCTCTTTAGGCTAAAAAAAAAAAATGCTGGAATCGTTTTCTATACGTTTCTGAAACATACACTTTATCTTTTGATCGTCTGTGACTCTAGCACAGTACGCTTTAAATGATTGTTTACATTCCTAATTGTTTACACTAAGTTTTCAATAAGATAAAGATAAGTAAAATAAGTAAAATAAGAGACTAAAAATTAATTGCACAAAATAAACAATAAATAATAATAAAATTACAGTAAAATTGATATTAAATAAGAAAATGAAACAAATACACAGATATTCGAAATATATGAAAAGCAATGTATATAAAATACAGACAAATAAAAAATAATATTTTCGTAGATTATAGCTATATTTGTATCCGCCTAGAAATACTATTATTTCTGCACATATTTGAAACATGTATTATTTTTTTATAGTAAATGCTGCTGCCTTTTTCTTTTCCTTTCTAATGCCTTTTGCTTCATAATGTTACATTCTATGTTTTTTTTTTTTTTCTGCTATACATATTGTCGAGGAAATTCTTGAAGTATATTTATCAAAACTTCATTATATGTTAATAAAAGTTCTGATATATTAGGATACGCTTATTTACAATGGCTTTCTATAAATGAAGAAAAATATTCGTTATTAGCATAATAAATACCATGAAACAATTGAAGAATTGGATAGAAAGCAAATGTTTTATGATTATATCCTTAGGATTAATGTGATAGAATGTTTTAGCCCAAAAGGGCTAACAGTCTCGAAACACGATTTTGCATTGTTTCACTTTTCATTCGAGACTGTTGCCATTCGGCGAAATATAGATACTTATCTTTCAAATGTGATTTCTTTGTGATTGATTAATAAACTAAGCTATTTAAAAGCAACAGATGCAATTCTTAAAAATATTAATTTTTTAGCTTTTTATTCTGATTGATTTAAATAAAAATGCACTTAATTCATGATATATCTGATTAAAAAAATTAAATATTTCTATAGAATTATGTTATAAATATTTTTTCAATTTTCAAATACGTAGAAGACATATAACGTTCTTATTTTCGTCTAAAGGCGTATTCTTCTAGTATTCCTTAAAATGTTCCGCTATTACACCTAATCTCTGTCGGTAAACTGTATTAAAATTTAAAAGAGCTCGCTTGGACGATTGTAAAAATCTGAATCCTTTCAGATTTATCAATAGTTTTATTAAATTCATTTCATATTCGTTCATTCATTGTAAGCCTTCTTCCCCCCAAAAAAGTTTCTCTTTTTTATAAACATTTTAAAAATAGTAATAATAATAATAAAAACAATTATTCGGTATAAAAAATCGTAATAAAAGCAAAAATATTCGAATGTTCTGGAGTGTTTACCGAGGCATCAACAAAATAACATCGAATTTTTTTTTCAAACTTTTTATATATAAAATAAAAACACAGGGATTTTTCTGATTCTAGCAGCTGATAATAAAAGTATTCGAAGTCAGTTGTGTTTATGCAGTTAATTATAGAAAAGACTTACGAGTAGAAGTTTAGAAACTGATAATATTAAATTTAAAAAATGGTAAATATGTTCGAAATATATTTCACACTCTAACTTTTATTTATCATTACTTATAGGTATTAAAAACCATTAGCGTCAAGCAAAGAATGTTGTGAACGCATTCTGAAGTTTTCAATATATGAAGGTCAACTCATTTGCGAGGAGGGGGAAAGAAAAAAATAAAAAGCCCAATTAGTCTTAAAACTTTATATTTAACCGTGTAAAAATTCGCACCTCTATTAGGCTGGGAACTGTTATTTGGCTTATATGGTAACCTAATTATAACAGGCAAGTAGCAAAATGGTTATGCTATTTATTATTTAATATAACAGAGCATACGAGGGCTATTTGCCTAAAGGAAGATATGCCTTCGTGGAGGACATTCTGAAGAGAACAGGCTTGTAGTTTCGTTACACATGGGGAAAACCATATATGCACCTAGCCCGTTCGCCTAAAATCTAATCTGGCGAACGAGTTTGATCTCCCAGATCTTCGTGTGTTCAACGGTGTGAACAACCCGGCAGCTGAGAGCAAAATGGTTTGGTTTATTTGATTATGGCAAAGCTCCCTAGGATTATGTGCCTAAGGGAAAAGATGACTTCGTGGAGCACTTTTTAAGGAAAACTAGCTCATATCTACATTGCTCATGGAGAAAACTACGAAAACGACCATGCAGCCAGCCTATTCACCTGGAATCGAACCAAACAACTTTACCGCTCGGTCACTAGTGAGCTCTATAGCAAAATCTATGTTAATGTGATTAAAAAAATATGAACATGTAATCATAATTTTAAAAGTGTATGTGTAGTTCTAATAGTGTTCTTTTGGAAGCATCGAATTTAGGATTAAAAGTCTAGAAAAAGAGAGAGGAACCGAAGCGACATGTGAAAATTATGTGATAGTTTGGAAATGAATGTTTGCTCGTGTACTTTTTAAAGTTATATTTTTGCTGTTACAACCGACCAACTAGTATTTACATGTAGTGAAATAGAACTTAAAGATATCTGAGCAAAATTACAGCCTGCTAAACTCTAAAAACTCTTCCATTATAATTTTTTCCCATTTATTGGAAAAAATGAGAATGGAGTAAATGGAAATTAAAGGTAAGTGGGAAATTAATTCCAGTAAATGGAAATTTTTAAATTCTGTTTAATATACCTCAGGAAAGAAAGAAGAAAAGATTTATAAAATATATCTTCCTTAGACAATACAAATAAAAAAAATAATAATTGATAAAATGGACTGAAATAATTCTCAAATTTCTCGACCTTGTTTTTTCAGTCTAATGTGAATATTTTATGTCTTAAACACTTGGTTTTTGATTAAAATAAAATTAAATTATGCAGTTTTTATAGCGCATCCACCCTGCTTCGTGAATTCAAATTCTGTATCCAGTTTCAGATTTAGTGGCTGTATTTCAAACTCATTGTATGGATTGTGCTGATGCTTATAATTTTAGGAGAGCATGACTTGTTCAACTGAAGTCATAAAAATTTCGCCATAAATTCGATCACTCGCCAAATCACAGCGTTCATTTCATGCTTCGATGGCAGAATTGATGGTGCGTCTCTACGCATGTATTTATATTTTTTTCTTATCAGGATTTTCCAATGGAACGAAAAGTATGTTTGCCCCGACAGATACAAAAATAAAGCCTCTGAAGACGTGAAAAAATACGTGACCTATTATGTTTAGAGGGTAATGACTTTACGAATTCTAAGAGCATAACATAAAAAGCAAATTTATTCTTGAGGGAGGGGTATAATTCGCATTAATTTGAATTGAATTTTATATGAAACACGTGTAACTTAAAGGAGGGGGAGGAAAAAATTATTTTACCTTACAAATAAGCTCCTTGCGGTAAAATAATTGATGAGTTCTAAATTTGATAAGCGAAAGAAATTAATCAGTATCTTAATTAAACATAAATAACCTTGATTTTGTTCTTAAAATTGATTAGTGTGTTGCCTTATTGAAATAAGTCTAATTTGAAATACCTTATTGTTACTGAAAACTCTATATAAACCCACCCGTCTGATTAAACTAAGATAAAGCATTTCGGATAGCGTTTATTCTCAGATAACCCGTGGTAATTATTCCGTCATTTAGAAATGGAACAAAGTTCATTCTTAAGCAACAATGTATATTACATTATGGTTATACGTCTGTATCATGATGCATCTTTAATTCTGTTTAATTAAAAAAAAAAAAATCTGATGTGGTCACCACATGACTTCCTTGTACGGCCATTAAATTATTAATGCATTTCATTCAAACTTATTACCCCGAATTTCATTAGAGATATATTTCGCATTCAATCAATTCAGCTCTCACTTCGCGGCAAGGGGAAAATACGTAAAAACGCAAAACATCTTCATTAAAAATTGCAAAATATAGAAAAACCCAAAGCACCAAATATTGTTATAAACAATTAATAATTTTTAGAATTGAAATTAGAATTTAAATTAATTAACATTAGGCAGAGAGAAAGATTTTTCGGTGCACAAAACTTTTGACCCCACTTGGCAAAAAGACACGGAAGTTAGTGCTGAAATTGACTTAATTCACTATGCTACAAAGTTTCAAATGTAAACAAACAGCGGCGTCGTTAGGCTTAGTGGAACTTAAACAACTTTTCAATTGTTGACAATTCTACAACTATTGCATGTAGATGAACTAAAGGCATAAAAACCTTAACCGGAACATAAACACAGTATAATTCAATCACTTTTAAAGCAAAAAATTCACAATTTACCAATATATAAGAATAAAAGAAACTTAGCTCTCCGACTGGGTAACAAAGTGAGTGTATATACGCATATATTTATATACCTTTGGTACCATTTTAGCCGATTGCAGCCAAAAAAGAGAGGTGCACATCTACATCTGTTTTTACATCTATTATCTACATCTGTTATAGCAGTCCCATATACAAAATTTTAACGTTCTACGGCCACTCGTTTTTGAGTCATGCGAGATACATACATACGTACAGATGTCACAAAAAAAAATCTGTTTTGAATCCATTTCACAATCCGTTTGGGGGAAAGGAGTCCTTTATTCTGTCCGTACGTACAGATGTAACGCAAAAACATCGTTCAAATGGAATCGAGAACATTCAAAATGGATATTTGCGTTGAAATACGGTAGCCGAAATTTTTGGCGATTACAATATTTCCTTTACTTCGTACAAGGAAGTTGTAAGGTAGATTTTAATTTTATAACAGTTATTTTAATTTCAAAGTGTTTTCCTATCAGCCTCTTACACCACCCTACCAGAACGAGTTTTTAGAATCGCGTTGAATGCAAATGAGTTAGAAGTAGTATTTAAGGAAGGTTCAGTTTACTTCGTGAGAGAGAGCTAAGAATCCTGAGTAGCCCGTGTTTGCCTTCAGGCTAAGTCTTTCTTGAAGTTGTTAGACTCGTCCGTATATTACGTGCCTATTGATATTCGCCGGCTAGTTTAAATTAAGGGCCAGCTACGTCAGATACTTCTGTTAGCTTCAGCTAAGTTAGTTATAGTTCAGTTTTCATTTCTTGTTCTGAGTTTTAACCCAAGTGGAGGCTTTGTTGTTAGCCCGAGAAAGCGTCCAATTGTTATTCTTAGTTGATTGGAATGAAGGATATTTTAACCCTTCTTGAATCTACATCATTAGTTATCTGAACTCACATTTCACTGGGTTCCTGAACGTTCATTTTAGTGCAATAAGAGTGAGGAACCCTACAAAGTAATAAGCGGAATTTCTTTCTCTTCCCATCGCCTTCCTCGTTTCAGCTCTAAATTGGAGCAGATCGCTCACTATGAATTGATTTTTTACTGAGGAAATCTGAATCGAAATTTCTGATTCAAAAAACGCTAGGTTTCTTGTCTCAGAACAGTGATTAGAAAAATTTTATTGAAACATTTCTTTATAGAATTAAAAAATTCACTTTGGATTTTTACCGAATTTTTATATGTTAGAAACGTCTTTGACGGTGCCTTTCCAAAATTTTTGGACCATTATGTTACGTTCCGCTACCATCAATGTATCATCCCTTCGCCTTCGCAGGTATCGGAAACAGCGCTTTGCAGTGGTATAAGATGTTACTGAGTAATAGATAAAAACATTTTGTTGGCATAAGTCATCATTCTGCGTTCGAATTTCGAGCAGTATGCGTCGCTAAATTGACGCGGAGCTCGCCGACGTGCATTTTATCAGTGAGCTAAAATGGAGCAGCTGCTCGAAGTAGCTGCAGAAAACGATAGAGTATATCCTTTGAGTAGCTGCTCCGTTTCAGCATACTGTGCTAATCTGATGATCAATATGTTGATTTTGAAAAAATGCGTTAAAAGACGAATGTAAATTTGATAATTCTAGTGGAATTCTAATTATAGTGGTGGTGGAATAATGTGGAATGATTCTAACCAATAAATTTTCTAGTGGAAATAATTCAGTATAATCCTAAAAGATTTATAGATTTGTGAGATCAGTTTCTTAGTACAGAAACTGTTAAACGAATTTACGAAAACGGGAGAGGGGAGTGATAAAGAAGTATATATTTGCATCAATTTATTTAGGTGTTTTATTTTAAAAGAAAGCAAAACCACTGGTAATCTCTTCTTAGCAGTCTTTCAAAGATTCTAAGAATTCAAGGTAAAATATTACTGACAGAAATAAGGATAGAGTTAAAATGATTCATTTCAAATAGAAAGAGCTTACGCAAGAAAGTCGTTAATTTGTACATCATTAACACCAGCCAGCTCGGCTGTACCAGAACTGTCAGTACCGAATAACTTCGAATTTATTATTTTTTAATTGGGATATTGTTGCGTACAGTTAAGCATTGTTTAATATAGAAAACAAGTATAATTTCATTGTTAGAAATTTCTTTCTTTTGCTTCGGAAAAAAATCCTCCAATATCATAAAATGAACAATTATAATGGAATCGTTGTTCTTATGAGAAATAGACAAGGAAGCCTTTTGGCACCCGAAGATAGCCTTTTGGCACCCGAGACGGTCCCTGAATTTGCCGCCCCTCTTGATATACAAACAAATAAGCACAAAAAAGCTTTAATTCTAACAGTTTAAAATTATATAATTTTGCTTCTTTTTTTGTTCGCAAAATTATCTATACATTGTAAAGGTCTTTGATTGCTCTTTCTGTTATGCAGACAGTAGAGAAGGATTTCTTAAATGCGAAAATTTACTTTTGTTGTTTTTAAATCCTTCTTAAATAATTTTTATTTCAAAATCCCCTTCTACTTACGTAAACTTAAACGTACACTTAAATGTAAGTATTGCTTCAACTAGCAACACGTATAGGCAATTGACGAGAATATTCGCACCTTCCAGGTTCCTGTTTTGATTTCTCCTGCAATAACGAAAATAAAACTCTGAAATACTTCTTTCTTAAGGAGGAATTCTTCCTTCCATAATAAGAGATAATAAGAAAGAATTCCTAAGGAATTCCATAATAAGAAAGAACTCCTAAGGAAGAATAATCATAATTATTCTTCCTTAGGAATTCTTTATTATTATGAACATCACCGTGATCATAATGTAGTTTATATTCGTAATTTGCATTCAAAAGTTTCGATGTAATAAAAAACGCATATAGCTGTTAAAATTGCATATTGATTTTTTTTGGTACTTTATCTTGAGTAAAAACTCTTTCCTTCTCGATTTAATTCCGTATGGCAATTTAGAGTCTAATTATTCTTCACCTGTCTCGATATTCTACCTCACTAGCCTCTATAAAATACTATTTCATGCACAAAAAAAAAAAAAATGCCCCCTCTAAAAATGTGCCGCCCGGGACGGACAGCTCTTCTCGACCCCTCTAGCTACGCCACTAGCCTTGTTACTTTCAAGATTATAATGTACAAGTTGATATTTCGTATAAATACTAGAGGTTAGAAGTTTTTTCATAATTTCCTGTGAGCGCGATGTTGCCAGATTGCCTTGAAATAATGATTCAAACTTTATAGTGGTCAGGAAAGGAAGAGCACAATCAAGTAAAAAATCTGATGTGGACACCATATGACTTCCTTGTACGGCCTATTAAATTATACACGTTTTGCTGCACTCGATTTAAACTTATTTCCTCGAATTATTCTAACTTAATTAACCTATCCCTCAAAGCAAATTGAAAGTGACCTCAAAAATTGCCAATTTGAAATTAAATATCCTGATCAATTTTTGTCGTATGGGAGTCAAACTTCTTGTATTTTTAATTTTTCATAACGAGTATAAAACTTTCCTAAATGCAAGTATAGGAACCATCAGAAAAGTTTGATTTCGTTATTTGTCCCAATTTATTTGTGTATTTATTTATTTTTAATACTTATTTATTTATAATAATTAATAATAATATTTTTATTTATATATACAAGGGTGGATTAAAAAAAAGATAACAAGGGTAATAAAATTTTTTTAACAATGGACAGAAAATACGAAAGGGAATTAAGAGGCTTACTTGCCTATCATTTTTCCACATAATCATCAAATCTTTTTAGGTGTTTATCTGAACGCAGGACCAACTTGTTTAATCCTGCTTTGTAGCAATCTCGCCCTTTGAGCCAATTCTCAGTGGTTGTTTTCACATCACAGTTTGAAGAGAACCTCATTCCGGATAACTATCCTTTAAATCTTTAAAAAAGAAAATAGTCACTGAGTGCTAAAACCTGAGCTATATTGGGGGCGGGACGGTACTCACTTCAACTTTTGCAGCAGTTCTTGAAGAAAAATATGGGGGCGGGCATTGCCATGCAAGAGGATGACACCATCTTTCAACATGCCAGGGCACTTGCGTTGGATGGCTTCACGTAATCTTGTCTAAATGGCACAGTGACGATCAGCAGTAACCGTATGGCCACCCTTCAGGTACTCGATGAGGACAACCAATCACGGCTCCAAGCGAGATCACTTTTCTAAAGTCTTGGCATTTCAGTCGCTCTGACGCGTCTGCACATTTACTCTACCTACCTCACAACCGCTGCTAGACAACTAGTGTCATCTGCCTACACTCTGGGGATAAAGTATTCCCTCCATAATAATTACTTTTCAAATACTTGTGTTTGTAATCTCTTTTTTTCGGATCTGTCTACGTATATATACACACACATCTACCTTCTGGTACCTGCCAATTGCAATAAAAAAGGGAGGTGCACAACTAGATGTTATAGCAGCCCCACATACAAACTTCAAACGTTCTACGTGTAATCGTTTTTGAGTTGTGCAAGATATATATGTACATACATACGGACGTCACGGGAAGTCCATTTTGAATCCATTTTTCCACATGCAGACATCACGCGAAAAATTAGTCAAAAGTTATATTTCCGTTGAAATCTGACAACCAAAATATTTCGCGATTGTAGTACTTCCATTACTTCATACAAGGAAGTAAAAATGTAAAGATTTTGTTTCCATCTTAATAGAAATTGAAAGAACTGAGTTAACAGAAGAGTATTCCGAACTACAGCATCTGGTAATTATATTTCTAGTTAATTAGTAGCTGATATTTTTGTTTTTCATGTAACTCAAATATATTTAAAATTAGGAAGAGTAGCAGCGATACACCCATAAGTTGCACATGAAGAAAATCCTGCAAAACTCACTCAGCTAGACACTTCAGTCAACGAAAAGGGAACTGGAGCCGAACTACCGTTGTTTGGTCGTTCAAACCCCTAGTTAATTTAAAGAAGAAAGATCCGAGTCCGGTCTGCGTACATAATTTCTCCAAGATTGATGATAATCTCTTCTTGTGATTTATTAAATTGTGTCGTGTGGATGAACTTGGATTTAAGATGCAGTTTACCAAGTTAAAAAAAAGGGGTGAGGATTAGTCTGAAGGGGAAAAAAACGGAGTCTAACTTTTATTAGACTCTTACGAAAACGTATCGAAAATTTCTTTAAAATAAATGCCACTCATAAAGTAAAATTTTGAATAATTTTAAAGCTAATAAGTTTAATTATATTTGTTATTTGCTAATGCAGCTTAGAAGTTACTCGTAAGTTCTGAAAGGTCATTCTGATAGAAAGTTATAATGCCGAAATTTAGAACAAATTATATTTTTATAAGTGTTTAGTGACATTAGTTTTCTTTTTTATTCAAAGGAGTGCGAATGATATTGGATTATGGAATTTCTTTGGATTATGAAAATTTTGTTGTTTACGCAAAAATGAGCGTGAACTGTATAATGATAATTAATAATATTAAATTTAATTTAGGCCCATAAAGTATGGTGACATGTCCAAGAATTAAAGCGCTGACTGCTGTTCTTGATTTCAAGCCAATTTTTAAACAGGAATCCATATTTTTATCTTTTAACAAAAAATGCGTAGCAGACACAATTATTCATCACCTAACTACTAGCTCTGAAGTGTTACAAATCCGAATATACAAACAAAATTTGCTTTTAAGAAAATTAAACTTATAAACTGAAATCAGTCTTTTATTGCAGATTAATGATCAGTATGAAATGCTGAAACGAAACACATGTGAAACTAAGCGAAGTTTAATTTTATAACCTTTCCTGGGGGATCTCTTAATCTGTTTAAAGCCAAAAAAAAAGGGGGTGAGGAGAAATGCGAAGTTAGTGGATATTTTAAAAATCTGTAACATGAAGAGAGATGCTTGCATGAATTTTTAAAGTTTAAAATAATTACACTTATTTTAAAAATTTGACCAAAAGAATGTCAAGAGGGGAAAGATTGATATTTTTAAAATTTGACTATAAAATAACATTTAGGAGGTTAAGTAATTGAAGTTCACATTGTTCGCTTAATTCGAAAAGCGGTCTTTTATACATTTTTCTGTTGAATGATATAACTGAAACCAAAAGAGGATAACATGCAACAAAAAGTGACTAATCAGAACTTCCCCTTTCACTTTTAAAATATTCTTTTAATTGGCGATTGATCAAATTAATTTCCTAGCATTAAATTTTCAAGGTAACGAGGAGAAACGAGAAGTTGTGGTATCCCTAAAAATTATGAAGGTGATATTTTCTATGACCCTAAGTGTCGTAGATTAAAAAAATGGTAGTCTTCTTCTCCCCCTCCTCCAATTCAAATTTTCAGGCTGCCTAGGATTTACACTTATATTCTCTTAGTTCTTATTCCAGGTTTTACAGCTAAGAGCAAACCCGTTGAGCTTTATGTGAAATCTTTGCTAATCAGTCGAACTGAGATCAAAACTGAAATATTTTCTCTGGTTTTATGCCCAAATTTAAAAATTCTTTGTGATTGAGAAAATGTTTTCAGAATTTTTATGTATTAAAAGCTTTTTAAAATTGCTATAGTTTCCTTGGTAATTCGACGATGTGGGGGGTGGCAGGATTCCCCTCCCCCGGCTACGCGCCTGTCTAAGAATCATTTCTAAGAACATGAAAAAACATTTTGACATTAAATATGTCGACCCAAGGAATTCTATTCTTTCCTTTGTGTTCCTTCCTTCTAAAATATTCACTTCCACGGAAGTGGATAATCTGGATCCTTGATAGTATTTTGGAAAAAATCGTACCTCGAAATTCATCGTATATACTTTTTGTGTCTGGTTTTAATTAAGAATCTATTCCATTTATTTCATTTAATTAAGGCGAAGATTATAAATATCGCTATATTTATTATCCTCACAAAAGCAGAGGCATCACGTGTTTTGTTAGAACCAGAGGAAAACTTAGTCTTCATCCTCATTTGTATTTCGTCTCACTTTCCAGATCAAAAGCCGATCATGTACAATGGATCACATTTGTTTTAGGACATTTGTGCTTTTCAAATGTATTACTTAGATCTTCTATTTTAATCCATGTTTTTTCAAATGTATTGTTTTTTCGCCTCTGTTTTAAACCTTACTAGTTACAGCACTAATATCATCAAAATATTCCTTGTAATAAAATAATTTATTCAAAACGTATTAGTCCGTAAGTCACATAATAATTCGGACACACTGGAAAATTTTGAAGAGATATTTTGATAGGCGAAGTCAGCGAATTCTCTAGGATTACCTAAACAGTACATCAGCGAATCATAAACACTTCACCAGCAAATATATTTGCGAATGTATTCCCCCGAAAAATGATTACTCTTCGAGCAAAAATTCGAAACTGTTCATATTTATTTTTTGATAAGTACGAATAAGTGAAAATTAAATCTGTATATTTAAAGAGATTTATATCACTTTGTAAATTCATTAGCTCCAACTATAGATTTTGTGACGAATTATTATACTATACTACAGAATTCGTGTTCGTCTTTAATAATGATGATAATGTAAACTCGTATTTGATTTAATTAAAATTCTCGAAATTTTTGCAACAAATGCATGATTGAAATATATTCGCGGGCAGAATAAAATTGCTTCGGAGGTCGTCAGTTTACAGGCCATTAGTATGTACAATTTTTGAACTCCACATGTGTTCAACGTCGCAGAGAACGCGCATCTGTTGGTGATTACAATCGTCAGTCATGCATTCTTACTTTTGTCGTGTATCACTTTCCAAATAAAGCATGGATGTTTATAACGCTCAAAAGTATCACATAGAATATTTTCATTTCGGACGATAACGTATATCACTTATAATACTTATATTAAAAAGCTGTGCCAGAAGTTTAAAAACCCTCTAATCAGGCTCTAAAATCTTAATACTTTCAATTTTCTGTTGTTATCGTTTTATCTTGTTTACCCGATTGCGAGTACTGTAGATTAGATTAAAACGAAATGTTGACATTAGCATTCCTTGATAATGACTCTTCCGTTGGATTTGGCGAAAAGCATACCTTTAAACGGAAGTGATTATTCCATTGAAATGTTTAGGAGTTTAGTAAACCTTCTATGGCAACATAACATGTCACATGATGATCATCTGTTTTGCGATAGTGGGATAACGGAGTACTGATTATACAACTACCGATTCTATGTAAAAGCGGACACATTTAGATATTTTTTACTCAGTTAGCTGGACATACTACGTTTTACTAGATCTCAACAGCCGAATTTATTTTGAAATGAGAGGTGTATTACTTGTGCTTGGTGCACTTCTTTGTGGTATGTGAAAACTTATTTTTCAGTTTACCGATCGAAACTGTGTTTATTTTTAGAAAATGTCTTCTCTTCTTAATACACTTAAATTTTACAATTGTCTCACCCCGCTGTTTTATTGTATTGTTGTAGTCGAATGAAAAATTGAAAACAAGTCATGATTTTACTTTGTCTTAAAAAGTGAAAGCAAGGAAACTGTGTCGTAAAAAGTGAAAGTGGGGAAAGTGTTTGTTTTTATTGTACTGTGAATATTCAGTTTATAAATTTGTCATGATTTTTGCCTCATCTGATGTAAACAAATCCGAAATTTCGCTAAGTGCCGGTTACGGAAACATCCCCTTTACTTCTTTGATCATTAAAATATGATTGAATATTTAAACTGATATTGTAATGTTCATTTTGTTTGTAATTTTTAATTTCCTGATTTTTGAAGGCCATTTGTTAACACGCGCTTAAAGTATAATACGTAAACAAAGATTTTTGGGAATGGAGGAAATAGTGGAAAGAAATTCTTTTTAAAGACGCATTTAAGTATAGGTAGTTGGTGTATGTAAAAGAAAAATCGTGCATAATATGATTTGTATTTCTAACCATTTAAATCCTGATTTGAAGGTGAATGCTAAATATTGAGCTGCTGAAACAAAGTTTGTTGAATTATATTTTTGCATATGTAGCTGTTTATTGAAATCAAAGTAGACTTATAGTGGCATCTGAAGCTTATGTCAATACGAGTTATTAAAAGTGACTTAAAGAATTCACCAAATTTTCGTATTATTTTGGCATGTTAGGATTTTTAAACCAACAAAACTCATTTGCTTTTTAATTTAATTATGAATATGAAACAAAATATGTACACTATGCTGAAATAATAAGCAAATGAAGGGATAATTAAAGCAAATAATGAATAAAGTGAAAAAAGTATTCATGTGATCAATTTCTTAATTCATTCTGATAGTGATTTAATATATGTATTGGTTATTTTGGTGCCATTGTTTCAGATTTTTCTGGTATTATAATTTGAAGTTTGGTTTTGGAAGAATATGTGTTTTTGCAATTTTCTCATTTTGTTAGCTTTCTGTATAGGATTTACATATAACCCCACAAGTATCTGTCTGGTTAAATATGTATTTAAATTATTGAGACAGTGATTATTTACCCAACTTTATGATAATATTGATGATAGCAAGGTACTAAAATTCAAGGTTCAAAATGTGCTGCCCCCCCTTTTTTATTCTTTTGGCCATCAATTGTTGCAAGTATAAAATTATGAAATAATATAGTTCAAAAGACTTAAAAAAATAGTTCTGTAAAAAGTAAAGTTTTTTTAATTTTCTTAGTTCCTCACGAAAGTAAATTTTTCTTTTTAATTTTTTAATCTACATTGTTCTATACATAAATAAAAAGTAACAAAACAAAACGAAATTCATTCTAAATGGGTGGCATAAAATTACGGTGAAAATGCGCTTTAGCCCACTGCTTGGCGATGTTTTGAAAATCGCCAATTCGGCGCGTTTCTGCGAAACGTCTTTGCAATTGCAACCTTCCCGACACGCTCCGCGAAAACCTATTGTAAACAAAACATAGAATTCTAAAGCATAAATTAGTATGGAAACTGTTGCCCCAAAAAGATAATAAAATAATATGCAAAACGAACATTATGATCATTAAAATAATGGTCAGTTAGGTTTAAATTAATTATTTACATTTTATGTTGTAATACTTACACATTTTATGCCGTTACATAACCTTCCCGACACGCTACGTCACCAAAATGGCATCGAAGAAAGAAGGAATTTTTTTTAAAAGGGCATTAAAATTACAAACGATACCATGTACACACTATTCCGTTTTAACTTTAAAAAAATCTACGAATTGCACAATGTAGGCCACGTACACAAATGAACAAAATAAGCTAAAATAACGAAAATAAATTACGAGAAAATGCCATGTGCACAGCGTTCTTTACAAGTGCACAGTGTTCCTTTTAAACTTAAAAAAAACTTCAGCGAATTGCACAATGTAGGCAACGTGCACAAATGAACAAAATAAGCTAAAATAACGAAAATAAATTACAAGAAAATGCCATGTGCTCAGCGTTCCTTTTAAACTTAAAAAAAACTTCAGCGAATTGCACAATGTAGGTAACGTACAAACAGCCAGCCATGTTGGCGGATGTACGGAGTTACTCATGTTGGCGTGTTTATTGCTCATTCAAAAACAACCGCCGCCAAGCAGTGGGCGAAAGCGCATTTCAACCAAAATTACAAATATCATTCAATATTTCAGAAAAAAATTCAGTTTTGAATATAACAGACACCACATAAATTTTATCAAATATGACTGACAAAATGGTTATGAGCATTGCCCAACTGATGTTTATTTCTACATTTAGCACTGCCCTACAATCGCTCCATAGTTTGGGTATGGTATCCAGTTTCATGGTCTACAAAATTATAACCGTAATTCCAGTAAAATGTCCATACCTAGCATTTCTTTATTCCTCTTTCTTATATCCTTCTAGCGGTCTGAAAATATAATGCTGCTATGTGTGATGTTTTCCTGAATAGTAG
Organism: Stegodyphus mimosarum; assembly: GCA_000611955.2. NCBI lineage: Eukaryota > Metazoa > Arthropoda > Arachnida > Araneae > Eresidae > Stegodyphus > Stegodyphus mimosarum. The sequence goes on along the minus strand of KK119962.1, from coordinate 66,553 downwards.
TCATTAATGTTGTAGCACAAAGATCAGGAATGGCGATCAGAATATATTCTTTGCTTTCCCGGCATAAACCCCTGAATACCCATTGTCTCTTAAGACAAGTCCATGGACAAATATTTTCTTTGTATGTTCAATCATAGGTTGGCAAGTATGTATGAGGTATGCTAGTTACGACAACCATGTTAAAATATACAGAAACACACACATATACATTTCAGTATTACTTTCATGCAACAAAATAAACACAATTTCAAGAAGTGGATACTACAAGATTCGATAAAGTCTTTTAGAATTTTATGAAATACTTCACAGTAATCAGCACAAAACAACAGAATGCAAATGGCAAAGTAACCTTCTTTTTTGTATATTTCCAATTATTTCCTGCACTGACATGCAAAATCAAAATACACAATGAAAATCTCACAGGCAAAGCTTCAACTGCAAACCCATTGCTTAAAATTTTAATTTGGAAATGAACCATAAATTACAACATAAAAATTTGTTTTATATTTGAGACAGAAAGTATGGCACGAGTATAAATAAAGCATAGCCTGTTACGCACAAAATTGTGAAAATAAATTGTGGGAAGTATTAATCGGGCATTTCCAGGTTATCTCATCCCACTCTCTAGCTGCAATTGCGTAGTTGCTAATGGCGAGCTGGCTACTCTTATTGACGCCTTGCTCATATAAACTAAAACTAAATAATTAAAAGTTAAATTAAATCTGACCATATCCCCTATGTAACTATGAACTCCCCTTCCCCCAGGGATTTTCTTCTGTGGTTGAAGACTCTTGCTTTAAACTGTGCACAGCAATTTTTTAAGCACAGCTCTATAAAAAAGTTTACATAGTTCCTTTTCAAAAGGAATTATTTGTCTTGTAATAACAAATGTAGAATACATGTAGCTATAATCTTTGTTCTCAATATGTGGGTGTCATTTATTCATATTTGCAACATTAAATCCTACATAAAATTTAATTAAATGCCATTTAATGATTTGAGATGCATTTCTAATTGATTGTCTTCTAATAGCAGATATAGAATACATGTAGCGACAATGCTTTCTTCTCAATATGTGGGAGTCATGTATTCATATTTGCAATCTCAAATCCCACATAAAATTTAATTAAATGCCATTTAATGATTTGAGATGCATTTCTAATACATTTGCCATTTGTAAAATGCAAAATGATCAGTTTCTTAGTTTTAGCCATGTTTGCCAAAGTGTGCTTTATTTAGAGTGTTAATTATCGGGCCTCTAAACAATGATTCTATCTTATCAGCCTCAGTATGAACTTAGCAACAATGTGATACATTTTCAAATTAAATGTGATGATTGCTTTGACATTCCAGATGACATCCTGACAACGTCAGCAATTTCCTTCATGGTTTATCACCAGTTTTGATACCCAAAGCATCAGATTCTTTGACTTTCACCCTGATTCCTCATTGTCCTGTAGTTTTATTTATATAAATTATTATCAACATTTACACTTTGGCCCAATTTGAACTCTTGTATTAAACCTGCAAATGATGTGGTTGCCAGAACATGGTTAATGATAAGTACTGATGTAGATTATATAGTACAGTGTTGCATATTCATTCGTTCATAATCAACAAAAAATATTTAAAAAATTCTGCAGAGCTTCGGTCTGATTTAAATTTTCACAAGTAATAAAGTCAGAGTTCCTACAGATTATTAATTTCATTATATTTAATTTCTAGTATGAGCATTGAATTCTAGTGCATAGTATTTAAAAGAAAATGTATATTGCATACTAAATAAGAACAAGCTATTAAAAGATGAAAAAGTGAAGGCAAAGTTTGTTCTCTGATCAATTGATATTATCTGTAAGAAAGGCAAGCTTTTCTTACAGATAATATCATGTAATAATTTCTTACAGATAATGTAATATAAGAAACATGAAAATCGCTAGAGTTAAAAGCCAGATACCTATATCACATGTGTGCAGATCATGCTACACAGGTGTTGTCCATTCATCATATGAGTAGTTAAATGTTTTAAAAATTTTATGCCAGTATATTGCAAAGTTAAAAACCTGTTCTTTTTTAGATAATTTTAGTTTTTTTTAATACTGAAAAGACACTTTTATATAAATAATTAAAATTTTTTTCTTCCCATAATAGCATCTGCAGTTTCAGCCTTCCCCAAACCTAGGAAGGAAGTTCCTCCGCAATGTGCTGATCCCACATTTGCTTGTCAAGATCTGGAAAATGCTAGATTGTGTGATGTTGTAAAATCATGTGTGCATGATATTTGGTCTACTATGAGTGCCCCTGATGATAACGTAAGTTAAAAAACAAAACTTTTTTTAAATGTATTCTGGGAAAAGACTAAATTTTTTTCCTTTTATTTGTTATTATGTAAATATAGTACATCAGTTATTAAAGTCATCTCAGAACTCAATTGTGATATCTTGCAATGAAGAAAACAGAAAAGGCTCAGAACTATTCTTAGACAGTAATACTACTTTTTGTAACAAATCGTATCTTTTAACTTAGCCCTGTGTCAAAGTGCTTGATGTTTACCAAAACTCAAATAGCATTCAAAGCAGCCAGTGGATGGAAGACTGACCACCTGCCATTTATTTCTGTGCTTATTTGCACTTTCTGCTATTTTTTTAATGGACTTACTGATATACCTTGCATCAGACCTTAAACTTGCATCCATGATCCATTCATTAACTACTTGATTTAAGTTGTTGTAATTTATCTTACATTTAAACCATTCTTTTCCCACTTTTTATCATTTGGTTTATCCTTCAAAATTTGTCTAGCAGTGCAAAGAGTAAGGCTCCATCCCTTGGCTAATCATTTGCCTTAAATATCTCGCACTTGCAGACAACTGTTAAGGTCACTTTTTTTATGTTTACCTGTGACCTCAGCTCCAATTCAACTGTATCCCGTTCATTTGCCTGCTTAACGTTAATTATGACAGACCTTCCTTGAGCCAGCTGTATCTTAATCACTGTATATCATCTCATGAAATGCTATCATATTTCATTATTACTTATCATCAACACTTCTTCATCAGTGCCATGTCTAAAAGATATTGCTACAGAACTATTATTCTTGCTATCAACTATTTGAAAATCTTTGTATTGCTACTGTGGATTAGGGCAAAGCCCAAAAGTACCCTTAACTGAATGATGGTTCAATTGACAGTTCAGTATTAAAGTAGTATTTAAAAGCATATGAAATTTTGACTATTTTTTAATAACAAGTCATTTCAAAATAAAAGTTTAATTTGGACTTGAGGTTTATTTTGGCTTGACTATAAATCAGATAGGCAAAAAAAAAAAAAATAAAAAAAAAAAAAAAAAAAACTGGGTACTTATTCGTTATATTTTTGAATACTGTTGAAATTTTTGCGGAATACTACTGAAATTTTACAGTAAGTAAATTATTTTATGAGTTCTCCGTCCCCTTATTTTTATTCTGTAATCGCTAAAAAGAATATATATATACACTCACTTCCAAAAGTTAAGCACAAAGATGTAAAATGCAAAAAAATCAACAAATACTGCTTTGATTGACACAAAATGTGGCAGGAAAGTAGCACATATATTTATGCATAAAACAAAAGCAATAATTATATACAGACATGAAAACAGTATTAAATTATTGTAAGTTTCAGATAATGACATAGTGGACACGTTCACGGAATTATGTATAAAGTGAAAATAAACAGCATAAAATGAAAAAAAGGACATTAATAGGATATGTGATCCCCCCTCATCTGTATCGGTCACAGGGTGTAAAGTTTACACCCTGTGACCATGCTTTCAATTAGGTGGTCAACCACCGCAGAATTAAGCAATCGCTATTCTTCTTGTAGAGCAGTTTTCCAGCTCAATAAGAGTGGCTGGAGGTGGGAAATATGAAGATACAACACGGCTGAGAGCATCCTAATGATTTTCAATTGGATTAAGTTCGGGCGAATATGCTGGCCACGCCATACGCGCAATCCCTTCACTCTCCAGGTAGTCATTGACAATGTCAGCTCTATGGGGATGTGCATTATCGTCCATTAAAACAAAAGTAGGGCCAACTGCTGCAGCGTACAATCTCACAATGGGTTCTAGGACTTCATCACGATACTGGACAGCCGTCAAAGAACCCCGCTTAAAGATGTGCAAGTCAGTGCGGTATCCTAATGAAATCCCTGCCCACACCATAATGCGTGACATTCGGTGATGTTTTGGGACTGATTGCATGTTCGTTGTTCATGCCATATCCTTATACGTTTGTCATCTGGCTCCAAATCTTGACTCATCAGTAAACATGACATTGCCCCAGTCAGACACATTCCAATTGACATGTTCCCAGCACCACTGTAATAGTGCCCCTCTTGATTGGACGATAGAGAAACACAAACTCGAGGTACCCGAACGTACAGTCCACTCATTTGTAATCTTCGGCGTACAGTAGCTACGGATATCGCCTAACCAATGGACGCTGTAACCATAGACGTCACACGTGTGGAGGTCGCTCTGTGATTCCGCTTGGCTACAATAGCAATATATCGGATCTTCTGCGGGGGTTATAACACTTGGGCGACCAGCTATGGGCCTTCAGAAAACTGTCTGTGTGGTTTGGAATTTTTTCCATAAACGTGAAATTACAGAATGATGAACGCCAAAGAAAAGAGCAACATCTGTGATCGACTGTCCTGCGTCAATGCGCCTCACAGCACGCCAGCGATCAGAATCTTCCCATTCGCCTTCTGGAAATCATAGAAACATGTACGCCTTGATGGCAAATTGTATGAAAGTTTTAAACACCTTCTATCAGCACTTACAATCAACTTCTGCAACCCTTCACAAAACTGGCTTCTTATAAGACTGCCTGTTTTGCATATTTCTTGACATGAAAGCATGATTGGCTGTGTTACCTAACATATTTGCATACTTCCATCTATCTCTGCAGCGAATTGCATCCTCTTCAATTCTGATTGGTTTCCGGAAATTAGCATTTTCCTCTCTGTGCTTAACTTTTGGAAGTGAGTGTATATGTATAAATTTTAATTTCACCTATTTTAATTAGCTATTGTTATTATTTTTTTTTTTTTTTGAAAAATAATAATAGCATTTTTTCCAGTTTTTATTCATATTTAATTAAGATCTGAATTCAGTTAGTGCAATTGTGTCAATGTAAACAGACTATATGTGAAAAGTTTTCATGCATTATATAACATTATGGAAATATATGCTGTCTTTGATAAGAGGAAAATGTAAGTGAACCTCTGTACTGCCTGATGTGTACTTTTTAATAACTTTCAGATGAAGAATATTTGGTACTTTCGTATTAGTGTTAATAGATGTCGCTACATTTTTGGAATGCACCAAACTCTGCAAAACTTGAATGTAATACAGTTGTTCATGCAGCCATGTGACTTCTTCAGCATTAAGAGTTCCGCTATTTTCATACAGTCTGTTTTTATCATTTTTGTGTATTTCAGCGGTTTTGTAGACAGAGCATGATTTTTTAAAAACTCAAGTTTTAAAGCATGTGCTTGTGGCTTTTGTCTGCAGTTTAAGAAATTTCTGCAGAAGTACATTTTTTTTTTTTTTTTTGCTGTAAAATTGCTAAAGGAAAACTGCTTTAAATCTATTTTTAGCCATTGCCATGGAATTTTCATTAAGTAAAAAAAACAAAAAATAAAGTTGTAAGCAGGTTTATTGATTGATTTTAAGGATAAATACCTAATTCGAATGCAAAATATATGTGTTGTAATAAATAATAATTTGCAATTATAAGGCAGAAAAAACTGCTGAAATGCACCCAGGTGGTTGTGCTCATATGTAAGTATTGAATTTTTTTATTAATTTCTTTATAAAATAACTGCTTAAGCAATTTTTAAATTAGTAATTTCAAATTTTTTTGAATAGAAATTATTTAAAAATAGGAAGAATTTTAAGCATAATAAAATACTTTAAATGATAGTGCAATCTATGTAATCCAATCAGATTTCATGAATCTTTTCATGCCTAAAAAAAGTAATTTTTTATAAGACATTTTCGTACTTATGTTATTCCATTAACTGTGAAACTGTCACCAGTTATTCTCACTAAGCTACCTTTTGTTTTTATGAATAAGGATATAAACTTAATTACTATTGCTGCATTTTTTGGTTTCATTTTGAGAAAAATGATTAAAATTTGGGCCTTGCCTTCTACAGAAAACAAGAATGGATTATTTTCAAAGTTATGAACCCTGTCATTAGAAAAAATGATATGGTTAGCTGAATATGGCTAACAAAACAATGTTAGATTGGAACAATTACCTGTAGAAAGTTTATACATTCTAAACAGACCGTTTAGTAAAATTGGAGGGTCTAATAAAATAGTAAGAATGAACAAAAGCCTATTGATGAAGCACAGAAACAAAGTGTGTTGAATATTCATCATTTATGAAGTAAAGAGACACGAGTTCCTTTAGAATTCCACAAGAGTAGTTGGTTCAGGATAATTCATAAGTACCAACATTTTTAAAGGTTGGTCATCCACGCCTTCCACTGAAAAGTTACAGACTTGTTGGAGAATTTGGAGGGGATTTAATAACTAATTGTTGACTAATTTTTCACCAAGCTGATGCATGAAAGGCAAGAGCCATTTTCAAAATGGTGATGTACTAAGTTTTCCATGAGCAGTCAATCTGTGAAATTGAAAATGCAAGAAACGTAAATAATAAAACACTGTTTTTTTTTTTGGGAGAGGGATGGGCATTGCCCATGAACACATAATCTGCTTTTCTTCAAAAAACATCAAAGAATTGCACAAACTCAGTATTGTACAACATCAGCTTTGCAGACTGGCCAAAACAGACATGTGCCTGGGTTGCCACATAAGTGCTTTTTAGTGACATTGTTGGTTGCCGCATAACTATTTTAGTGACATACTGCTTTGGCTAGTGCTTCATAACTTTTCAATGAAATTGCAGATACAAAAAGTACTGTGAATTGTTATGTAAAAGAATTACAATTGTTACCTCTCACGGATAACAGCGATAACAGCAAGAATTCTTTACTCTTTACTTCTTTACATTCTCTCTGTCTTTTTTTTTTTTTTTTTTTTTTTTTTTTTTCTTTTTAGCAATTTATATGTATAAACCAAATAATTGTAAACCACTTAAATCCTTATTTGACATATTTAAACTTAATAAATTTATCCAATGAAGTATTTCTTTCAGATAGTTAATTAGAAAATCTTAATTTAATTATTGACTGATCCTAATTCAGCAAACTGTCCAAAATTTTCAAATTCTTCAAATGAGTTTTTCTGAAAGTCAGTCAGTTTAGAAGTCGTTTTTAATTACTTAAGAGTCCTGTTCATATACAAGCTGGAACTATTCTTTCTTCAGGTGCTTTAGATAGAAAAATTATTATATCTCCAAATTGTTCTAGAATGATGAATAAATTTAATAATTTGAAATGAAATTTTAAAAGCTTTTAGTCAGATGAATATTGAAAGGTATGAAAACATAAACGACAACAAAACTTCATGTTCTTCTTGAAGCAAAGATTTCTGTTTTAAGATTTGTAGAGTGAAATAGTTACTCTTTTGTGATGTCTGATGAATGGGTGCAGTACTTTAACATTCAGTGTGAAGCAATGAGTCTGATATTTAGTGTGTAGAAGATATAAAAAACCAATTTTACAAATGCATTTTTTAAAATAGAAATTGTTTATTTAGTGCTTTTCAAAGAATTGATTAGAGAAAAGGAATAAATTCTGGGATTAAAATTTTTGAAACTAACAACAGATTTCTTTTCTTTCAGTGTATTTCATGCTGTATAAAGGAATAAGAGTTAAAGTAAAAATTTGCTTGAGTAAATAAGCATCATTGATTGTATGAAAAGCATTTAAAAGATTAATTATTACAGCAACTGACTGCATTTTATATTATCAGTATAAAAATACTAATCAGTATTTTCTCCAAATAATTGTAAAAATTTAAATCTTAATAAAATAGTTTAAGTATGATTCATTTTTGACTAAATTTTATTTATCTGTTTAGCATCTGTTTTCATCATTTATATTAAATTAAGAACATATAAGCATATTTAAAAAATTTTAAACCATCAAGATGTAATGTTTTTACGAAGCATGAAACATAAAATGTGTGACTGTATTACATTCTATATGTCAGAGTTTATTTTGATTTAAATGTGTAAGCTTGTTATATTTGTTTATGCAAGTATCATAAATTTTCAAAATATTATAATTATTAAATACAAGCTTTTACTGAAGTCTTTATCAAATATGCAGCCTTTTAGCTTCTCTGTCTTGCTTTGATTCTTGTAACTGTTATTTTTTAACAGGATGAAATCTGTGATATTTGCAAAGAAATGGTAAAAGAAGCCAGGGACCAACTACTTAGCAATATGACGCAGGTAAAATTATATTCATTCTTCCAATTTTTTTCTCAAATATCTATCATATTGTAGGGATAATAAAAGTAAATTGATAAATATTTGTTAATATGTTTCTTCGGTGCATTTCATTTTGTTTAGAAAGCATAGTAAAACCTCAATAATTTTTTCTGGCAGTTTTGGGAGCATCATTATGAGCAGTCAATCACAAAGCATAATATGGATATATAAGGGCATAATATGGATATGATTTATAACATAATATGGATTGATCATGCTATAAGATCCTTAGCTTGTGCTGTAAGAATAAAATATTTAAAATAAAGCCTCTGTTCTCTCCCAAATGCAGTATACAGTCTTAGGTAACAAAATGATTCCTTGTTATTTAAAGTAAAATGTAGTTATAGTAACAGCATGCAGTTGACATCACAGATTATTTAAACATATCGCTAAACACATAAATATATATAAGCTTATGTTAACTGTCTTTCCAAATTAAAATTTGTGCTTTTATGAAGAGCATGATATTCTGTGACTGCTGAACATTTACAGTATTTATAATGGGAAATTTAATTATAAAAACTCTATTCTTTAAACAGTGTTTTAACATTTCATTGCTAATGTAATGACAAAACAATCAGATTTTAATGTCTTGTTAAATTATAGGCACATAGTTGTATAACATCTTTTAAATTACAGTTGTGCTTTTGATTTCATAGTTATTTTTATATTGCTTCCTTCCTTTCTTTCATTTTGTGTGTCTATTCGGTGCTTCAGTTTATCTGTTGGCAAATGTAACAGAAGCTGAAATTAAGAAAAGTGAAGGATAATCAAGTTTCTATCACACTTTGTTTTGTTGTGTCATGGATTATTTGCATATTAATATTTTATATAGGGATTAATTATTAAATAAAAGCATTTCTCATGTGCTTTGATATTTGTTATTCATTTAGGAAGAGATAAAAGAAGTATTTGAAGGAAGCTGTAAATTGATACCGGTCAAGCTTGTTGCTGATGCTGTAAGTTTTATCATATTTTGAAGTAGTTTTTGCATGCCATATTTAGCCTTAATATTTGAGAATTACATGCAGATTCTATTTTTTCCTCCCACCCTAGTGCATCAAAATTGTTGATGAAATAATCCCTGAACTTGTTGAAATGTTGGCCTCACGCATGGTAAGTAAATTAATGGTTTAGAAATTTAGATTTTTATGCATATATTACCTCTTATGATCTGATATCAATAATATAGTGCTTAACAAATTTTTAATAATGATTAAAGCCAAAAAATAAGTTTACCACCCTCATGCAAATTCAATGTACATGCCTTAGTATATTACATTAAATTACAATTTGCAGTATCTTAGCAGTGTATGTGGTAGTTAACAGGAGGGCTTGTATTAGTGAATAATAATACCTGCGGTTGAAATACTATTATAGATTAATTGTGAACTTTTATGGAGTAAAGGCATCAAATTAATAACTGTGGTTGAAATATGTTTGTTTCTGTTACTGTATGGCCGTATCTTGCTTATGTGTCAATACTATCTAAAATTTTGTGAATCTTCTGTTTTATATACATATATATATATCTTGCAAGTAGTTAATGATAAATGTAATTAGTGCATTCATTTAAAGTCTTAATTTTTTATTTCAAAAATATATAATTGTAGATTTAAAAATCTTTACTGTTTTATAAATTTATCTTTTAGGATCCTAATATGGTCTGCACGGTCTCTGGTTTATGCAATATGGCTCACTTACCTGTAGAAGTATGTATTTGCAATATAAATTTCCAAACTTTTTTGGAGGGCTAGGGCTGGAATATTGGGTGAATGCAGTAATATTATGTAATTCAGAGCCTCTCAGTTTTTTTAATGACCTATTTGACTGCACAAATTATTTTTTGTCATATTCCTCATATGAGAAATAATGTAATAAAAAATTGCTATATGTGACAAATTACATAGAGTTTATTAAAACCCTATAAAAAAACTAAATTAATTAAAAAATTAGTAAACAAGAACAACATTTTGCATTATGTAAGCATTATAAGGAAATATCATATCATTTCTAAATCTTAAAAAACTTGAGTTATCTAATTCATGAAAGTATGAGGGAGTATCCCAGAATAGCCAGAATTAATTTAAGGCAATTATATTATTTTTATGCTTACATATTTAGTACTCTTCAAAATGTACTTTACCAGTGCGCGTACATTTTCCCCAACATTTTATTCCCTACTGGAAGTGTGAAAAACAGTTTTGGAACTTTTATCACAAAATATTATTTGACACAAGTTATTGTATTTTTTTCGCTTTATCCATGTTAGTGAATTGCTTTTGGAGACCTCTTTTTGTCTGTGGAGAAGAAAAAAAAGTCACACTAAACAAGATTAGTGTCATAATATTAGGTAAATAGCGTGTGTATGACAGACAGAATATTTTCAGAAAGCTGGTGAATGGTCTTTTAACAATCTTCATTAATAGGTTGGTTCAATTCTTCATCCATGCTTTCTGAATCTTTTCCCATGTTTTTGCTCATGTATCCAAGTTGTAGCAGTTGTCATTTGTGATTTTGCAATCTAGGAAATCATTTGTATGCTTGGGATTTACTCAAAGTATTATTTGTAAGAATTTGCTGAAGTATAACAATGGTTTCAGCAACACTTGTGCTCATTAAATAAATAAATAATAGTGTTCATCATATATGGCCTTTTTTCTCTGTGGCTGCATATAAAAAAGTGGCATGATGTTTGTTCTCAACAGGAATATATCCAAATGCATTCTGCTCAGATTGATGATCCATGGCAAATGAGCACAGGAAATTGTAAGATAATAAGACTTTATGATTTGCAAAATGCTTGTTTGCATTATTGTCATTTGGATTATATTTGGATATCCTTCCCTAAATAAAAATTTTGGAAGTTTAAGAAGTCATATCATATTTTGAAAAGCTGTGGTAAAATCATCCAGTTTTTAAGGGATATTAAAGATGTAGCTATGTACACATTAGCTCTATGTATATAAAATAAGTACAGTATTTCTGTGTTTTAAATTTAAAAATCTGCACCCTCATATCACATTATCTGTAATCTTTTCTGTATTATTGTTTGTGTTTAAGTATTGCCAAAATTGTTGTATCATTGTACTAGAACCACATCTTGAAGTTCTTAAGGATGGTGCTCACACCTCATAAAGACAGCCAGTGTGATCAGTGCACTAAAATGACGACAGATGTAAAGACATTCTTGAAATCAGAAACAGAGGTAGGTAGTGTATTTATTATGGTAATTTAGTGAATTAACTGTAATTTTATCAAAGTCATTTATGTTGTACTTTATTCATTATTAGTTGGTTGTGTTTGGAAATAAAATAAAAAAAATTCCATATGCTAATATGAATTATAAAATAAAACTATATATATAGAACAAATAATTGTATACAATTTATTTTTTAGGCTGATGTTGAAAAATACATTGAAAAATTCTGTGATAAGGAAGCTCCATCTTACTTGGTAATGTTTTTTGAATATCTTAATTGGTAAAAATTTATGCGTATTAAAAAAAAGTGTTAGTAATTATGATTTAGAATCATTATTTTATCTTTTCTGAGAGAAGAGGAGAGACAGTTAAATATAAGAATTTTAAAATGAAGTAAATATTTCTTATGATAATTATATTCCTGTTAATCTTATATGTTTTGCTTTGCAATAACTAACTTCTGTATTTAAAATATAGGTTGGATGGTTAGGACTATTGGTTACAAATAACTATGTTCTGTCTTAAGCTCATGCTGGTGGAATGGAGTAGTTTCAAGGGGGGGTGCTTTTGACTTCCCCCTAGAATGTTACATGATCCAGTTTCTTTTTTTCTTATTTTTCTCTTCCCCAAGAATGTTACATGATCACCTTCTCTGACGGAACATCTAATATATTAGACATTTTGTTCAGAGAAGGAGAGAGGGTACCTAACTAAGGAATGCACATAGAATCTTACCTTTATTTGTTTTTGAAATTTTTTAAAAATATCTTTTATAATACACTCACGTTTGTGAAAATTGCAACACCATGAAGGACTTACGCGAGTGAGCTGAAATTTTCAGGAAATGCAAAGTAGCACATGATATGCAAATGATTAGAATTGCAAATCCGTAGCGCATGCGTATGCTGAGCAGCGCCCTCTGAACGGCTGATGGATCCGAATAAATAGACGGCTGTAGCGAGGCGTGTATGGTTATCGGTGGTTATCTGCTAGTGGTAAACGTTAACTCAATCTGTACTTATGCCTCGTCGACGAAAGAGAGCGAGATTTGAACAACTTACAGAGTTTGAACGAGGGAGAATCATCGGCCTTCGTGAAGCTGGATTGTCGTATCGTGCAGTAGCCTCTCGTGTGCAGCGTAACAGCAGCACAGTGATGCGCGTTTGGAAGCAGTGGACGGACGAGTGTCGGACAACTCGGAAATCCGGGAGTGGACCCCGAAATGTGACGTCAGCTCGCGATGATAGACACCTGGTCCGCATGGCGCGGACGGACCGTACAGCTTCCTCTAGACAATTGGCAGCACTGTGGTCAATAGCTACAGGTGTTTCATTGTGTGCTTCATCAATTCGTAGACGTCTGCTGCAGTGTGGACTGCGCGCACGGACTCCTTTATACAGGATCCCCCTAACGCACGACCATCGCCGCCTGCGGCTACAATGGGCCAATCAGCATAGAGACTGGCGTGCTGATTGGCAGCATGTCGTGTTTTCTGACGAATCCCGCTTTAATTTGTGGTACCATGATGGCCGCATTCGTGTCAGACGCTATGCCGGTGAACGCCACCTTCCGGAGTGCATTATCGAACGCCACAGTGGACGAACACCCGGAGTTATGGTCTGGGGCGCCATAGCATATCATAGACGATCTCAATTGCTACGAATTGTGGGCAATCTGAACAGCAACCGGTATATCCGTGAAGTTCTACAGCCCGAAGCTGTTCCCTTCCTTCAAAGCTTGCCAGGCGCTGTATTTCAACAGGACAATGCCCGCCCTCATACTGCTCGGATTGTTAAATCCTTCTTTGCAGCGCAGCAGGTACAGCTTCTTCCTTGGCCTGCGTGTTCCCCGGATATGTCGCCAATTGAACATGTGTGAGATGTCATTGGTCGGCGTCTTGCTCGTGATCCTCGTCCTGTTGCGTCTGCAGACGAACTTTGGGTACGCGTACAAACGATATGGAATGCTCTTCCTCAGTCAGACATTAAAACTTTGTTTGACTCCATGCCACGGCGTGTAGCAGCACTTATTGCGGTGCGTGGTGGCCACACAAAATACTGATTCTGATCTCTTGTTCTTGTTTGTTTGCTTTGAACATTTAATCATTTATTTGTACCACTACCACTCAACTGTGTATTAAATTGCATTCAATTATGACGATTCCTTCTTGGTGTTGCAATTTTCACAAACGTGAGTGTATTTTAATTAAGAGTGAAATGTACGTTATATGGATTATTTGTAAAATATTTGCATGTTAAATGTGATTAATTTTTAGTCTTTGCCCATTCAGTGAATTTGATCTTTTTTAATAGAGCTTTTCATAATTTTTTTTTCGAGATGTTAAAAAATGGCAAAAGCAACTAATTGAAAATTTGTATTTTAACTGCTGTCAGTAGTTTGATTGGCACTTTCTGATTTTCTGCACACTCTTCTGAAAAGTGTCCAATTGTTAGTGACTAATTTTTCACCAAGCTAAGACATGAAAGACACAGCCATTTTCAAAAATGGTGGTACACTAAGAATTACTTAAAACAACAAACAGTTAACAAAATTATAAATGCAAGAAAAATCTATAACAAAGCACCTTCCCCCCATTTTCCCCATGTATGCGGAGATTAAGAATTGCATAAAACAACAAACAGTTAATGAAGTTATAAATGCAAGAAACATCCTATCTCTCTTTTTTTCCGTGATTGCCTCATATTTGCAATGATTTGTTTTAGCTTCGGAAAACATCAGAGAATTGCGGAATATTGTATCTAGCGACGCATGCATGTAGGTGGGGGATATGGGCTAGGTGAGAAACGAAATTCTAGTAGCATTGTTTTAAATAGGAGGTTTCCTAGAAATACCGTCTAATCGAGGAGGGTGTGTTCTGGCTGTGAAACATTTTGAAACTGTTACAAAAATGTTTCGTTTGCAGCTATGTTCCACGTAGAGATAAACCAATCAGACAAAAGTTCTGCTTCTGAAGGATCACTGGCAATTTTTAATACGGCAATGGCTGCAACTGTGAGATCCTGAATAGAAGCCGATTTGATGGGAGAAATACAGAAAAAGCCGTATATGTATTGCTGTTTTGTTGTAATATAACTAAGTCATTTTAAAAATGTTTATATATTCATTAAATTTATAATTTTGGAAATTTCACAGTAGACAGTACTTTAATGACGTGCTATTTCTGATGATTTGTTTACAAATTATTTGTCGCCAAAAGTTCGCTAAATTTGTCGTATTTTGTGCTGATTGTGTGAAAAGAAATGTTATTATTATATAATAGAATTTTTTTATTAAATTTAAAGTGAATGATTTTTTAAAATCTGTTTGAATATGTACGACTTTACTTTTCTGCTAATTACTTTTACTACTTTTAAATTGAAATTGCATAATCAATGTAACAACATATGAGGTGTGTAAAAAAGGAAAACATAGATTATGTAATAATGAGGATACACATTAAATTTGTATGCTATTATATATCTTTATGTGATTAATGAAATGCTTTTTAGATTATAAATGCAGTAAGAACTGTATTTTTATTATAAAAGCTACATATTTGAAACATTGAAAAATTATGGATTTATTTTTATGCGTGATGCAAAACATTTGTAAATACATTGATTAATATAAATCTTATTTATTACATTAATATTAATAAACATACATCAACAACTTCTGAACCATCGCATCTCTCTCTCTATGTG
Organism: Stegodyphus mimosarum; assembly: GCA_000611955.2. NCBI lineage: Eukaryota > Metazoa > Arthropoda > Arachnida > Araneae > Eresidae > Stegodyphus > Stegodyphus mimosarum. The sequence goes on along the minus strand of KK119962.1, from coordinate 51,193 downwards.
TATGTAAATATTTGACTTATTAGATGTGTATATGTATATATATGTATGAACACAAAAATGAACATTGGCAAAAAGTTTATTTGAAGTTTATTTGTAATTTGGAGAATCATCATCCACCACGTCTGTTAGTTCTAGCACCACTGTAGAGTCATTAGTTAGGTTATTTCGAAGCAGGAGGGGTGAAAAATAAGCAATGCCCTCATCGGGTCTCGACCCACATACCTCTCGAATACGCTCTGATTGTGCTGGCCATTGCAACACGAAGGCATGCTAAGAAGGCGGGAAAAATACCGTATAGTATGCCCTATTTTGAAGTTGCAATTTAATATTCAAATCTCTATAATTAAATGAGATTAATACTGTTCTTCGTTTTTTATTTTCGTTGCTCCTGATTTTGTTATATATACTAGTGCACATACGGTCATGCATAGGAATACATGAGTACCCCAGTCAGAGTTATTTTTTCGTCTGATGAAACACCTTTTCAGATGCACAAAGATTTCACAGTCAAGCTTTGGGCTTTACATGCAACTACTGCCATCAAAAATTTCATCCGAACTTTATGACGGAAGAGTAGCATGGGACCCAGCATTGCCAGAAAGCAGAAATGCTTCAGCTGTTATCTTTTCGCAGAGTTTATTTTCTGGACTGCGTGGCGATGCTTCCTCAAAATCTCTAATGAACATTTTATAATATGAAGCTGCATCTCTTGTTGCTCTGTGTAATAATATCCCCCTAAAAAATTCCTCATCTAATCTATAATACTGTTGCTTTGCGCATTGGTGTTGGCCGTATGAATTTTATGCTTGTTAGAGATGACGCGTTTGTCGATTCTAACAACTGCTGCTTGGATGACACGTTACATGCGATATCCATGTCTTGCCCCTCGTGACAATGGGTCTAAACAATTTATCACCTTCCTCATGTTATTGGGTAATCTCTACGTTTTGAACTCCTGAATGAGCATCTTCGGAAAGAATAAAAACCAGGCCTTTTTGTAGCCTAATGTTTTCTAATACAATGTTTAAAAATTTCACATTGAAACAGGGGGTAAAATTTACTGATACCATGGAAGTTAAGAACCTTCTATTTTTTATAATCATCTAATTCATATAACGATCATGTAATTGGCAGCAACTGTAGTCATCAGTTCTTTGAACATTATCATGGATATGGAATACACAGTTGAAATATAATTGAAGTGCATTTTGTGCATTAGGCTAGTCATTAAATTTCACCCATTTACACACAACCCTTGCATTTTTAATTTACTTGGGAGATTAAACAAAAATCTGAGCAAGTGTCTTTTATGAAATATTTAACATTTTGGGAATAAAATAAATATTTTTCATTCATCACAAAACATAATCAGTAAGTGACATTATATTTTGTACATAAAAGTTATTAAATAAATATATGGATACAAAAATATTGTTTACAATAATAAAATCCAAAATAATGACAAATCACTGAATGTACAATGTAAAAGTATTTACAAAAATATATACGACAGATCATTATAAAAATCAGTGTTAAAAAACTATACAGTTTAAAAGTAACAAATAATGTAATAAACACATGTCATTTTACCAAGATATTGAGCCAACATTATTAAAATAATTACAAAATATTTTTTGTTATGTATACGGAATTTGAAACAAACGTTTCTTTCGCAAATCTTAGCGTTAACTGATTCCTGTTTGGCTTTCAAGTCTGTTTACCAAATGAAGATGGTAACCCGGTTTTGTGGAATACAGTTTCGAGAATTGTTTCTTTTGACGTCATGTTCCAGCAAAGAATAGCATATGTAATAGGGGTTTGAGAATCATGCACAACTTGGCATTGCTAGTATTGTTGTTTTCTCATGTACACAGCAATTTCTTTTTGCTTAAAAAAAAAATCACGTAATTGCACAAATTGTGATCCATAATGTGTGATTGTTTATGAAGTACAGCTTCATGGAGTGTGAAATTTTATATTCTTTATTGTTTTTGAAGAAATGCAATGCTTTCTTTTTTATTGGCCAGCTAACTTCACATTTTCATTAATTCAATTACTGACAAGGAAAAAAAAAGTGCACTCTATTCACAACAAACAAACATTAATGACCATCAAATTTGAATGTGTGATCGTCACTCATTTGCTGCATGTGCATGCATACCTCAGTTGTCACATAAATGCATTGTGGTGTCATCATGGATTGCCTATTAGCGTTGTGAATACTTGTCAGTGGGATGTAGATAATCAGAAAGTACCATTTGATTAAGTATTTCATTCTTTGTTTACTTGTGCAGTGTAATTCTATTGTATTCATTATTTTATAGTTCAGATTTAATTTTAAAGTAAGGAAATATGATCATATGTTATATAGGTACTATCGCATTATCCATCCAACTGTCCAGCAAAGTAATCAATTGTTGGCACTAATTTTTCGTTAACCTAACACATGAGAAATGGTACCATTTTAAAAAATGGCAGTTCATTGTAAATAACATGAAGCAGCTAAAAATTAAAGAAATTAAAAATGCAAAAAACATACATAATAAAACAGTGGAAATTATTACATAAAGTAAACATCTATTACAAAACACTCAAAATTTCATAAAACAATGACAGCTTAATTGAAAACACAACAAACACCCATAATAAAACACTTCAGTTTCTGTTTTCTCATTCTTCTGTTCATGTGCGTAGTGATCTATTTTAACTTTAAAAAAATCAGAGAATTACAGAATTCTCAGTACTGCTGAGCAAATAGGCCTTGCTCTGCATATAAACATCAACTTGTTTTAACTTTAAAAAAATCAGAGAACTGCACTTATTCGGAGAAACTATTATAACATCACCTAAGAACAGTTCATAAACTACTTCTGAACTGCAAGATTTTTATAGTAATATAATATAGGAGGTAAATAAAAGCTAGCAAAATGCATCATTTTATTACTTTAACAATAATAATGAAAATCAGTTCAGACAATATTTACATTTTTAAAACCAGTGGATACTGTTTGGCTGTCTGCTTTAAAAATCTCTTGAAAATAGCCTTTTTTTTTTGGGGGGGGGGCTTTCCTTCCATCCATTTTCTCCAAATAATAACTTGGAAGAACCAAGACAACTCAGAAAATTCAATTGTTTGTAAAATGCAACTTCTTGAGCTGCACATTCTTACAGTTTCTGCTACTAGGCAAAATGCCTTATTTCTGGAAAAATGTGACACTTTCTTTTTTATTAGCAAGCAAATTCCACGGTCATAGTGGGTTGTCAGCTAAAATATATTTTTGTTAAATTCTGGGTTGCCTACTTTGGTGACATTGCGCTTTGCCTGGTGATTCTTGTCATGGTTAGGCAGATAATGTGATAGTATGTATTATGTGTACTATTCTTTTTTTTTTCATTCGAGGATAATTGATTAAATTATTTCATTATGTAACTAATGTTATGAATAAAAGTACTTTGAAGTTTGAATGTATTAATGCTTTTTTTTTTTTTTTAGTGTGATATCTTGGTTGATAATTATTTTCCTAAAATCTATTCATACATTGTGAGCACTGTAAGTAGTTTGTTTCTTTAAACTTTTTCTCTTAATCAGTTAATATTATATTTAATTTGATAAATGTGAACTAACATTATTTTTATGTGTGTTTTCATCAAATGAAACAAAAATATGCTCAGAAAGTAAGCTTTTGATGTGAAAGTGTTTGGACAGTTTCTATAAAATAAAAGTTATTAATTAGAAAAAAAAATACAAGGGTGGTCGGATTTAAGATATCAGACTTGTTTTCAGGTTTTTTTCTGCAGTAGTTGATAACATCTTAGCATTTTTGTGATTTGATCAGAAAATTTATGGCATTTGTTTTTAAAGTTTGCCTTTTTTTTTAAACATAGACTAGCCCTCTGAGTGGCACAGGTTTTTTTATCTGTCATGAAGACCTAAGTTTATGCAGCATTTATTAGTTAAATTTATGTAATTATTTATTTTAGCCTCTATTTTCATAAACTTACATTCATTAAGATTACATTTACATTATTAAAGAAAGTTAGAAAGCAAAATATCTTAAGTTACAACCTAATATGTATCTAGTGACAAAAAATCTTATGACTGGATAAAGCCGGTCATGCCACTCAGAGGGCTAGATGTTTCTTTTTCAAAATTTTGCTGTGGAGAATTACTTCTAAAATTGTTTATAAATTGTATTAATCCCTAAAACTTATTAAGGCAGTAATTCTTAATAAGGTTGATAAATTAGCTTACAACATCTGAATATAATTGTTTGAGTAGTGAATGCTCTTTTATGGATCTTTTTATATTGATCAACTTTGAAACTGTATTTCCATAGTTCCTGCTCTCAGCAGAAGATATTAGCCATTTATTTTTTGTAGGAATGCAACTCATTTTTCTTTTTTAAAATTACTGTTTTGTTACCCTGTATATAAAAAAATAGATAATAAAAATAAAAGTAAAAAACATAGGATGAAAATTAATTAGTAGTAGTATTTTTAAAATAAAGTTTCAGATTCTGATGATTTAACTAAATTAATTAAATCATGATTAACAAATTATTTTACATGAAAATCCTCTTAAAAAGTTGTTAATTTTTTAAAATATGAATATTTTTTAGTTTGTAAATTCGAATTTTGACATATTTATAATTAATTTGCATATCAATTATATATCATATTAATGATGGGAATAACATGATATAAATTTGAAAGTGCATATTATTTGATACCATGTTACTTCTTTTTGCAACAGACACTTTTTTTTTGTAATACTGTTATTTTTTAGTCAGCAATTTCTACAGTATGCTAAATTTACCAGTTTCTTTTTTACATTTTTCTCTCTTTATTTCAAGTACTTATTTTTTCTTGGATAATAACACCCTGTTTTATATATCATTGGAACTTCATCGAATTTAATTACTGTAAGCAACAGCAATAAGTGAACAATAAAGCTATCATGTATATTATAATTTTGTTTAAACTAGTTTCCGTTATGCATTCCACTTTTTTAAAGTTCTTCTGCATGTATCAGTATTGCACTTCCATGTTGTTTTTCTTGATGTACAATTAATTTCTTTAATGAAAAGTACATTCTAAATGTTTAGCATTATGGCATTATGTCAACATCTTGAAAAAGTTGTATAGCTTTAGTTTCATTGCCCATAACTCTTAAGAAAAATTGTATAAAATTTTAGTGCAAGTATGTCTTACAACAGTACATCACAATTACTGTTGCACAATACTATAGTAAAATCAGGTGCACGATCTGTTGAGGGTAGGTTCAGAAGGATACGTAGCACCTACGTTGGTAAAAACCACAGCAAAGACTAAACAGGCATAATTAGTGTGAGTTGTAAAAGAAATTGGGAGTTTAGTAATGGAAAGTAAATATTTGATGCACAATCTTGAAATTTGTATAAGACATCATTTGTCCAAAAGTGCAGTTTGCACAATCATTTAATGTGTGTAATCATTATTTCAAAATATCCATTACAAAACTTTGAAAACTGCTTGTATTGTTATTAATCTTGATAAAAAAATACGAATTACAATAAAAATTATAAAGTATAAATGAAAGCTATGATTACTTTACATGTTTTATTAAAATCTTTTTATGAACTGGGTCCTTGACAAGGTGATCATTCATTGCTGAATGCTTTGTTTAAAAAAAGTGTTATGAAAATGTTCATGTATAAATGCAAAAATGTCTCCTTATGGTATGTTCAGAACTAAGTAAAACATTATATCATTTATTTTCTCCCTAAAGTAAATCACGAGGCTATACAAACAAGTTCTTCCAGATAAATGTATGAAACTGATGGAGTTATGGATGTTGTGGAGAAAAACCCTAAGAGAAACACATGCTTCAAACTGTGTTTTTCACTGCCAGGCAAAACTGTTCATGCGTGGACCAAGGCAAAGTGAGAAGAATGTGATACAGTAATGTTCCACTAGTGGGTACTGTAACAACTGCAGTTGATCTGAATAACATTGACGGAATTTATGGGATTCTTGGTAACATTTGTAATATGTCAAGTATGGTGAATTGTTTTGAAAACTGGATTATCTGCATCAGATATTTATTATGTTCTAACTATTCAATTGGCTTAATGTAAAATCTGTGCCAAAGATCTTCCATATTTAAAATTTGTATCTACTGGCTGGCTTTTCATGTTACAGTGCATGAACATTTTAATCAGTGAAGAAAATGGGGAGAAAATGTATTTATGAATAGCATTCTGACTGTGGATGAATCACAAATACTAATCCTTGACCCACATTTGAAGCATCAAAATGCATATCACTGAAATCTCCTCAGAAAACAATGTGGGAGATTTTCGAGGTTATGGGCATTGTGTTCTTCATCTGTGAAGGGTTGACCTATTACTGTTTGCTTGTTGTAAGTTTATGCATATTGTGTTTTTCAACATTAAAGCATTGATTCTCAACCATGCAGCAACTGCACCTGAGACTATTGCACTGTTAACTAGTGTCTGTTATGCTTCAGTATTCCAACTCAGGTATGGCTTGCCTGTATGGGAAACAACTTCAACATTTGAACTGCAGCGTTTCAACACTATATCCAGTTTTCATCATAATGTTCAGCAGCTACTAAAAGATTAAACTTGAAGATCCTTGGACATGCAAAGGATGTTTCCTGTTAAGTAAGTTAAAAAGCCACTATGAATGTAACAATTCTGTTTACGGTGGAAGTCATGTCTGCTAGAAAGGCTTGGAAACAAGAAGTGATACAAAAGCGTAATTGATTGTTTGCTATATTGTTAGGAAAAGGATTGACAGCAGGGATATCATGTTGAGTAAAGAGCAACTTATCTTAAGTATAAATAATGTGCATATGATATTTTTCTTTCAGTACCATAGCATATTAAAAATTTTCAAAATAGTCTTCATAGAAGCATCCCAAACCTAAGACCTCTTTTTTTTTTCCCTAATTCATTTCTATCACATGCACTTGACCTATTTATTCCATTTATATTTAATATATTTATAACAAGTATTTTCAAAATATAATATTTTATTCTTTTAGGATCCAAAAACATTGTGTAACTCTGTTGGAATTTGTGCGCAAAAGTGTGAATTGATTGTAAGTATTCACATTACATTTATTTTTCCTTTTGCTAGCTTTGTAACAGTCTCAGAATTTTTTGGTTCATTTAATTGTAGTGCTCATCTTCTATAAATATCTTTATTTTCCTTTTGTATCAAAGTGTGTGCTAATTTTTAATAATTGATGCAGAAAATATTCATCATCTAAATTCAATGCTTTCTAATTACCTGCACACTCAAGTCAGCGATTCACTGGCACCTTTGTGAATTAGTGAAAAACATATGTCTCGCTATATTCACAGCCTTTATGTACTATTCTGTTCATAAATAAGAATATTACTAATAAAAGCATTTTATGAAAAAATTTATGAGAAAGAAACAATAATTAATATAGTCAGTATTTAAATTTTTATATAGTCAGTGGGTACTATTTAGCAAAATGTCTATTAAATATAAACCATGTAAATCCATATGTATTGAGACATGTGTATAGTATGCGAATATGTTGCAGAGAATAATATAATATATAAGAAAACTCAAATATAAATTCAAAATACTTATAACTCAAAATAAATCAGTTATCCTGAAATACTGCAAACTATGTACAATTGGATACTAGTACAAGTGGCATTGTTCTTTAAGGTTAAGATATATAAATTGGTATCCCATTATGACAGTGATAATGATGGAAACTAAGTAGTTTAAAGTAAATTGAATCAATGAAAATGAAATAATTTCAAAATCATTATAGTTGCCACAAAGATTTAGTTTTTGAATATCTTATGAAAGGGTATTCTATATCTTGCAACAAAAATTGTTCTCCCTCTAATTATAAATTTATATATATAAATATGTCTTTATTTTATTACTTAGTTATTTAAAATTAGCTGCTTTCTTGAAAATAATAATAAAAAAAAGTCATTCACAAATTAATTTTTGTTTGTTATTTCAATGGTAGGAAGACAAGCCTCCACATCTCAAGGATGAGTTAACTTGTGAATTCTGTGAACATGTACTCCAGCATATTAAAGATCTGATTACTGCCAATACCACAGCAGTATGTTATGTTTTTATTTAAAAAATCATGTTTGTATGTTTAATAATATGTTAAAGAATCAATGTCATGTAGATGTATTGTAGATGCGTAATAGAATGATAAAAGTTTCAGTCATGGCTGGATCAAAATACTTCTTTTATTTTTTGTTATCTAAACTTTTTTCATCGGTACTGTTACATTCTAAATATATAAATTTGACGAGAGCAGAAGCAGCTTGTTAGCGAGATAAGCATAAGCGAAAAGTGACATAGTTTAAGGTGGAGGCCTAGTTCAGAAAGATAAAGATTTTGACTTGCAGTCCTCTCATTGTTATTAAAAGTTTCAATACATATTCAAATTAAAGCAGAGAATTAAGTGACTGTATTAAATTAAAAATTTTATTTTGCTTTACATGTTTTTTATCTTACCTATATATATTTATATATAATTATAATTAAACTGAAATATTTTTCTG